>VWZV01006130.1:0-62346 GCA_013397155.1 Irena cyanogastra
GCCCCGTCCCGCGAGCCTGTCACGTGCGCGGAAGGCCCCGCGCCAGAGCAGCGCGTGCGCCGTGAGTGCCCCCGCGCGGCCGGGGGCGGGGCTCCCGGCACGAGCCGCTGCCGATAGTGAGGGGCCGGGGGGTCCCGGGGGCCCCGGGCGGGACACGACGCGGCGCGACGCGACTCTCAGAGGAGGTTTGGGGACGGCCCTGTGTGCGACAGCGTGAGATGAGGGCTGGGAAGGGGCTTGACGAGCGGGGAGAGGCCTGGGGAGGGGCCTGGTGTGGGGCGGGGGGTGCACCGGAGCGGCGGGACCCGGGCCTGGGGAGAAGGCCGCGGCGAGGGAGTGGCTGCCGGGGTTCTGGGCGCTCTGTGGGGCGGGGGAGTTCCCCCGGAGAGGGCAGGGGGTGCGAGCAGCGTTCTGTCTGTGGTACAAGCCCGGGGGAAGCCAGGCCGGGGTAGGGCTGGGGGCCCTGGTGCCCTCGCTGGGGCCTGGTGCCCTCGGTTTCCCCCGCCTGGGGCGGAGGTCTGCACGGTCTGCATAGGGACACGCTGGCCCCGGCCGCGTCCTGGACTGTCCGTTGTTTTGCTGCCTGCTCTGTGTTTGCCAAGCTTGGCTTCAGTGTTTTGAGTCGAGGTTTGTTATAAAAGTGGTGTTTGATCTCTGCTTCTGAGGTTTGTCCGGGTATGACCTCAGTGAGCTAGGCTGCCTCATTGTTTTCTGGCGTTCAGCATGGGTATACAAGGTTATAACTGGGTTTTTTAGTGGACCTCAGCTTATGCTGGTGGTTTGTCCCAGCTGGTGTGGCTGAGTAGGAGCATGTGTAGAAGTGTGAGGCCCTTAATTCAATTATGGCTGATCATTGACACTGAAACCTTCCAGAAGGCTTCAGTTCCCCCATACATGTCTAGTTTTTTTGAAACAATGTAAAGCTTCCCAGATGCTTCTGCTTTGGAAATGTTGGTGCATGAAAAGCATCTCAGTGTGTCTTTAATAGGTCCAGTATTTTCATTTGTCAATTTGTTTCTGTACTTGAATTTAGGAGGAGAGACTGGTTTTTTGATTTGTAGGAGGCATGTGTTTGCAAGGAGTAGTAGCTGCATGAGAAGCAGCACTTTGAGATCATCCTCAAGGCAGTCATTTTTCCTCTTGAGATTTTAGTTGTCTAAACAGCCTTTCTGGCTATTTGGAGAAGATGAAGTTTGGTCATCACATGCTGTGAAAAGGCAGGGCCTTTTGGTTGCCTTTAAACCAGTTTAACAGGTATGGAAACTTCTCACAGACTATTGAACCAAGTGGTGCTGGTGAGTGGAGTCTGTCTGAAGGGCAAGACCCTGCTGAAATCTGTTCAAATACCAGAAAACTGATGTGCCAAAGCTAACTTGTGAGTTCTTCCTTTTTCTAGCAAAGATAACACAGTGTTATGATGTTTCCCTAGGTTAAAGGCAACAGAAGTTGAAAACACCCTCCCAAAAAGACCCTTCTGGCTTTGCTCTGGGGTTCCCCTCCATCTCCAGGATGGCAGGTGGCATCACTGACACCGGAGAGCTTTACTCTCCCTATGTAAGTTCCACTGCTTGTGGGTTTGGTCATAAGATTTTTTTTCAAAATCCTCTTGCCACATTGTTGTGTTTGCAAATCCTGCTTCCTCATGGGCATAACCTCAGCATTTCAGGAGAAGATGGAGGTCAAAGGGTTGTTAAAGATGCTTAGTGTTTGTAGTTGTATGGGTTTTTTTTTTTACATCACAGACCACTTTTCATAAAGTAAAGTAGGGTGTGCTTGAAGTATGGATCTAAAAGTGCTAGAAAGAGCTTCATGTCCCATACCAGCTCTTCATCCTTCTGCCCACTTTCTTATATTTTGTTAATGTTTTCATCAACCCAAATTGTTGTTGGCATAAACAGAGGGGACTGGGACATTGAAACCATCCCACTTTCTTGCCTCTTGTTGCTTTATATAAACATTTTCCCCATAATTTCTCAAAGTTTACTTAGCTGCAGCTATTGCAGTAATTTGTTTTATACCACTTCACTGAAAGGGAGTAATTTAGAGGTTTCTTCCCTGTAATGTGGTGTCCTGTGCAACTGCAGAGCCAATTAATGCTTTCCTATATTACTGGAAATACCGGTTTTCATAGCCACAGGTCTTCACAAAATGTCAGCTTTTAAAAACAGCACTTTGTAAACTTTTTTTTTGAAGTGAACTCAATAAATGTAGAACCAGCCCTGAAATCTGTGTGTTGGATTTTAAATGCTTTAAAATTTTCCTCTCCGTGTTAATGATTAAATATAGGAGAAGTGGATATTAGGCTGCAGAAATAGGTCACAACTGACAAAATGGAGAAGTAAGACAGTAACTGGGATGTCTGGACCCTCAAGGATTAGTGTCACCTGCTCTTATGTTGTTATACTGGTGCTGCATGAATTTTCTAGAGTAACCTCAAAGGCTGAGACTCTCCTCTTTCCCTGAAGATGTCTAACCTGGCTGAACTTTACAGGCACCATTCTCATTTCTGCTTGACCTAAGGAAAATCATCCTTCTGGGATGTTCAGCAAAAGATGAATTTGCTGTGCTTATGCCAGTGAAGTGCTCTCAGGGTCACTGGGGAATAGTTCTCCTGATGTTAATTGCTCCACACCCAGCAAAGTCTGCTCATACACAGCTCTTCACTGGCTTTCCTCTGGAGGGACTCTGAACTATATTAAAAAAAAAAAAGCAACACTAAAGCACAACAGCTTTGGCAGTTTTTGATCTCTAATTTAGCAAAATTCTTAGCCCGGGGGGTCCTGTCTGCATGCAGAGTTCTCTTTCGTCTCTGGACACTGAAGAAGCTCATTGCCAGAGAAGATAAAATCCTTTCCCTCCAGGAAGTAAAATCCCTTCTTCAGAATATGCTCAGCTTCTTACTGGTAAAATGGCAAGCAAGCTTTGAATTAGAATTCTCTTTGCATATTTCCTGCTTGACTGAGAATAAAAGGCTGGTACATAGCCATAACTACTTGTGTTCAGGTCAGAAAAAAAGGAGAGACTCCAATCCACAGCACAGACCTTCTGGTAGAAGGCAGTGATTTGAAAACAAGCAAACAAAAAAAATCTCATGTAGTTTATAACTTTACAAGCTAGAGAGAAAAAATGTAATTTAAAATAATTAGAAAAATGGAGGGGAATATCAGTTTCTCCAGAAATGTGCTGACACCCACATTGTTCTCTTTGGATTTCAGTCTCCTCCTCCAGTTATTTCTCATACGGACTTGTTCCCACCCTGCTGGCTCAGGGATTGCTCTCTCCATGTAAACCAGGGTGTATGTGAAGTGTTTTGGATGATTCCTGGTGCACTCTGATGTTGGATCATGTGGCTTATTGCAGGTTGGCCTGGTGTACATGTTCAACCTCATTGTCGGAACAGGAGCCCTGACCATGCCCAAGGCCTTTGCCACAGCAGGGTGGCTTGTCAGCCTCATCCTCCTGATGTTCCTGGGATTTATGAGGTAGGATGTGTGTGTGTGTCTTTAGGGGACTGGGAGGTTCAGCTGGATGAGGAGAGTTTAAAGACTTTTGCTGCTTTCCTGTGCGCTCTGTCCCTCTGCTTCTTGAGTGTTGGTTTCTGCAGTGATGTTGCCTGTGGACCTGATTTGGAGGGATGCACTTCCTGACTCTCTGGTACATCTCATTTCCTGACTGATGGGAAGGACTTTTTCTCCAGTCCAGAGTCTTCTGGGACCTTTATCCCTGCTACCTTTTTGGCATTGTCCTCACTGTGAATACATTCCATGCTTGCCTCTGTCATAGATCAGTTCCCCAAACACCAACCAGGTCGCAGGTGGCCCAGGGTCAAGTCTTTGCTTTGTGACTTGCAGATGTGTAAGCTTTCTCTTGGCTTCTGGCAGTGCTCTCACAGCAGCAAGAGTGTCAGGAACACAAATTCCTGTATAGCCAGGCCTGTCTTAGCCCCTCCAGACCTTTGCTGCTCAAAACTCTGGAGATGGCCTCCTGTTTGTCACACTGGTTCACTGTGAGCCCCTGCCCAGGTGCCTCCCTGCTGGAACAGCAGGTGGAGCTGAAGGCTGTGGATACAGCACTGATTTCTAAGGAGTTACTGCTACGATTGCCATCTTCCAGTGGGCTGGGAATCCCTGCTTGCTTCTTGCTTGGTTTTAAAATAAAATAAAACAAAATTCCCTCCTGCCATTTGTACAAATGGACTTTTGACATGCCAGCTTTTTCTGTAACCGGTTCTGCCAGCCTGAATGTGCCTTTGGTTTGGACGCAGAGCTTTTGGGATCTGTTCTATGCTGCTGTGGAGAGAGACTGTATGGTCAAATGCTTGTGACTGCCCCACCTCCGAGCTGGGTGCTGCAGAGGCTTGGTAAAATTATATCTATGGAGTTACCAGTAAATGGCAGCTTTAGAAGCAATTGCTTTTAGCTACATTAGTTTAAAAGCATAAATTCAATATATGGAATTCAGCACCAGCAGATAATCCTTCAAGACAATCCTTCAGCAAGAGAGCACAAACCTTCAGATCTGTGTACCAGAACTGCACTGGATTAAGCTCAGAAGACATAGCTCGAAGTGCTGCATGCCTTGGGAGCTCTGTTGATTTTGTTCATGAGGAAGTCACAAGTACCAAAATTACCAGTACTTTTTGTTTGATGCAGGAAAAGCCTGGGTGGAAATTGCTACACAGGCCTCAGCACTTCCTTTTATTCCTGCAAGACTGATCTCTTGTTTAAACTTGGTAGGCAAGTCCAGTTCCTGAAGCAGTGAGAAACCACTTTAAAGCCTTAAATAAGATTGATTTGAGGGGATTTAAAAATTTATTGATTAATATTAGAGGACTGGTTTTAGCTGAGATAATGATATTCCTTCTGTCAATGGCTCTCCATGTCTCCCTGGACAGCTTTTCCACTGGCCTCCAGTATTTGCATGCATGTGTGATGTGCTTCTTCTTCTTCTTGTATTGCTGCTTTGTTTCTGATGCTATGTGTAAGATTCTTTAAGGGACCAGAGTACCTTTGCCATGAGCTTCAGAGTAGAACTGGGTTTGTCCTAGGTTCTAAAAAGAGGAAGGAAACTTGTTTTCTAGCAAAGATCAAAGTTCTCTTGCTGCTTTCAACCCACAAGAACACCAGGAATGTGCTTTCCAAATATCTGAAGTGTCTTACTATATCTGGAGGTGTGTTATATTTTACTGTGTACTGTGGTCTGCTTGAACATCTAAATCTCAAGAGCAGAAAGGAGCAATAAATTGAGATGAAACACTATCAGAACAGTGTGTGGGGAGCTGGCTGGAGGATTGTTTTGGTTTGTTTGTTTTCTCCTACAAACAGATGAGAATTATTCTCCGTCTCTCTTCAGTGACAGTTCTTGATTATTACTGATGATATCAATTGAATTCTTCTCTCTGTAGCTATATGACTACGACCTTTGTGGTGGAAGCCATGGCTGCTGCAAATGCCCAGCTGAGATGGAAAAGAATGGAAAAACGCAAGGTTTGTGTGGGGTTTACTTTTCCTTTTCCTCCTGTTGTTTTATCACGTACAATTTTCCTGGCATTCCCTTGCATTTTTGCCTTCTCTCGTTACTAATACTAAGAAAATAAATTTCTACTGTAGTTAACTTTGCCATATAAAATATAGCTGTTAGTTCCCTGTGGGGTTGCTCATTAAAGACAAGATTTTCTGCTCCTGCTTTGAAAAATCTCTTGTGCTGTTCACATTTCTTACTGATCGCACTCTCCTTGCCCAGAAGCACTGCTCAATGAATGTGGAGAGGTGGCAGCCAATACATTGGTGCTATTTGGAGTGTGCTGAGGACTATAAATCCTTGCTGATCTCAGGTCATTTAACTGGGACAGGCTGGGATGTCCTTGCTGTTACTTGGGCAGTATCCCAGGTTGTGGACAGTTCTGAAATATGTCCTTGCTGCAAAACTTACTTGTGGCTTTACTGGATCAGAAGGAGGCATAATTGGTTGTACTGATTTAGACACCTGGCTTGGTGTTAGTGGGATGGAGTTAGGAACTAAACCTGCCTGTACTGGCTAGATATGCTTGGATTTTTCTTTTTCTCCCAGTTCTACAACACTGCAGATCTTCTTGAAGTTTCCAACTTCCTTGTGCCACATCACTACATGAATTGGGCAGTGTTGCTATGTGTGTGTGACCTGGGGCTGGGACAACAGAGCCTGTCACTCACTTCAGTCTGCTCTGCTAGTGTCCTCTTCTGCCCTCCACAGCATCCTCTGGATTCCCTGGTATTGCCTTTGCTTGTATGTCCTCTCCTCCTGTTTGGGACCTTCCTTTGAATGTCTGGAAGTGACCATGACGCTGGAGGTGGCACAGCCTTTGCTGTGGGTAGCAGATATCTCAGCAGTTGTCTGGTCTTTTCATCCAGGAGGATGATGAAGATGAGGATTCTTCCTCTGGAGTGTCTGACAGTGATGTTCTCCTCCAAGATGGCTACGAGCGAGCAGAGACACGGCCTATCCTGTCAGTTCGTGAGTACCTAGTTCATGGTTTCACTACTGTGAGGCCTCTTCTCTGCAGACAGTGTTCCAGTGAACTCCTGTCCATTTCACCCTTACTTCCACATGCTTTCATCCCAAAGTCCTCAGCACTTGCAAGATAAGACTCATTGAGAATTCAGTTTGCCTTCTGCGGCCTGATAAAGATCTTTTCCCTCTACGTCACTAAGATGAGAACATCTTATTTTCTAAACTCCTTTAAACTAGCTTCAGCAGTGACTCTGCAGCTGTGGAGTTGTACATACTGTCCTTCAAACTGCTGCTAGAGGTTCCCAAGTATCCAGGTAGTCTGACCTTAGGGCTTATTGGAGGGACTGGTTGAAACACTTCTTGTTTTTCAAATTGCAGAGAGACGTGGCTCAGCCAATATCTTTGAAATCACTGAGAGGGTGGAAATGGGCCAGATGGCTTCCATGTTCTTCAATAAAGGTAAGTGATGAACATTTTCAAAAGTCCCTTTGGGTCCTCCTGCACGTTGTGTGTATGGCTGTTCTGTAAGTTTGCATGCTTCTCAGTGTAGGTTTGCATGCTGAGTTTGTGATAATTCCACCCAAATGTGCTGTTCCTTCTCTCTGTGGACTGTATTCATCCTCCTGTGTGGTGTTGCTATAAAGTATTTATGGGCTGGGTGGGCCAGAACCTGCTGTGGTGGGCATGGAACCAGCAAAACACTGCGGGTTATGGGAGCAGTGTCTTGATACAGGTAAGTGTAAGTCAGTGCCTTTTCTGACTGCCAGTTCACCTGTCTCTGAACTGCATGTGTCCTCTGTGATCTCCACTGTCTGAAGCAGTAGAGCCCAGCTGGAATGTTTTCCAGTTGCATTTTGGTTGTAGTATTTGAGAATAAGACATTCAGGCTTCCCTGAGCCTTGTAAATAGCAGTCTGAAGGAGAGAGACTTCTGATAGGAGCTTCTAGGAATTGTCTGCATCTGGGGAATTATCAAGAGAGCTGGGACATGAACTGCTGAAGAGGTCCCTGCTGAGGATGTGATAGGCAGCTGGCTTGTCCTTTTGCTTTTAAATGTCTTTTGTATGTCAGGGAACATACTTATAACCCTGCTGTAATAAAGTCCCATCCATTTCTGCGTGTGATAGAAATGCAAACCACAGTGATGAGGATTTTGAAACCTGTAAAGCAGGACAATGAAATGCTGCGCAGAGCCAGAACATCATCAAACACCATGGCTGTCTAGTTTTGAGCCTGTCAGGCCCCTTTTTTTGTGGAAAGTGATGTTTTCCCTTGTTCATTGGCCACCTTGAAAAGAGGTAATGAAAGGCTGGGTTTTTTCTGCTACATTACGTCAGTGTTATACCAGCGTAAAGCTGTTGCCTCTGAAGGACAGCGGGGCTTAAGGAGTGAATTCCTTTAAACTTTATTTTTTGATTTTAAAGTTAATTGAAAAAAAGCTTTTTAATTTCCCTGCATGCCTCTTCTGGGATTTTGTAGATTTGAATCACTTAGGACTATCAAAATAATCCACCTTGGACTAGGCTGCCACGTTTTTAGTGAGAGAAGTGTATCAGAAACATCTTGTTCCTGGTCTTGCCTGTACCACTGAGTTGTTATGACCTTAGGCAAGTTTTCTTGCTTGTTTGCTTTGCTATGTGCAAAATATGGTGAACACGTCCCTGTCTCTTGATGTTCCTCTGAGGAGTAATATTTGAGAAGTGCTTTGAGAGCAATCATGTAACAGGGTTTAGCAGTATTGCTGAGGATTGGGCTGTGAAGGGATGGGGATCACAGGAGTCAGTGTTCTCTTCAAGTTTCAGAAGGCCCCTTCTTTGCATGTGCTTCATAGGGGAGCTGGAAAGGACCCCCAGAAGCCAGGCAGGTTCTGGGCCTCTCTGGTGCTCAGCCAGTAGAGGGTGCTGGGAATATGTGTCCTCTCTCCATCGGCCCTGATGAAGCTTCCGAGCAAAGTGAAATAAACTGCTTAGTACTCTTAAATCTTAATCCCTCTTCTTAATGTTGCTTTAGCCAGAGTTATCTGATTTCTGTGTTAGGGATCCTCCCCAGGGTCTGTTCAGCTCATCACAAAGGGATGAATCCATTTGCAGGAAGGTGGCTGGAACAGCTGCAGGCCATGGCCTGACCCTACTTGTGACAGATGGGATGAGGAGTCCACAGCAAAGGACCTGGGGCAGCTGTAACTCATTTTCTGCTTTCCCTTTGTTGGAGCTCAGCAGCGAGGCTCCATCCCTGTCACTGATTCAGAGACACCCTCTGGCCTGTGAGTGGCTGCAGAGACAGACAGGTGAAGGTGAAGGACCTCCCTCTGCAGGTCCCTGCTGAGGTGCTCCCTCCCCACAGCTGCACAGAAATGCCTTCAGCAAGGGCAGCTGCTCAGTGACCACTTAGTGCTGAGAAACTGGGCCACACTGGGGAATTCCCAGCTCCAAGCACCAGCCTGTGAGGTTTCACAGCTGCCAAATGTCTGGGTGTTTACTGATGATATACAAAATATGGATCCAAACCCAAGGTGATTGGAGGGCTTTACAGCCTCCAGAGGGAAGGCTGATGGAAGCTGTGCAGTAGACCTCAAAACCCCTGATTTCTAGTGAGTTCTCTGCTTCTTTCCCTTGACTGATTTTTATTTTCAGCAATCTGACAGGAGTTGAATCTGCAGTCCTAGGAGGTAAGCTAGGGATAAATCTCAATTTCAGATCCTCTGCTTTCTTAAAGGGAGCTGACTTAGGTTTGGACTGTGAAGAGACTGTGTGCTCTTCTGAAAGAGCTGGCTCTGAAAAACTACTTTTTTTCTAGATGTAATTTTTTTTATTTTTTAATGTTGGGTGATTTCTTGTGGGACTGAGCAGTCTTTATTGCAGTAATAGATTATAGGCACATCTATCATGCTGTTTCCTCACAGGAAGTAATTGCTTTTTTTTTAACCTCATTTTGTGCCCAGTAATGAAAGTATTGATCAGGGAGGGTCAGCAGCAGTTTATAAAAGAACTGATGCTAAAGTCTTCCTGTCTTGGAGAGAAGTGTCACCTGTGCTTCCTGCAGACAGAGAGGTCTGCATTGGAATGGGTGTGCTGCTGGCTACTGGCTGCTGCTGCTGCTGTGGCTTAGTTGGTCATGTCAGCTTTGTGTGTGTGGGCTAGCTGAGTCCTGAGACCAGTTGCAGATCCCAAAACAGAATATCTGAGTCTGTGTAGTCCTGAGCTTTGTGTCTCTGCAGCTTCTGTCCTATGTCAGATATTTTTTAACACCTTCAACCATTCTTAATGGGAAATAGGAAAAGACTTGTAGGTAGTTTGTTGCTGTCTCCAGAAAAATGCAGAGACTCCCTAACTGTGAAGACATCTTTCACAGAGCAAGAAAACAATGAGAGAACTATATAGAATGATCTGACAGCTTCTGTAGTAAGTCCATTTGTCTCTAGGAACAACTCTAGAGCACTGGTTTGGTGTGCTACTGTACAGAAGCAGGGAAGCTGATACAGCCTCTTTCATGCTAAGCAGGCTCAGCATATGGAATTTATTTAAATAAAGGAGAATGCCTAATAATGTTTCCTGACATCCAGAGATCCAGGGGCAGTATGATGGAAAAACATGGTAAAGCTTTGGGGCACTGTAGGAATGAGTCTTCAGTCCTTCAGCAGTGTTGTCCTTGTTTGATAGTTGTCACAGCTGTGAGTGTGAGGTTTGCTCAAGCTGCACTGGGATTAAGCATCAGGTGGCATCACAACTTGAAAGCTGTTTTCCTTCAATGTCAACTTCCTGAATTAAATAAATTTGAGGCTTTTATTCGGTAACTCATCTGACTCTGAAATAAAATATCTTCCAATTTGTTGGTGAGATTTATACAGGCTTGCTTGCAAGAAGAGAATCCTGGAGTATCATCAAGCGTTTCTTTATCCCTTTAGATTTTAGCCCTTAACAGTGGTGTCTTGTGCCTCAGTAAGGCTGTTCTGTGCACCCAATTAATTTGTGTAAGATTTTATTTTAATCTCATAGGTGAAGGCAGGGCAAGCTTTAAATTAAAAATATTTTTAAAAAAGAAAAAAAACTTATCAAAAAAAATGAGTAGGGGCAGGAACAGTGTAGGTGGTGGCATCAGGGTAAGGGGGATGCAGAAACAGTTTTAAAGCTTTGCAGGATTGTACCTTTGCTCAAGTTGCCAGTGGTAGGGAATGTCCCAAAGCAGCTCCATTTCAGCCCATTGGAATCTGAGCTCTGTGGGGCTAAATCCTTACAAATCTGTATTGTGAAGGTCCTGCAGGTTTACAATCAGAGGATTTGGAATCAGCAGAGCCTAAAAACATTCTGTCTGCATTTCACTTAGTCAGGCTGTGCTCATACTGAGTCTGAGAGCATCCCCTGAATGTTTGCCTGTTGCTGTTCAGAGCTGACAGCTTTGTCTGGCAGGCGACTTATGTGAGACCTGTTGGTCTTGAGACTGCAAGATGGGCTTGAACTAGAGGGTTTATTTAGTATCAGTGCCAGGTATTGAAGGAGGCAGAGTGGAGCTCTGAGACCCCTCATGCCCCATCAGTTCCTGTTCCATGGTAAGTTCCCTGAGCTTGGGTGATTTGCTGCAGAAACTATGGAGGCAAGTGGTGGTTTAAGATCTTAAAAATTTTGTATATTTGAAGTGCAGAGAACAAGAGTTTCTGTGTACTCTGCTGAATCTAGACAATATTTTATTTTTCTGCAGTGGGTGTCAACCTCTTCTATTTCTGCATAATTATCTACCTCTATGGAGATCTGGCAATCTACGCAGCAGCGGTGCCAGTCTCCCTAATGCAGGTGACCTGGTAAGTGTGCTTACTCCTGAGGGACTGTTTGCTGCCAAGGAATGGGGCAGGCTTAGGGTTTGATGGGGTGATAAGCCTGACTAGGATCAGCTGTGCTTTCCAAAGCATGGGGTGGAGAAATGACTCAAGGACAGCTCATCTCTTGTGGGTGAGTGGTGAAGTTGTTTTGTATTCCCCACCTGAGTGCCTGATGCCTGCCTGCAAAGTAGCTGACCTGATTCCAGACAAGTCCTCAGGTGTGAGGTATTTCCAGCTTCAGCACTTGCAGACATGAGACTTGTTGCTCCATAGTTTGATTGCAATACTTTGCAATATGTTGCCTTCTCTCTCTTTGGGTAAGAGTTGAGGGGTGTGATGCTTACTAAGCCGGAGGCCAGTGAGTGGTGATGGTACATGGGCTTGGCTCTGGACTGGGAGTGGTGCCTTTCTCAAAGAAACAGATAATAAAAAAGATTGGTTTGATCAGATCTGGGCTGGATTTGGACTTCTATCTTGAAAATGGAAAATCTCAGCGATCCATAAAATATCTAAGCTCACCAGCTTGATGATTAAATGACAAAACTTGCAAATAACTGCAGGCAATTCAAGAATTTGCCTTTAAACCTCTGGTACTCAGTGACTTGCTGTGTTATACAGCCCAGAAAACGTACAGAAGTGAATGTGATCAGGGACAGAGGAGGATTGGCCTCTGCTCATTCTTTTTTCTTGAAGGCAGGAGAGGGAAAGACATCTGCTAGGAGTTAATTGTTGTCTTTTGTTTCTCCCTCCTTTCCCAGCAGTGTCACTGGCAACCATTCTTGCAGCGTTGGCGACAGCACAAAGTACAACGACACGGACAAGTGCTGGGGGCCAATTCGAAGGATTGATGCTTACAGGCTGTATCTGGTGAGCTTCTGGATTTGGGATGACCACTGTTGCCATTTAAACTCTGCTTCTAGTGCATTGGGATTTTTTTTTTCATGTAGAAATAATGTAGTTCAAGTGAACAATAGAATATGAAACTTTTGGTTCAGTCTGACTTTTTTGGCCAAATGCCCCCTCCCTATTCTTGGTGACGTGGCTGTGTTTGAACTTGTTGGCCATCAGAATGATCTTTATGGTTTTGAGTTCTGTCCATCTTGGTGTGTAGTTTTATATTGCTTAAGCAGGTGAGATGTTTTTGCCAAAGGCTGGGTTTTTCTTCTCAGGGTTTTTCAGTGGCTGGCTAATTAATATCCACTTGGGGGTAATTGCTGCCAAGAATACTGAAGTATATTAAACTCACTTGAGTGCTTTAGAATATAAAATACTCAAAGTTGGAAGGGACTTAGAAGGATCATTGAGTCCATTCTTTATGTGAATAAAATTGTTAATGCTGCAGGAGAATCTGCTACTTGAAAGATGATGGAAGCAACCAGCTTAGACAACATCCAGTGCTATACACTGCCTTAGTAATAGCTTTGCCTAGTTCAGGATTGTCTATTGCATCTAATGCTGTGCTGGGGTTCTGCTCTGAACCCAAGATTTTTCCCAGAGGATGATGAACATGGCTTCTTTAGAGCCTGGGGAGTGCTGAGCGCTTGTATTTGAAGACAGATGTCGGTAGGGCAAAATGGGAGGAGGGAAGGATGCTAGTGCTGCCTAGTGTGGCTTCTGTTAAGGGTCTCAGTGAGAATTTTAAGCAAAAGGAATGAGGGTGGCTACGTGTGTGGAGAGAAATCCAGAGGTAATTTTGGAGTTAGTACATTTTGAACATGCATTAGATCACATCCAGTATTGCTGCAAACGTAAGAGCTGGGCCTCAGAAATATTAGTGAATGTCAAAGTCTAGTTAATTATTTAAGAGAAATATTATTGCTTTATTAAATTCTGTCTTGGTCTGTTTCTTTAAAACTTCTAGAAGATTGAAGATTTCCTTCCTGAATTTCAATAACTCTCCCTGACCCAGCAGAAGGAGCTAGTCAGAAAAGGCAGACATGCATTAATTACTGCCTGTGTCTCTCAGATATTATGTCTATAATTCATGAAGATAATTGTTGTTAGGACTTGCAAAATTAAAAAAAATTAAGACTGTGTAAGCATTAGATTTGAAGTCTGTGTACATAACTCTCAGAGGAGCTTTCCCTTTGCTTGTCTTGTGGATTTGGAAAATAAATATCTGCAAAGTCTTTGCTAGTGGTTAATCCTTTCCTGCTCAGTAGCTGGGATGAGACTTCAGTGTTGTTCTCCATGCCCTCTTAGGTGGAGGGTGGGGTTGTTTGTGGGAAAGTAGAAGAGTCTGTAGTGGGTTACTGGTGGGGGTCAGTTCTCACAGTCACTATTTTCAGGATGCTTCTGGGTACTTCAGCCTTACCTCTGAGTTCTGCTTTTCTGTTGAAAGTCTCTAATGCTTCTTACTGGGTGAGGGTGGGAGTAAACTAGAATTTGTTCTGCCTCTGGCTCTTCTGGTTCCACTCCCTGCTTCACTATGTGATTTCATTCTCCAGAAAACAGAATGGTGACCTCTTTGAGAGGGATAAGAGATGTAATCATTTACAAAACACACAGACCACAGTACTGACCCTGGCTTTGAGTTTGGGCTGCCTCTGAAGTGGCTATGCTGGCTAATATTTTTCACCTGCTGTCCTGATTAATATTTTCCGTACTGTCCTGTTTGTAGTGTGGACAACTAGTGACCGGTTGAGCTCTTAAACTTTCTGAGAAAAACCTGGGGATGAGAGGACAGGGCAAGAAAGTCACTTGACTTCAAGCAAAAAAATTAGTAGTAAACCATTGTAATTATCTCTACACATTTTGTCCAAGCTTCTTATGTATAGAAGTAGAGTTTTGAACACAACAGAAAAGCTGAAACCTGCCTGTCTGAAGGGGAAAATGCAACATGAAAGAGAGGAGGGGAGAGATGTATCAAGAGCACAGCTTCTCTTGGTCCCAGGGGATCATACCCATAGAGAACTATTCTGTTGTCTTAACTTTCTATTTTGAATTCTTGCCTGATGGAATAATTCAGGTTCCACGTTTCAGTGGACAAACAAGGTCTCTTTTTGCAAACAAGTTCCCCTGTGGCAAGGGGACAGATGGACACTGTGATCCCAAAAGAAAGCAGCTGAGTTTTAGATCAGCCCTTTTGTCCTAGATGCCTGCATCTACTTTTCCTACCTTATCTTAGTACTGTGTTTAGGTTTAAGTGACCATTAGGAGGAAGATGTGTGGATGTAACTGAAACGTTTTGCCAGTTCCAGTGAAGCAGTTCTCTGGAAGTAATGTTATATTTCATACTCTGTGCATGACCCTAAACCTATTTTGGAGGAGAATAATTTATTTGGCACCATTTGTCCAGAAAACCTCAATGGGAGCTGCTTTGTGCCAAGTCCCACCAGTCTGCCAAAGACCCGTGCTGCCTTCCTCCTGTCAACTTTTTCTCTCCCAACACCGTGTCTTCTTTTCAACAAAAACCATTTCAAACATTGACTCCTCAAGCTGGGGATGGAGAGAGGAATAATGGCTGACATAAAAATCCTTTTTCATGCCTTATTGTCTAAAAAGGCTTCTGGAAGCTGTCTCTGCTCTGATTACTGTGAATGGAAGCTGAAAACTACGTACATAATGAGAATATTTAGACAGATTAAATTCTTCTCTTGAGACTTGCTTGTCTGTGCAGCATCTTTATTGCTGCTCCAAGATTTCACACCTAAGTGTGTCTGCAGAGTCTTCAGAGACTGCTAGGCCCCTATTAACCTTTGTCTGAACAAATGGTGGACCTGCTTCTTGTTTATAAATTGCTTTGAAAAATAAAAACTTGCAAAAAAAATAAGTGAAGGCAAGTGCAGGGAATTAGTAAATAGACTTTTGTTCCTGTCCCATCACCTGCTGCTAATACTTGCTGTCTTTTTGGGGCCATAAAAGACCTGGGAGGTTTGAAGGGTGTGCCTTGCTTTGCTGTTCCACTCCTGTGAGGGCAAGACCCTGCAGGACAAATTTTCTTCCAAGAAAGGTGTGTGTTGGGCAGCCCAGCGACCTTGTTTAAGGCAGGCAGTGATCACAGTTAAAGCAGATCGATGGCTTTCTATCTTTGCTTCAGACCCGTTACCACCCTGCCATGTCCTCAACAGCTGGAGTGACTCCCAAGTCCCTTGCCTGTCTCTGGCAATGCTGAGGACAGGGTCACGTTCTCTCAGTGCTGAATTCACACTTCAGTGCAGCTGCTTTATCATGCTCTCTGTAGGTTCCACTGGGCTATGCTGGGGAGGTCGTGGGGAAGGGGCAGCAGATTTTAGTTTCAGATCTTTCATCATAACACTTCCTTGTCTTTCTGTCCAAGTGATGTGGGAATGTGATATGATAGTCCCTGTTTCTAGAAAGCGGGTACTGAGATAAATGAGAGATTAAATCCTGGGGATCAGCAGCCATTCGGAGTGTCTGATCCAAAGTGTGCTCATGACCTGGCAAACAATGCTTCTGTTCTGCACCAGAGCAGCAATTGAGGCTGAAACCTCTACTCTGTTTTCAGCCCTCCTCTTCTGGCAATCTGGGACATGGTGTCTTCCCATGACTGAAAGGAAATGGCTTAAATTCTCAAGGGGAGCTGTGTGCCTTTCAGAAGAGGCACTGGCACGGGTACTCCTGGTAGCCTGGCTCGGTAGCACGTCAAAGCCACCAGGTGCATCTGTTCTGTCTGAGTTTCTGTTGGGTTTTTTTAGCTGATTGGGAAAGGGACATGGCATCCGCTTGTGCCGGTTCACAGATGCTGCAGTATCGCAGGCAGCCCAGCGGGTGCAGGCCAGGCGAGGATGGGAGCGCAGATGGTTTAATGGAGATTATCCCAGTTGGAAACGTGCTTGTGCAGTGAATAAAATGAGCGGGCTCACAGGCGCTTACTGTCCCTCTTCAGGAGGGGACAATGTCACCCTGGCCCGACGCTCTGATCGGTGACCAGAGCGGGACCAGGCTGCAGCTGCAGGAGGCTGTGCAGGGGGGTGAGAGGGTGGTCTGAGGACACACGTACTATTGTACCATTGCTCAGTACCAGCAGAACTTAATCGGCAAATGCAAAGGCTGAACTGCTAAGTGTTGATGTGAATCCTGTCAGCCTCGGCGCAGTGCTGCCTTCCCGGACAGCTCTGCCTGCGGGCTGGAGTGCTGGGCTTTGTGTGCCTGCTGTACATGCTCTGCTTCCCTCCATGGCATTTCTTCTTCCTGGCTCTGCCTGTGCCCTGCTCTGGGTAAAGGTAGCTCAGATTTTTATTGTCAAAATAGATCTTTCCAAATGCATTTACCTGCACTGGGGTGCTTTAACTATCTTGTTTGGTACACGATGCTCTTGTGGCCTCTCAGTCCATTGTTGGCTTCTGTAGATTTTGTTTTGTTTTGTTTTTTGTTTTGTTTTGTTTTATATTTTGCCTCCCAGCAGTGATATGAGAGGAACCCTCATGGCAGTACTTGAATATCCATGCTTGATCTAAGCTGTCTGTTTCAACTGGGAGCTGGAGCAACAGAGCTGGAGCAGTGCTGTGAGCAGAGCGCTTCTTCCAAGGGCACCTGGATTTTCTCCACTGTTACCTTTGCAGCAAGTGCTTTTCCTCTGCCCTGCCTTCCTCAGCTGTGCCCTGCAGCAACATTCGGTAATAAATGGGTCACAGCTGCTGTCTCCTGAATATTTATTCTTACAGGTCTCAATGTCTAGAGACCTTGAGAACCCGTGGTGGGGAAGAAAGCTGCCTCAGTGGCAGGAGCTGGACTAGGGAGGGCTAATTTCACAGCCCATCAATCAAAAAGGTTTGAGGTGCTTGTCCTGGGCTCCCAGAGTGAGCCAGTAAAAAGGAAGGAAAACTGATGGAAGTTTATCCTAATGGTGTGAAGTCATCATCTTGTTTAAATAAATTGCTTGAACTGTAGCATTGTTGTGTTCTAGGTTACTTCAGGTTGCAATAAGGTTGCAGCAGGACTGGGGCTCTATTAGCTTGTCACCCTGCATATCCCATAAGAAGTTATTTGTGGTAAGACCTTCTTGCCAAAAATACTGTGTTATATTCCTTACCACAAATGCTTTGATGTGGTTTACTATGATACTGATACAGAAATAGAAATAAATGTACAAAAAGGCAGCTACTACTTCTGTGCATAAAGGCAGTTCTGAAAGCCTTCAAAATAAGAAAAAAGCTTTTCGAGAGTCCAGAATATTGTGGCATTTCTATGTGTACAGGCCACCTGAGTTTTGAAGCATTGCTGTGACATGAGAGGAATTAGTACTGCATTAAGTATCAATATCAGTAGGCCAAATTGTAGTAGGTGCCCCTGAAATACAGCTTTGCTTGGCTAAAAGCCCTGTCTCAGAGGCTGACTGGCATCTTCTCATGACTCTCATCTATTCAGCCTCCAAAAAGTAAGGTCAGTTAAGTTGTTGCTTTGGTCTGAAGTGCTTGAAGAGGGATAGGAGCCAAGTTCTGCTAAAATAAATGGTGTCTGGGTGTGGGATGTGAAGGCAAGTCTCAATTCTTTTTATTGTGCAACTAATAGGTTGAAATTGGCACACAGCCTTGTTAATATGGCATAAATCCTGCTTCCTTCATCCTGGTCCGTTCTTCTGTGGGCTCGTCAATAAATCCTTTGCTCATCAAATGCTCAGTAAATGCTTGCTCATCATATGCCTGTGACAGATAAACTGGCTCTACTGGAGGTTGCCACACTCCTTGTGTTGCCTAATGCATGGGGATCTTCAGATAATAACTGGCCTTGTGAAAAAGAGGTTCCTCCTGAGCTGTCAGGAGGAGAGGCAGATGAGTGTGGTGTTGTGGAAGTGAAATATGAACTTGTTGTGCCAGTGACCTAAGAGCTGGAGTTCAGCTTCTGATGGCTGATTTTTCCTGCTTCCTTGTAACTGATGGCATTTTGAGTAAAAGAAATATCAACCAGAAGGCAAACACTGGGTGAGAGAGTCAGCCTTTGGGACCAGACTGAAGCAACTGCAAGACCACACTTTGAAGCAACTAACATTAATGGATTATCTTGTCTCTTTTCACTGGAAAATCAATAGTGCAGGGGACTGGAATGTGTTTTCTGTACAGAGCTGTTTACTTCACAATGAGAAGTGGGTTTTTCCCTAAGTGGAGCTTGGGTTGTGCTTGTCACTTGGATGCTGAGCTTTTCCAAAGGACCAATTGTGCCCCTCCGGCACTTCCAGCAGGCTGGCAAGGGCTGTCTGGAAGGGAAGGGTGCTGTGGTGCTGCTTGAATGCATGGCCAGGTTGTGCTGCAGGTGCTGCTAGCCCTTCAGAGGTGCAAGAGATGCACAGATACAATGGGCAGAGGCCGTTAGTGAGCTCAGACACTCTTGGCTTCCCCAAGGAAGAATGTCCTGCACACTTCAGTGCTTGGTTTGACTTAGGTGGTGTTGGATGGTGATCATGAACCTTGGAAGCAAACCAACTAAACAAACTGGGGGAAGCAATGGCTTTAGGTAGATCTGTTTGCTTTTCAGCACATTCTGCAGTTGGGAGCTCGCCAGAGGTGATGCTGGGCTCGAAGCAGTGGTTTTAGATAGATCTGTTTGCTTTTCAGCACATTCTGCAGTTGGGAGCTCACCAGAGGTGATGCTGGGCTCAAACCAGAGCCCTGCTGCACAGCACAGCCACCCTGCCAAGGCTGAGGTCATGCTGCTTCTTTCCCTGAATAAAGCTGTCCTTTGGAGTCAGCTCACTTGGGCAGCAAGGCACCAAAGCTGACACTGTTCTCTCCTGATACTGGAGACCAATCTCTCCTGAATAGGGCAGGTGTCAGAACTAATATATGTGATCACCTGCTCCCTACACCAAGTGGTAAAGGTTTTAAAAGGGCCTTTTAAAATTCCTTTCTTGGACTAGGCTGTTCCAGCAGAGCCACAAATCTTAGGTTTTCAGAACATTTGTAGAAAATAAGTGATAAATACATTTCCCCTGTGCAGTGTTACTTTTTGCAGTGATTGTGACAGCATTCTAGGAGCCAGAGTTGGAGAAGACCTGTTAAGTCAGCTAAAAATCCCCTGGGAAATGCAATATAAGCCTTTTTCTTAACAGCATGTTTTCCAGTATTCTGTTTGGTGCTTTAGCACCAGCTTTGTTTTTAAATGGAGGTCTGACCTTGCTGCCTGCTTGATTCACATCAGTGTCTTCATTGAGGAAGACAGCAGTCTTGATCTCTCATCCCTTGAAATTACCATTAATTCCTTAATATACAGGTAGAAAGTACCAGGACTGCAGAACTGTGCAGTTCTGCTGCTATGAACATTATCAGAAGCTGTGGAGGAAAGCTCTGGACAGACCCATATATCTATTTACTCCTAAATAAATCTGCAACTTAACACCATCCTAAATTGCTCTGTATATCTGAGTGAGATCACTGACGCTCTTGTCCAAAAATGTGGATTTTTGGACTACATCAGCAAATCCCATGTAGCTCATGCTTCTGTAAGCAGGACTATAAATACAAATAATGCAGCTGGGATTTGTCTTGTAAGTTGATGTCAGTATAATGCTCTGGGGCAGAGCTGATCTCCCAAGCCTGTTGCACCTGTTTGGTGTGCACTGTGCAGGGAAGAAAGCTTGAGGTGAACGAACACCCCACTAGTAACAAGGCTTTATCTCTTCTTTTGTGCTAAGTAATTTCAAAGTGAGGGACTTCCCTTCAGGCAGCTCGTGCATGACACAGTGGGCAGGATGATGCTGCCCCTGAAGCTGCATCCTCCAGGCAGCTGGAGAATCCTGAGAAACTCAACTGAGAAGTTTGTAGGGGACAAAAAAGTAAAGAGGACAAATAACGGCTTAGTGGTGGAAGCACTGTTGGTGTTGTGGCAGACCAAGGGCTTAGTGGCCGTCAGGAACATTCATCCTTGCTGAACTCAAGTACCTCCTAACCCTGGCAGCTTGTAGCTTGACATGTTTGCAGGGCCCTCTGTGCATCCGTGTCATGCTGGTCCACATCTCCCTTGCTTTGTGCTGTCTAACCCAGGGGCTTTTGTAGTCAATATAAATATTGTTGTAGTTGCTAATGCCCTGCCAGGAGAGGCTACAAATACGCAGGAATTTGGGGCAGGATTTGTGTATAAAGATGATGCCCTCACTTTCTTGGAGGAAACTCATTAATCTCTCATACCATGCTAATGAATTGGGGAGGCAGAGAGCAACTCCTCAAGGTCACCCAGTGTCAGGAAGGAAGGAAGCTCCACTTTCATATGCTGTGGGAGATCAGAGCAAGCTGATGGTGGGGGGTACAGCCAAATTTGGCTCTGCACCTCCTCTGCTGTCCTTCCAAGTATCACAACCCGAGCATTCAGCTCTCCTGCATCTATCCACTTTGCTGCTTCCCTCCTGCTTGTTCAGATGCAATTAGTAGATGCAGAATAAGGGGGAGCCAGGGGTCAAGGAGGTGGTAAAGTGATTACAAGATGCTGCAAACGGCTGTGCCATAAATACTCCAATGACGAAAAATTAGATGCCAGTCCCCTTGGGGTTATTGCTGGCCTCTATCTCTCTCTTGTTGTGAAAAATTATAATGGAAGTTTATTTACCCCAGAGAGTGTAAGCTTGCCGCTGGCTGTGATCCTGCACACCCCAGGTATGCCAGGAACAGAATCCTTGCACCTAATGACTTTCTGAGAACACTTTGTGCCTGAATTCCTTTAAATTAAGTGGAGAAAGAACTGGTATTTCAGGGTGTTCTTTCCAAAGTGGAAAGTTCCTAGTGCTCAGAGATTGACCAGCTCCAGAAACAAAGTGTGGCCCTGAGTAAGGATAAGGAGAGGAGAGAAGAGGAGATCAGCACTCTCAAGTGCTGCCTTGCTATCCATGTGCTGCCTCTTGCCTTGGCCTACCAGAGCTGCATGTGGAGGCTGCTCAGTTCATAGCTGGTTTTTGGTATGTTGAGCTTAAGATCAGAGCTTAAGGAGCTGGGATGGCTACACTTTTTTGCTGGGTGGGCAAATGCTAGTGCTGGGCTAGAGCCTTTGAAAATCTCTAGATAGTATTCAGATCCACTGAAGTTGGTGTCTTTGGAGATACAAGCACTTCTTTTCATCCCTTGCAGAAGGTCTTCCATTTTGGAAGAGGCATTAGGATCACTGTGGCACAGGAACTGTGGGAGGAAGCATCTTTAAAGGAAGTACCTTTAAGGATACTGTGGGTGAAAGGCTGCTTTGCTTCGCTGGCAAAAACCAGCCTGGCAGCAATCGAGGTCTTAATTCCTGGAGGATACCTCCTCCCTGCCTGAAGGAACTGGGGAAGAAGGTGGGTGAGGGCACCTCAGTGCCAGGAATATGCCTGGTGTGAGTTATGATTATAGAGCTCTGCCAGGTGTCCCAAGAGCAGCACGTTAATTACCGGAGCTGCTGTGGCAGCTGCCTGCTGTACCCAAAGCATAACTGTCCTTGTTTCTTCAGCTATAAATATTCCTTGTGGATTGTCTGGTGGCCTCCCTCCATTTTTACTTCCTGACTCTGCAGGGGATCTGGAGGTTAAAATCTCTCTTGCCTCTCAACTTTGAGCAATCCTTGTTCTGTGGCTGGTTTATCTCCTTTCAACCAACTCTGAGCTTCATAACAGCTTGTCTGCTGATAACTTACTGCCTATCAGCATGGCCCCTGCTGCAACCCTGCCTCCTGCCTTGAGATGCTGTGCATTTTCAGCTTGGTTTTTTTTTTTTAGCTCTCTAAAAAGCTCCTTCCTGAACAATCAGACTCTTTCCATGTATTTATATTTGTACTGTCTGCTGCAAGGGGTAAAGCTTTACCAAGGAAAGCTTGGATTGCCGCCCTTGCTGATGGGCCATCTGGCTCTGTAGCTTGAGATATGAGCTCATGTAGGACAGAAACATGGCTTTGTCACCCTAGTGAAGGGGACAAGAGATGGCAGAGGGGACACCACACTCAAGATCCTTTTCCCTTAAGATGTTTTAGCTGAAAAGCCCTGGGGCCCTAGCAGGAGTAACTGGAGCCCACTGGTAGCACTGCAGCAGGCACAACTTGAAGTGGGTACAGAGGAGCTTGCAAAGGGCGCAAGTGCATCCTGAGAGAGCTGCAGGTAGGTCTGAAATGCCATGAAGCTGTTTTCTTTATCTAGGAGTTCCAAACAAGAGTAGGGAAAGCACCATGCATTTAACATTTCTCCCCAAAGTCAGCCCTAAAAATTCCCTGAGGATGTGAACAGAACACCAGTTCCTAAGGAATTACTAAAGGCAGTAGATCTGGTTCAGCCTTCCAACCAGGAATAAAACCTCTGACCTGTGCCCGTGCCAATAAATCCAGTTTTGCTTTTTGGACTTCTTTTTCTCTACATATGACACACTCTAGTGGAAAGCACTGAGGTAGGAACAGAGTATCCCAGTTCCCTGACATCTTGTTTGCTCTCTGTACTTGCACAGTCTGGTTTTGTTGGATTGTTTCATCTGTCCCTCCTAGTGCTCATCTGAGTTGTGAAATAGCTCTGAGCTCGGGGATGTCTTGCAGAAGCAGAGTGAGTGTCAGAGTTGCCACTTCTGACAGCATGTAAGAAATGTCTGCTTTTTCCTGACGTGCTCAAGGAGACTTTCCTTGCATCTGAGCACTGAATCAAGCGAAGCTTCCTTTGGGAAGTGCTCATCCAGTCGAGCCTGTGTCTTGTTGGTGTCAGACTTTACTGTGGGAATGTCATGTACCCACAGTCCAGTATCAAACACTCAACCCTTGGCTTTCTTGCAAAAGTGTCAAAGTCTACCAAGGAGAGTCATCCATTTTATTAAACCAGTGACTTTTTTATGAGATCTTATCTTACCCCTCTTTAGAGTAGGGTTATTTGCTGTGCTGTCTTGCGAGGCAGCAGAACCATTGCTCAACAGCTGTGAAATCTAAACAGTATCTGCAGAGATGGAGCTGATACCATCCTAAAGTGAACTTTGTCTGAGATGTTGTCACTTCTATCAAAGGGAAGCAAGAACTCCAAGAAATTCTATGGTTTGAGGTGGGTTCTAGGTTTGAATGAGGGTGTAAAAGGCAAGGAGGAGGAAAGGAAAAGGTAGGGTGGCTGGGAGCCCAAAGGGAGATAGATAGCTAAGGAGTGAACACTACAACACTTCTTCTCCATCTTCGCATTAAAACTGGGGGATCATTGCTCTGTTATTTGAAACTTAGTAACTTCTCATCAGTATGATAGCCCTGTGCTGCACAAATCATTTTATTCAAAAACTCTTGCACTTTTTCTGCTGTTCCTGGCACATTTGCTGCATTTAACAACCATGGTCTCATTTTGCTCAGGTACATACCCTGTTTCCACCCAATCTTTCTGAAAGTTTCAAGGCTCTGAATCAATAAGAAGCAGTAGCTACTGTTTTTAATTCACTACTTGGCAAGCACCAAAACCAGATGCAATTCTTACAGATGAGTTTGTGTAGCTTGAAAACAAGCAAGTTCTGATGACAGTTATGAATGAGGCTGGTTATTCAGATGGTCCTCTTGCAATTGTATGCAGGCACTAGCCATAATGCTGTAACTACTGCATCTAATACATGAATCAGCCATGTTTTGGATGCTAATTGTGCTTCCTGAGCTGTATTGGCTGCTGCTGTAAAAGCCACATGCTGAGCAGCAGATGAAAGCTATTGAACTGTACTGGTTCAGAGTGATAGATGGACCCTTCAGGTCAATAAAGAACCCTTTTGGTCAAACAGCCCTCTGACTGGCTTAAAGCATGTTTGTATGGTCTGAAAGACTCCTGTGACTAGCTGGCCATCACTGAGTGGTTGAGAGCTGTCTTGGTGGCCCTCTTGGCTGGAACTAAGCTGATAAAAGCCAACCAGATGTCCTATTAACGCTTGATCTTACTCTTGCTTTTATAAGATAATCCAATAAACAAGGTTATGTAACCAAGTTTTAACATAAGAGCTTTAATAAAATATACTTTTAGAAATATATAAATATATATAAAAATATATTCTAGGCGATGGTAAGCCCTAGTTAGTTCCCCCGTGGCAAGAAGACTCGAGTTGACCAGCCTGCTTTTTCATTTTGAAATACTGAGAGCTGACAGGTGCAGAGGCTGGGAAAGTGGTATCAGCTGAGTTGCCAGCTCAGGGAAGATCCCAAACCTTGGTGTCTGTGTTGCTGTGGCTTGGCTTGGTGGGAGGAGTGGATTTGAAGACCCTCCCAGGGGTTGAGCAAGCTGGTGTGCTGCTTATGGCTCCTACTAGCCTGCAGGGGAGAGTGTAATTCAGGGTGACAAGCTGCTGTTCTTTCTGCCACCCTCACTGGTTTCTCATTTTTTGACTGGAAATGTCAGTAAAAGCAACAAAACCACAGTCTTTTTTAGTCTTTAGTGTGCTGGATTTTCATGCTGTTTTTCAGCATGAGAAAGGAAGAAAAAATGAAGAATTTTGCATTTACTTGCTGTTTGTGGATTCCACTTACCCTCCACTATGAGCCTGCTGATTTACCTGCCTTTCCCGTTTAATGGGGGAGCTTGGAGGGAAATGAGGGAATCATTCTTAATAGCCAGCCCTGTGCAAAAGCACTGTAATAGTTTCTCTCTGCCTTCCTGTGAATTTAGACAGCATTTAATAGATTCAGTTCTCCTCCTTAGCTGAAGGAAGCATTCCTTTACCTTGTTTCAGTTTAGCAATGAATCAAGCCATTATGCCTGCTTGTTTCTAATAAACCATTTCACTAGCAGAAAAATCTTAATCAAAGTAGACTGTGCCCATTCTGCTTTGGGTGGGTTTATTTGCTGAAACTTAGGAAGAAAATTATAAACTCCTAGAAAATACCTCTGCTGACTCAAGAAGTGAACTGGAAAACTTGGGAGGGTTTTTTTCATGTGCCAGGGCTCTACATATTTGACTTTTGACAGGGCTGACTGGTACAGTTTTCTATGTAGGTTTTAGATTGTTTGAATTACATGTGTAATGAAGCACTTTGTGAATTATTTCCCTCTGGGAGAGACTGGAGCTTGGAAAACATCAGATAGAAAGTTTGGGTATATGTCTCAGGTGCTTATTTGGGCTTGCTTTTTCCTTAGGGAGAAGTTATGAAGCTAATTAACTTAATGGGTTGGAAGAGGATTGAGGTGTCTGGCACAGTGAGGTAGAGGAAGTAGACATCCTCCTGCTAAGCACTGTGGTCTCTTCTCATCCTTTTGGGGATGTGTTTTTAAACAGAGTTCCTTGCCTTGGGATTCTTCTGATGGTTGATGGTGAGATTAGCTCTAATCCAGGGACTGAGTCCTTGTCCTCATGTCCTGGCTGTTGGTGAGAAACTGGCCCCTTTTTCCTGCCCTGTGCTCAATTCTGTTGAGCTGTACACAGTTTCACTTCAAAATGATGTTGATCTAGATGTTTAATACCCAGTTCTGCTCAGGCTTTCTTCTTCCAAGCAGTCCAGTGTGTTCTGTAGCTTCCCTTCCTAGCAGTGGCTGGCACAAATCCCTGCAAAACAATGCAACCTCACCTCATTGCAGGCCTTAGCATTGTTTGTATTGGTCTATGGATATCCATCTCAGATCACTAATGGGTGTCAAGTGGAGAAGGTAATAAATTTCTCTTGCACTAGAATTAATATCTTGCTTGGCTCTTTTGGACCAGGATCTTGTTAATAACAGAAGACACTGGTCATCCTAAAGGATGGGGGGGGACATTCAACCATTCAAGCTCAACAACTTGGATCTCTTCCCCATGACTTAAGCAGTAATGGCCAGAGAGGAAGAGAGTTTAAAACCTTGCTGAATGGATTTGGTTGTTTAAGGTGCTCTGAGAACCAGAGAATAACAGCAAAAGCTGGAGAACACCTAGGTTCTTCAATACCTAAGGATGCTTTTTGATGCTTTTCAGCAACTGAGACCCAAATCCACCTTGACATGTCTCCGTTCCTCGGTGGGTGAGGCAAATCTGGGTTTCAGACCCAGCTGCTTTGGTGCTTGGTGGTTTTGTGTCAATCCTCGCTATGATTTGAGGGGCTGTTTTGCCAATTGGTTCTGGAGCATTCTCATTTGCAGCAGACACCTGTTCCTTAATTATCACATCCTTAGTCCATCTCTCTGTTCAGCGTTTTCTGATGCAGGAGCTGTAAACTGATTTGAAGGGAGGCTCTGTTGAGCAGTGTTGAGAGAGAAGGTTGAGAGATTAGTCACAAACTCAAGAATACTTGTCAGTAAGACAGCTGATGTTATCTTTGTTCCTGAGCAGGCCCTTGCCCTACGTCACTTTTTAGTCAAAGGTTTTATTTATCTGTTGGGGTCTGTGCACTGCTCTAGGATGGAGTGGCAGCCCCTAGTGGACAGGTGTCATGGTTTAACATAACTTGGTTTTTTAGTTAAAGAGAAAAGAGTGGAGTTAAGATCCCAATGAGAAGAAAGGAACAGGAGGGAGAAGAGTAAAAAAAGGTTTGTAACTGACTGGTTTGCTTCTATGTTAAAAACTCAAGTCCCATAACTGTTAAACCTTATTTGGCTCTTAGTCTTGCCAGTTATGCCTGTGGCATTGTATTCTGTGTGATTTCAGCGTTTTGTCCAACAACCATCAGTTGCTTCACAAATCTGAATTCTGTCCGTGCTTCCTGTCTTTTTTTTTTTTAATCTGAGCAGTAAAAGCAAGACTTGGTGTAAGCAATGGTCTCAGATCAGAATATATCCCCACCATGCAACATGTCAAACCAAGGGTTCTCTCCTCTGCTCCCCTTCTGGCTTTACTTTCGTCACCTGAGAATACTTGTGATGCGAGGCATTTCCAATTTGCCTTGCAGATATTCTGAAACTGTCTCAAAAAAGGTTTCTTGGGGTTGTGCTAGTCTTAAAATAGCTTGGATTCTGTTCTGTCCTGACTCTGTTGGGGTTGACAGAGACCTTGAGGCTTGGCAGACCTGCCCCTCTGAGTCCCAGTTCTTCGCTTCTGGTGACACCTTTTCTTGAACTCCTTTAAGAAGTCATGGAAAAGAGCAATGTGTAAATATTAATGTTGAATATTTGTCTTTAAAAATCTCTTTGGGATGCTCTACAAACCTATGCTGTGTATGTTGTGGCTTTCTAAGCAGTGGCTGCTTACAGCATTTGGACCTGTTAGTGTATTGCTAGCTGGTGCCATCCCATGGAGGACAGGCAGGGCTCTCTTCTCTCAACATCCATTTTGTCTCCCTCTTACAAGTAGCTTCTCTCAATCTGTGTTCAGACTGCAGCCAGTGTCTGTTTCTTCTTGTGGTGAAGCCTTTTCTCTTCTCTCTGGGGTAGGCAAGGCTTGAGTGCTGCTTTGTGCCTGAGCAGAGGTGACAGTGCTGCACAGGACATGGACTGATAGCATGGTTGCCTTGTGTGCTCTAGGAGGTGCTAGAAGAAATTCTCATGGGAAGCTGTATAGTCCAGATTCCTAGGATGGATCTTTGCTGGATGTATTTTGCAGCCCAGCTGGAAGAGATGCAACAGACTGGTGCTGCAGTGTACCCCAATTTAATTTTCCCCATCCCTGGAAGTCTTCAAGGCCAGATTGGACAGGGCTTTGAGCAACCTGGTCAAGAGGAAGCTCTCTCCCCGTGGCAGGGAGGTGGAATGTGGTCCCTTCCAACTGAAACCATTCTGCCATTCTATGTAACACTGGTCTCTTAATAGACATCCAGGAGGGCAGTGAGGAAGTTCTTCACTGAAGAACCTTTACTTTCCACACTGAATTAAGTTCTCTCTTACGAGTATCTCTTTGATGACTTTTTCCCTCATTTTGCACAGGTTTTCAGCTTCCAAGAGCTGAACTGTTACACTGTAGCTTCCCACTATCTGTTTTTACCTGTATAAAAAACCCTCTATGTTTTACACAGGTGACTTAAAGCATGAGGGAAAAAAGCTTCAGGCAGACCTGGCTCCATTTCTGTTGAGCCTGGGATACCCCGAAGCCACCCCATCAATGTTAATGGAAGTAGACTGGTGAGGGCTATTGCTATTCATACCTAAACTGAGCATGTACTTGGGCAAAGAGGCCACAGTTTAATATTTAATGTTCTGTAAGGCTGCACTGAGAGCTTTTATTGAAATGTGTCAGTAAAGGAGTGCTGTAGCAGTGATAGCAAATGGCTGAGAGCCAAGATGATCCTGAGCTCTACTTCTGCCCAAGGCATGTTCTCTGATACCCAACAGCTTACTTGACCCCCTGTGTCTCAGCCAACTTAGCTGTAAAATTAAGCAACAAAGAAAGCTTTGTGACAAACGGACATGTCTGGAGGTGAACTTTCAATGCAAGCTTTGCTGTTCTGATAAATTCATCTCGCTGGCAGAATTTCTGGTTTTTAATCTAATGTGTGATTTTGTTGTTCTTCCAGGCAGCGTTCACGCTCCTCCTGGGTCCTTTCACCTTCTTCAATGTGCAGAAGACCAAGTATCTTCAAATCATGACGTCCTTCATGAGATGGATAGGTGAGTCTTGGCAGAGGCTCGGCCACCTCTTTACCATTGATGGAACCTGAGTCACGCCACTGACGCTTCTCTTTGGCAAGATCTTCTTGTTTGGAAGCAAGTGCTTGTCGAAACAACCTCTTTGAGGACAATTGTGCAGGCCTAATAAATCTTTGAGGAGAAAGGTTTTAGTCTAGGGTGAAAATTCTGATTAAAACAAAGCAAATTGTTCTCAATTAGACATGGCTGGTAAACGAGGTTTTAGTCTAGTTTGTGTGAGGGGCAGAAGAGATTTGGCAGAGTCTCCTGTCTGGGTGCTGGCTGTCATACCCACCAGTTGGAAGTTTCTCATTCTTACAGCATATGCACAACAGACTTTGGACAATCTTTGTTTTAATCTGAGAAGAAAAGGCATTTCTTTCAGACTTTCCACCCTTAGTTTTATCATCTGCTTACATTTATTTTCCTCAGTCTTTCTTTATGGTAAGATGTGCTGCATTGGAAACCCCCAAACCAATGTGTGTTGTCCTTGGGAAGTCCTGCTCCCATGAGTTCTTTCCAAAATATTGCCAAGAACTTCTGGGAAGACAGATCATTCCCTTAAGAGAAGTAAGACATTACTCTTTTTTTTCCCCAATGCCTTTGTCATTCAAAGATGCAGCTGCTTCATGTCTAGCTTGTGTGTGTGCATGCTGTTAAAGGCTGAGAGGTGTGTGTGGGTTGTGGAGGTTTATGTTCAGGTTTGTCTATTTTTGTGTCAACTAGACAGAGTGACTGATACTCAGGGCTAATAAAGAGCATTTCTGCAGGTTAATGATCAGCATTTCTGCAGGTTAACAGTCTCCTGGTGTGTAAATCCAGACCATTCAGACACAGAATTAGCTCTGTTTATACCTATCACTGGAATAAGAAGAAAAGCTGCTTCTCTAACTATTTCCCATTGCACACATACTCTTGGCCAGACTGCAGTAGGGTATTGTCCCTTCTCCGTGAATTCATCCTGTTTGGAGGTGGCTGGCAGTCACTGCAGAGGAATAGAGATCCTCTGTTCTAGAGAAATTCTGCGATGGGGTTAAGCAGTTGACACCCAGGAAAATTAAGTTGGATTTTAAGCTCTCAAGTCTAAGATGTTGAACAGTTTGAGTTAATAAATCCTTGGTGTGAAAATCCTGAATGCCTGTTTTTTCTCCTTTGTTGTTTGAGCACATGAAAGGTTCGAAAGCCCCCCCATTCTTCAGAGAAAGAAGTTATCTCATTAAGGGGTACTAAAGGAAATTAGGAAGTTTTGCATGGGGGTTTTTTGTTGTGGGTTTTTTTTTTCTTTATAAGAGTGATTGCTGTTCAGCTGACTGGCCTGATTCCAATCACCCTGCCTCCTCTGTCCTGGTAAAGACATCAGTCAGACCTCATCCTGTCTCTGTGACAGTCTGATGCCTGCCTCATCTGCCATTGGTTTCCTTTTAGCCAGCTCCTTCTGGTACGAGGATTGCTAAACCTTGGCACTATGGCAGAACTGTTCCTCTCTTTCATGGTTTGATGGAGAGGGATTAAGGCAGTGTTTGGGGAAGTGTAGGGGAAATTCATGCTTTAGCCTGATTGATTCCTGCATCAGCACGCTGGGGAACAGCTGCCCCAGATAATGATAGTTAATGACCCTGACAGCACCTCAGTGGCTACTTAGAAGAACAGATTCCGTATGCGTACAATGAGGGATAGATTTATTGGGAAAGACAATTTGTCAAAAAGCCATGTGATGCAGGAAGCAGAGAAAAGCTCTTGCTGCAGATCCTGTGGTAAGGATCAATCCCATGGTGCTGAGATTTGTCAAACTGGCTTCTCCTATGTCCTCACATCACTGCTGTGCCCTCCTCCAAAAGCAGGGCTGTGAGTTAAATACAGGTTGGTGTTTAGAGAGCTTAGATCCTAAAGAATGGTCTTGGGTGTTTTGTGGTCTTCTGGACTTATCCTGTCCTGCATGCCAATGGCCAGATGTGAACTCTTTGTCCAGGTATAAACTGTGCCTTTCCTTCACCTTCCTTGGGTTGCTTTTAGCCATGTGGTGCTGAGGGTGGTTCTGCAAAGCACTCTGAGCAGCAGAGCAACACTGCAGCTTCCCACCTATCTGTTTATTGTGTGGGAGAAAGAAAACCATCCCATGTGGACAGTGGCTTATTCAGCTTAGCTGTGCTCATTGGCTTGGTGTGGCTGGGAATCGGAGCCATGCTTTGCATCATGATTGGAAAAAATCAAGCCTCCCTGAGCTGGGAGGTCAGTACAGACTTTGCAGTGTGTCTCCCATAGGACTCTCCAGACACACTTCTCCCCAGCCCAGTGGAAAGTCCCTGGATTTCTGAGCAGAAGAGGCTGATGTAAAGCAGCACTGCCCCAGGTGTGATTCAGATGATAGCAGCTGAGAGGATGGTTCTTGGCAGCAGAGAGAGCTAGCTGTGTGTGAAGGTCATTTCTGCTGGTGTTTGTAACAGTGTCAGCCGTGCCTTTGAAAGTTGCTTTCCCTCTTTCTCCTGATCTAAGTGATAATCAAATGTCACCAGCCTCTTCCAGAGCCTCGTGTTCATCACAAGCAGCACGTCGGCTATCAAAGCCTACAGCAGTCTTATTCCACACCTCACAGATAAAAAAAAATTCATTCTCTCTCTGAAAAATAGGCTTAAACACTGGGATCTGAGCTGGAAATTAAAAATGGGCCAGTTCAAAGAATGTGGAGATGTTCCAGGGATCAGCCCTTTATCTGTCATCCTCCCAGGATAAGGCACTAAGCCAGGACAGGCACCTCTGAAGCCTCAAAAACGAGAAAGTTGAAGGAGGAGCTTGCAAGCCCAAGTGTTGTGCTGCTAGAGAGCCCAGACAGATGGACTCTCCTTGTCTGGGCCTGTTGATCACAGGCAGCTCATCTGGAAGGAAGGCTGGCATGGCAAGGCACTTCCCTGCCAGGACTGATAGGAGCACAGAGGGTGGATCTGTGTCTCCAGGTGGGGTGGGACTGATGGCAGAGAGGGCTTCCAGAGGAATCGAGCTGTTGCCAGTCTTCTGAAGAGTAGCAGCTTATACACTTGGCTGCAGAACTGATTGTCACTTGGCATTGGTGAGTGCCAGTGGTTAAATTCAGTGCAGCAGTTGGTGCTTGAACTGCTGGCCTTATCCTTGCTTAGAGATCTCTGTTCTCCAGGAGCTGGCAGATGACTTTGCCTACCCAAGTTCTCATCCCTTTCCCAATGCAGAAGCTCCTCAGACTGCTTTGTCAGCTTTTTGCAGGTACCTAAGCTGCCTTGGGAGATGGAGCAGAGGCACCCTAAGGGGTGCAACAGGGAGCCTGCCTGCTATGCTTCCCTGGAGAAAGGGCCAGTCATAAAATATCATTTGGTTTACATCCTGACAATGGTGCCTACAGTGTAGTCTTGTTTTGATTTGTGGTTAGAACCTTGTTGGCTTACCCAGCTCTGGGGCCACATGAGTACAAATTGTTCCCATGGGGTGAGGAGGGTCCTTCCCCAGCATATAATTCCTGCCTTCTTTTCAGCTCTCTTCCACCTCAGCTACTGGAAAATGTAGAGCTGTTATTAGGTGTAGAGTGTTATTAGGTCAATTCCTTTACCAGTTGTGGAGCCTGTTTCCAGATCTCTTATAAAGTTATTGGAGCAGGTCTTCCTGCAGAAGGCTAAACCAACTAAGCCATCAATGCATTTAGAGCTGTTGGTATTTCTAATTCTGCTGTTTGGATTTCAGATGCTTTTTTTTTCCTGGAGGGTTTAAATCTGTGGTGGCAATGGATTGTTCTCTAAAGAGACTTGCTTATCTAGCTGGTTGTCTTCCCTCTCATTTCTTCAGTCCTGATCAAGTGGGTGCTGTTAGGGATGAGCTGCTGAAGGGCACAGCCCAACAAGAGGGACTGAGCCAGGCAAGTCCCATATGCCTCTCATAGCTGAGGGGATGCAGCTCAGTGGGGCACAGCCCAACCTCTTTATTATTGGATAATATTGGATAATAACGAGCTGCCCGCATCATGGGATAGGATATGGATTAGGAAAGATAACAAAAGGACACAGCCTGGTGGAGCTGAGCAGCAAACATTGGGCTATTGTGTATTAAGCAGCTAACCCGATTAATTGCAGCCTGTTGCAGCCCGAGATGTCCAGCTCTATAGGTGAGGACTGCTGGCTCTAAAGACATTGGTAGTGTGATTATTGCTGCTGTTATTAAATTGTCTCTGCCAAATGTTCCCAGACAGCTCCCACATGGGGCTTGTGCTCTGTGTGCTGCTCATGATGCTGTATTGTAGTTATTAGAAAGTATTGTATTTTAATGAAGAGATAGTTCATAGAGTAATAAACTTCTGGGTTTGGTTGAACAGGCTCAGTTCTCTCTCCCTGTTGGATGACACCACATCTATTCAAGTAAATGCAGCCCTTGAGACAGAGCCTTCACAACCCTGCCCAAACAATGATCTCACAATTACACGCTTAGGAATAAAACCTCTACCCTAGCTCTTTCCCATGGCCAATAAGATGGAGGGAAAGCAGACAAGAATTTCTAGGAAGTCTGTGTTAAATCCTTCTTTTCTCCATCCCATCCCCTTCCAGGATACTTGGTAGAAGGCTTCTGGGGCAGAAACTAGGAAAGGGCTGTCCAGAGCGTGCTAGTGGGGCTGACTTTCTGGGTGGTTTCTCTGGTAGTTCTGCTCTTTCCACCTGAGCTCTGCTGTTTACAGCATGCTCTGCAGAGAATGGGTCTCAGACCATCTCACCTTGGGAGCAGTTTCAGGTAACTGTCACTGCCATCCTTAGCAGTAGAACTATCTGTGCTGGAGTTAACTCACTGCAGAAACCTGGAGTCACTGTGCTACATCCCTTCAAGTACTGAGACTGAGAATTACAGAGGAGGCTGATTTAGGAGGGGGTGACAGTTAGCGAAGTCCTGCATTTCCAGTCTCCTGCTGAGAAATTAGTCTCTCAGTGCCCACAGTCCTCAAGGTGGGTGGCCTCTTTTCACATCAGAAATTGAGCTTTCTGCAAATAGCTTAAGGGAGGGATCATTGTGATCTCTGCCCCTCTCCTTTCACACTGCAGGATGTACAGGAGGATGAGGGAATTGGACTGTAAATCAGGACACTGTTGCATGTTCATTCTGACAAGCTGCTTCAACAAAGTTACTTCATGTTCTTATATCCCTTTTGGAGCAGATGAAGCTGCTGCTAGAGCCCAGGGTAAATAATTCACTGAGAGAGGTGAATATATTTATGAAGAGTTAGTTAAAATGCTGTGCTTCTGTCATGCCTGCTTTTGGAATTGTCGGCTGAGGAGCTCATTTCAGTGCTGTTTTTGGGAGGCAACAGGGTGAAGCAGTGCCTGTGTGAGAGAAAGCTTTGTGAGCTTCAGGCGCAGATGGAGAGTGATTTGCTGCTCTGGACAGGACCACTGAGATCCCGCCTGAGGAGCTGATGCTCCTGAAAAGAGCACTTTATTCAGGCAGCAAGAGACACTGATGGGCCTGAGAGCTGAAGAAGGGGAGCTGGAAATGTACAGGCATATTCAACCCTGCAAAAGGGTCTGGATGGCGGTGCCCAGGCAGGTTTTCAGGGTATGGCTGTGGCATGAAAAGCTGCTTTCTGTTCAGAGTGGATGTTCGTGGAACAAGATGATAAGAAGCTTTGCTGTGTAGGGCCCAAGGCAGGATAGGCAAGATGTGGCTAAGTCTGCAGAGCACCTGGATGTTATGGGACATGGGTGCTCTGCAGCCAATGCTTTCCAAAGCATGCACAGCCATAGTTTGGGCTCACAGTGACACCAAAGTGTGTATTATTCCCTTCTCTCAGAAGAGTAAATTATGACATGGACAGAGGAGTAACTGACAGAGCTAACAGGCCAAGCCAGCAGCAGAGATGAGAGCAGAATCCTGGTTGGAGAGGTTTTATGGTTCTTCTGCCAAAGGTGACTGGCGGAGAGAGGACTATAAACCATGTGGGTAATTTTCTCCCAGAAGCAAACAAGCCTCGCTGGTTGCTCTTTCCTTCCCATATGTTGAGAAAAAGCATCTGTGATAAATGCCCAAGTACTAGGCCATTTTTCTCCTGTGACTTTTTGCTAGTGTGCAGATGTCTGTGGGACCAGCTGATGTGGGCTGAGAAGGGGCAGCCACGGTGGTTTTGTGGCAGGTGTTGTTACCACAGTTGGGGAAGCTACTTGTAAATCTTGGTTATAGTAGTGTAAGCCTGATGAAGAAAAACAGGGAAATTATGCCCTTAGGCCAGAGAAGTTCCACCAAACTGCTTTTGGCTGCCAAAAAGTCCTGATAGTACTTTTTAAATGGAATTTCCCTTTGTGAAGAAAAGGGGCTCCACCTGGCCCAAGGCAGCAGTGTCTAAGTTGGCTGCAGCAGGAGCAAGCCAGGCCTACAGGAGTGGAGGTGCCTGAGAGGCTTTTCCTTGCCTTCTTGGCAAGGAAACTTCTGTCACACTTCTGTGTATAAGCAATAGTCCCCTGCCATGTGGACCCTCCCTCAGGCTTTGGGGCAGGGAGGGTAACACTGTCCAGACAAGTCCTTGCTCTCCATTACAGGAAGGAGCCACAGTGATGTTGCACAACTTTTGCTCATACCTTTTTTCTGGGAAGTAATTTCCCTCCTCTTTTCCTTCTGACGTTTCTCTCCAGAGAATTACTGTCTTCTATGAACATATCCATCTTGTTTCCCCACAGTCTCTGCACTCATAAATCCTTCATCTTCCTAGAGATGGTGTTTTAGGCTCTGTCATTGTCAAATCCGATCCTCAACTACTCCAGCTCCCACATCTAATGGAGCAAACCTGGTTTTCATGATACGTCTTTATTGTCAATTCATATAGAAAGCCCCTTAAGAAGGTTGGAGAAGTTAATCAGTTGTTGCTCTGGAGTTTGTGGGCAACTGGAGGTCATGAGCAAGTGGCAGGATATAGCTTCTGCAAGAGAAACTGGCTAAATGAGTTTTAAATTTAAAAATCAATGTCTTAATTTCAGATACTTTGTTCTGCCAGTATGTTGGACTCTAGCTGTGCTGTAATATTTCAAATGCCACAGGGTCCAGAATGCCTGGTGGTTTCAGAGTTGCAGTGGGCTCTTCAGCTTGCCCACATCACTGCTGGAAGGCAGCTGGCTCTGAGAAGGGGCACCAACATCCTAGAAAGACATCAGCAAGGAACTAGACAGCACAAGTGTCAGGTGGGGATGCAGAAGGCAGGACTGTCTTGACGTGTTCCTCACCCGTTCAGTGTGCACAGAGCAGATGCTCCTGGTTTTGTGCCCTTTCTGTGAAAGAGCTGCCTAATGTTAAACTAAATGAGATCTGTTCCTCTGTTTAAGAGTGGCCTGCTGTGTTTTGATACAGGATTGAGGTGGGGAGAAATCTTCCCCTTTTCAAAGAGACTGGGTTTAGGAAGCTCCTGAAGACGTTGTCTTCTTGGAATCCATCATGCTGCCTAATGTATGAAAAGAGAAGCAAGCGACGTGCGTTGGGATAGGGTGATCCATTATCATTATTTCCTGGCATATTGATTCTCTGCTTGGACAGGAAAGCTCTGTCACACTGTCAGCCAGCGCTGATGGATGGCCCTGCCACAAATGTGTCATGGCACCAGCTCAGACAAATGGCTGGGGGCAGGGGAGCAGCCAGGCATGGGGTGGCTGCACACCACTGCCTCTCTGGTCCCTGGAAGGGGTGGCAGGCAGGTGTGGTGATGTTCTCTCCGGCCTTTTCTTGTAGAAGGAGGAATGGAAGTAGGGACAGGGCTTGAGGAGATGTGAACATCTCACAAGTACCATGTCTTGCAGGGATGCAAGAGGAGTTAAACCAGAAGCTCATTCTGAGCATCAGTTCTTGCAAGAACCCACCATGACAGGGGAAAAAAATGTGTTTGAAGCTTGGACTTACTTTCTTTTCTGCAATAGCCTTTCTGCTGAGAGATGAAACTCATGTACAAACACCATTTTTCATTTACAGAGGTGTTTTCTCTGACTCTGTAAAACGATCCTTAAACTCAGAATCGCTAAATTATCTTCTCTGCTTCTCTGCAGCTCTGTTATGTTTCTATCAAAATGCACAAAAATGTATTTCTTAATATCCCCAGACTCACATATTTCCCAAACTGGACTACCTTGGACATCTGCTCATCCATATTCATCCTTACTTCACCTGCAAGAACCAGAGCAGAACTGCCCTGTCTCTGAATCAACATCTCTTGAGTCAAGCAGGAGAGGCAGCAGTAGCTGACTGCAAGGTCTGCTTTATCTGAGAGGAACATTTGTTCCTCAAGTAGTGAGGGGAGCAAAGAGAGTCTGCAGGAGAGGCAGTTGGATGGCTGGGATGAAATTCATCACAATTTTCCTTTATGGCATAGCCCCTCTTTTATTTTTTTTCCTCAGGCTCACTTAGATCCTTCACTATAAATGATGTTCGAACATCTAGAGGAGAGAAGATGAGACAAGAAGTGGCCTATGTACCTTGTTGACTGCCAAGCCTGTGGTGTGGGGGCTTGGAGTGGGTTTAACACTGTGGGAAAATCAGGACAAGCAAAACCCTTGATTGCTTTTTAAGCATTTATATAAAACAAGGCTTAAAGCAAATTTTTCATGTAACCATCTAACAGTCCAAGGTGCCATCGCTGTCAACCTTGCTTTGTGGCTCTGGGTGCTGTTGATCATGGTCTGAAGGTGTTTCATACCTGGAACACATTGCTTGTGTCCTCTGTTCTGTGTGGAGAGGAATCCATCAAGGTTTTTTTTGTGAATCCGTGTCTTACTTCACCAGGATCCTTGTGGTGAAGGAATGCTGTTGGACAGCTGATGTGACAACAGTAGGTGACATGAAATAGTGTCGTGTGACTCTGCCTTCAGCCTGCTGTCCCAGGTAGGGGATGTGAGTGGGAGCTTTGTGTGTGCCTCAGGATCTTGTGCTGCCTCTTTTCTGCTCAAAGCTGCCTGTCCGTCAGCCTGTCACCTTCTTTTCATCTTGACTTATCATCCAAACCATATCTAGATTTCAGAGTTCCATTTTTTGGCTCGCCTCCTCTCCAGGACAGAGAGATAAATTTGATAGACAAATGTTTTAGCTCTCCAGTTCCAGGAGTGAGAAACTCTTCTGCCTCAGGGACTGAGAGAAAACAACCATGGGGCAGGGCTTTTGTTGTCCTCTCTGAGGCTGGAATTGTGCAGGGCAGGTTTCTGGTTTACCCAGCACCATTTCTCTCAAGGGTCTTGCATCTGCAGAGCACCAGTGCTCAGGCAGGGGAAGCAGAGCTTGCCTTGTTGGAAGCAGAGCTAGTTTGGATCTTAGTATTGGATCCTCACTACTTGTAATTTTAATAAATTTCTGAAATGCATATTTAATTAAAAACAAATATATTAAATTCTAGCTGCTTAAGCCAAAGACCATATATCATTTAGGGAATGCACAAGAATTCTCTTCCTTTAGTGTTCCCTGCCAGAAAAGCACATGTCAGGGCAGAGGAGAGGCTGTGGGACATGCTTCAAGGATGGGGTGCCTGCCTGAAAGTTTCCCTGACCTGATCCTGTTGGCAGTGGTGCAGAAAGTGGGGCTTTGAGCCAATGGTGAGAGTGGGTTTGGGGGATGGAAATAGATCACTCATTACTGTGTTGAGCAGAGCATGAGGAGATCCACTGTCTAGTGTGCAGGGGAAGAGGTGTGAGACTTCTGAGTCACATCTTAGCCCAGATACAGGATGGAGCTGCAGAGCCTGACCACCTCTCCCAGGCAAGAAGGAAAGGAACAGTCTCAGCACATTTCCAGAGCTGCCCAACCTGCTTTGTCTTATTACTCAGGACATCTTTTCCTCTTCCTTGTAGCCTGTGCAGCCCCAAGGAGTGCAGCCATGTCACATCACCTGGAACACAGCTCTTTCTGGGTCTCTTGCTGAGCAGATGTGGCTGGCAAGCATTTCCCCTCCGGGGAGCAATGTGGGAGGCACAACAACTGCACCCTTGTTCGCAGTGCCCCTCACCTGCTGGGCTTGAGTGAAGGCAAGGGGAATTGCACACCCCCAGTGCAATGAGCTGTTGCCTTCCACAGCTCTCTGTGATGCCCTTGGGAGAGGAAATAGAGCCTAGCATTCCCAAAACGACCTGGCCTCGTGGTATCGTGAAGGAATGGATGTGCTGCTGTCAGTGCACTGTTTGGGGAGGGCTGGTAGACGTGCCCTGTCACTGGGAAACAGTTGGAAGTGAGAGGTTTCCTGAGGCAGCACAGGATGAAATGCAGCATGTGGCTTGGGAAGGGTTCAGCATGGAGCTGGTGTTTGCTGTAGGAGAGCGTGAATTTCTGAGAGAGGGTTTTGGAGAGTGCTGGCCGTGTATGGGAAGCACTATTCAGTGAGATTAATCTGATCTTGCTGGGCACAAGAGAGGCAGCACTCACTAAATGGTCTGTAACTATTTTCCCTAGTCCTGTCCCTAGCAGGGTTTCCCATCTCCAGCTGTTTGTTGTGGGGAGCAGGACTGGGCACAGAGCAAGCCTGTGGTCTTGTTACCCCATGGTGAGCCTGCCCAGCTCCTAGCACTGGTGCCAGCCTCCTATGGACTTGAACTGTGCACTGCTCTATTTAATTCCTCTGGATTTATATTAATGGCATTCAAAGTTGCCTGTAGTAGTTGTTTCAGCATTTTGTTGATTTTTTCATTACCTGATAATTCACGGCTCTGTTCCTTTGCCTCAGACTGGTGCAGGGACAGCTCTGTGCAAGCCACAGTGGCTCACCCATTGCAGCACCAGACTGTAAATCTCACTGCTTGCTGCCCTGCCAGGCAGGTCCTTTTCTCCCCATTACTTGTTAACTCCAGCAGCTGATGATCATCTTTCCCAGGTTGATGCAATTTTTGTGACACCAGAATTAGTTTTCTGCTGCTTTTATGTGCCATGGTAGGAATGAGAGTCTCACAGTAACTGCTCTGGCTCAAATTCCTACTCTCAGAGTAATAAGGGCACTAGCCCAGTCTCCTCAATTCATTTTGTCCCTGGCATGTTGTTATTTGTAATAAGCTTTGTAAAATGTTGTTAGGCTTTCTCCTGACATAAGTGAAGGGTAGACAGGCAGACTTTGTATCTAGAAATGTTGAATTTTAATAGCAGTCTTTCAGTGCTGCTTTAGTCCCTTCCAGACTGGCTTCTCCACCCTGGGATTAGCTATAGACAGCCTGTTCCTCCTACCCAGGAAATGGCTGGCTAGTTCTTGCTCTATCATGCTTGACAGATCGCAGGGATAGGAAGGCTTGCTAGTAGCTGCTGCTCCTGTGCACACAAGGGAGGTCTTGAAAACATTAGTCCAGTTGGAAATGTGTAGGACTATTATTGGGGTTGACTGGAGCCAAATCAGAGCTCAAACATCTTTAAGCATTTTTGAAATGATGGTATTTAACCAGTGTGTGTGTGGCAGAAGCATCCATGGACCAAAACCCTTGAAGGCTTAGGGTTCACCAGCCATGTCAGCCTTCTGCTTCTGAAGGGCTCGGTGCAGCCCTGTGCTCTTGGGGGTGGGAGGGTGAGTCCCTCTGGGAAGGAGACTGGAGGGAGATGCCTGACCCTATTCCCTTATCTGCTGACTGGCACTGACAGCAAATCACAATTAATTCCTGTGCACCTTGCCTTTAATGTAGCACCCTCAGATAAGGTGGTGTGTCAAAGAGATAAGGAGATGCTCTTGCATAGCAGGAGAAAGCTGGTGCCAAGACTGCCAGTGCGATGGGAAGAGGTCATGAGGAGTGTGGGCCTGGGCTTGACCTGAGACATTCTTTCTCTCTCCCCAGCTTTCATCCTCATGATTATTCTGGCCCTCATCCGCATCAGCAGAGGCCAAGCTGAAGGTCACCCGTCCATGGCCCAGCTGTCAGGCATCCGCAATCTATTTGGGGTGTGCGTCTATTCCTTCATGTGCCAGCACTCCCTGCCATCCCTCATCACCCCCATCTCCAAGAAGAAGCACGTCAACAAGCTCGTGCTGCTCGATTACATCCTGATCCTGGCGTTCTACAGCCTGCTGTCCTTCACTGCCATTTACTGCTTCCGCAATGACACCCTCATGGACATGTACACGCTCAACTTCACCAACTGTGAGATCATCAGCGTGGCCTTCATTCGCTACTTCCTGGGCCTCTTCCCAGTCTTCACCATCAGCACCAACTTCCCCATCATTGCAGTGACCCTGCGCAACAACTGGAAGACCCTTTTCCACAGAGAAGGGGGCACCTACCCTTGGGTGGTGGATAGGATTGTCTTTCCTGCCATCACGCTGATTCCCCCAGTGCTGGTGGCTTTCTGCACCCACGATCTGGAGTCCTTGGTGGGGATCACAGGAGCCTATGCCGGGAATGGGATCCAGTATCTCATCCCAGCTTTCCTTGCGTACTGCAGTCGGAAAGACACGCAGCTGGTCTTCGGCAGCGGGACGGTGAACAAGCACCTCTCCCCTTTCCGGCACAGCTTCTGGATTGTGTTCGTGCTCATTTGGGGTTTCTCTTGCTTCGTGTTTGTGACTGCAAATATTGTCCTGAGTGAGTCAAAGCTCTGATGAGGGTTAGCAGCACACTCCCTCTAGAGCTCCAGAGACTCCAGCATTTCAGCTCACCCTCTGGAACTGTGCAGTCAGGGGGAGAGGCAGTATGAAGGGAAGTTTCCAGCCTGTTGGCTTGGTGACACAGACTTTCTTCACTCCACTTTGGGTGTGGGTGGAGTGGACTCAGCCTTGTTACAGGTCTGGTTCTCAGACAAAGCCCTGGGGCTGAGCCCTTGGGAGCCTGCACCATTAACCAGTGTCCAGCCATTCCTGCCTTTGGCTCTGTCAGAGCAGCACGTTCTCTGTCCCTCTGTGGTTGTCTGTGTGGCTGCAGGTCTCAGCTCACAGGAGAGAGACGGCTTTGGCTGCATCACTAAATGTCCCTTCTCCCAAAGGCAGGAATGTGCTGTGCAGAATCCAGCAGGAGTTTGGGATAACTGAGTCTCTTCTTTCTGCTGAGACTCCTTCAGACCAACCTCCTGTGCTAGCTGAAGGAAAGTGTAAGGGTGGAAATAGACCTAATTCAGAAGGAAATAATTTTGTGCTGTTACATTTTCTTTTTCTAGAAGCATTATCATGTTTGTGCACACTGCCTGGGATCTGGGATCTTGTGCTTAGAGCTGGATTTCTCCAGCCTGGGAGTTTACATTCACACTTCCATCCTGTTCTCCTGTGCTGCGACAACTCAGTTGGGTAGAGCAATGCCCCTCTGCATGCAGGGATACAGCTCTTCCCACTGGAAAGGAAATCAGCCTTGCTTCCCTCAGCACCAGCACACGACTCGGAGCTTTCCACTGGCAGAGCCCTTCTCCGTTTCTCAGCTTTGCCCGGGGCTCTTCCAAGCTGCCAGGCCCTGAACTGCAGCGGCAGGGATCGGGATCGGTGTGGGCTGGGGAGGTGCTAATTACCCAGCCCTGACACGCGAGAGGCTTCGGCTGTGCACGCTGATGCGTTCCCGGCTCCCGCCTTGGGTAATTAGCCTTGAAACAAGGTGGGTGTTAACTCAGGGGAATGAGCTGGTGCCAGGAGAAAGCGGCTGTGCCCTGTCTCAGCCCTGCCTGCAACAGCAGAGCTCCTGGAACTAGGGAGCAAAACCTGAAACCCTGCTGGAACTGGGCTTGAATTCCCCCTCTTGTCTTTCTGAACAGGGTTAAGGTGGGCTTGGGGCTGCTCCTGCTCTGCTTCTTTTGGAATTGGGCTGCTCCTACCTTAGGCAGATCTAGGAGAGTCTCTTCTTTTAGGATGACTGTGGTCGCTGTAACACCACACTTTGTCACCGGGTCCTGTGTTCAGAAGCCCTGGGGCACAGATCATACAGGGGTTACCTGACAGAAGGAAGAACTTTAAAAGTTTTCACCTGAACTATTTTAAACCCCCTGTTATCAAAGCAGGTTCAAAGCCAGGTGCATGTCAGATCCTCCTGCCCTATGCACTTGCTGCAGTATTAAATGTCATCACTCACTAAAGCAAGCTTTGAACTGCAGCTCTTTTTAATCAAGCTCTGTTTTCAAGTAGGACTTTCTGGTTTCCATATGACCTGAAGTGCTCCTCCTGGGGGAATATGCAAGTACCTGGAGCTGTATAAAACCACTTCATAGCTTTTAAAGCAAAACCCCACACCTCTCAAGCCTGAGCACCGCCACTGTGTCCTTGCTGAGCTGCCTGGAGAGAATCTGGAGAGACTGTTCATCTTCTCACCACCTTGATCCTAAACAGGCACTGACAGCCCCTGCTAGTGAGTTAAACATCCCCAAGTGCTCCTGGAAAGCTGATGTGGTATCTTCAGTACCAATTAAGAAGGTATTTTACAGTATCTGGTACTGGTGTCTTGTTTAGGAAGCAGTAGTTTGGAGGGCAGATTCATGGGCAGCTGAGCTGGGAGCCACCTGCATGGGAGCTGGGCAGAGCTGGAGGGAGAATTGAATGCTGATTAAATGAGCCTTTGGAAGCTGCAGAGGCTAGGGGGCTGTTCCTCTGCACGAGTGTGCAATGTGGGTTCATGGAGGGGCTGAGGGCTGTCTGCCCTGAGCTGCCCATGCGTTGCAAGGCTCTTGGCTCAGCCCCTGCCCTCTACATGCCCATTTCAGTCTCTTGCCTTCACATTTCATTGCAGCCAGGAAACAGGGCTGTTCTCTGTTATTTCATCTCCTTTCACCCTTCTTTCCCTTCTCAGGAGGGAGGGAGCCCAGCCTGGTACCTTCTTTCCTGCCATCTCTTACATTTAAAGATGTGCCTTCTCTTCCCTGGCCTGTGTGTTCCCCTCTCCCCCTCAACAATGTGTGACAGTGACTTCTGAGGGGCTGCACCTCCAAGAGCTGCTTGGATCCAGGTATTGGATGCAATGGGATTCTGAGAGCTTGTGTTCCAGCCCCAGCCTTTGCCAGGGTACCTTACTGAGAAGGATTGTGCTCCCCAAGGAGCATGAGTGCTTCTCAAATAAATAATCATGAATTCCCAGACACCTGCTGTCCTTGCTCAGCAGCAAAACAAATATATCCGAGGAATTGGGGTGATTAACAGAAAGAAGCTGTACAGCAGAGAACATTTTTCATATAAAACATGACATAGCAATGCCTTAAAAATTACTGGAGAAATCAGGAAGGGAATGGTTCAGTGCAGCCAGCACTGGCTGAGGGGGATGCTGGGTGACCCCATGGTGCAGGGCACAAGCTCTCTCCTCTCACTCATCACGAATAAGTCTATTTTTATTTGGCCACTATCAGCACTAATAATTCATTATTGCAGATTCACACATGATGCTTTGTCCTGACTGTAATTAGTTTTTAAAAAATGGGATTAAAACCAATAAAATACACATTATACATCTGGTTTAGTCTGACTTCTTTTTCCATCCCTTTCTTCCTCGTGATTAGGCACGGAGCAGCTATTCCTGGAGGAGATGGCCATGACAGATCGGACTGCAGGCCAAGGAGAAATGGCAAGTGGAGAGGGTAATGGAGACCCTCACCTCTTCTCTATTAGCCTCCTGCAACTCTGGGTGCTAGCTGCAAACTCAATTAAAACATCTGTACTTCCCCCTTCTCAATTACGGCTCCTTACACTTAAAGCCAAACAAATTGAATTGCTCCACTGCCTCAGGCTGCAAAGGCTGTTTCTGCCAGCAAATTTATTATCACCATAAAGCGCAGCTTGATTTATGTTGAAATATTAAAGCAGATCTTTATGATGGAAATAAACACTTTCTACTGTGATTCTCTCGAAGGACCTCACAAGCAGCAGCGGATTTTAGGGCTTGGGCTGTAAATCTGAGGCCAAACTGGCATCAGGGAGGAATTCAGTCTATTGCAGCACTTGGAAGAGCAATGGCCAGGGAACGAAAAACTTTGAACCTGAGAAGAATCTTTAGACAAAGCTTCACCACCATCAAGGAGCCACGTGTCCCTGAGGGGATGCAGCTGTTTGAATGTTTGGGGAAAGTGCTCACCAGCCTTTCCCTTGGATGGGGAGCCCAGGAGCTGTCAGTGGCTCAGGGAAGGGCACCTGCTGCAGGGTCTCAGCTGGGGAAGGTTTTGTGCCATGGCTTTACCTTGGCAGGAGGCAGGAACCAGGAGGTGGCTGCACCTGCTGCTCCCTCAGCCATCCTTAGGCACAGGTGTGGCAGCTGTCCCCAGCACCTTCTTGGCCTCTTATGTGTCCTGCTTTGTGATTTTACCAGTTCCCTGTGCCCTAACCTGAGTTACCATCTCCCCACAGCAGCACCTGTGCTGGCCTGCTTTGTTCCCCCTTTCCTCATCAGGATGGGTCTTACAATGCTGAGCAGTGGGGCAGGGAAAATAGGACCTGCTATGGAGATGTCAGAGCTGGCAGAGGCAGGGGGTGGGTTTGGGGGGACACTGCCTGCCCCCCTCAGTACCCAGCAGTGATCCAGCCTTCTCCCTGCATAGCAGCCCACATCCCAGGGTGCCCTGGGTGCCAGAGCAGGCTGAATTAAAAAGTGATTGATTAGACAATTTCACCAAAAAGAAATAATATCCCTCAATGTCTGTTAAACACTAAATTACCTAGCCCCTCTTTGGAAAGCCTAGCCAGAGGCTGCTTCCAGACTGCTGCTTCCCTGAAGGTTTGTCCCTGGTGTACCCATGATCTGGGAAAATTCTGCAGGAGCAGCTTGGTCCTTCTTGGTCCTTGAAGGTCACAGATCCCACCTGCACTGGACTGGCCATGCCCCGAACACCTTTCTCACCAGTGCCCAGCGCCTGGCACCAGGAATGGCAGAAAAACTCTGCTTTTCCATCCCAATTGGCATGTAAAGATGATTATGCAAATGCCACCAAAATGGCCAGGGACCTGGGCATTCACATGGGGTACCCAGAATAGCCCTGGCCTTACACCAGGTGCTGACACCCAACCCTGGGGCCACCTCCCCTGGGAGCACTCCCTGCACCTCATTTGCCCTGTCCCTGGCTCTCCTCAGCCTCCTGCAGCAAAGCCCTTCTATAAAACATGAGGCAGCTCCATTTGGCCTCTGCTGAGTCACCAGGGACATCACTAATTAATTTAAAACATGGGCTGGGGATTTTTGATACTTTTTTTTTCCCCTCTTCTGCTCCCCTTTGCTATCACAGCCCCAACCTCAGCCCAGGTTTGACTGCAGCTGTGTATGCTGGCTTCCTCGAGCCAGAGAGCCACAATTTGAGGGAAAATTCCCAAGGCCACACTGAAGCTTCCCGGAGACCAGCCTGTCACTCCAGGGGGCATCTGGGGCACTCAGCTGGGAAGAGCTGCCCTGGGTGAATGGATGCCATCACCTGTGGCAGCCTGGATGAATACCCTCCTCTTCAACCGGATCTATTTATTTATGGCTTTTATTTATACATAGCACCTCCCACCCTCGCCAGGAGGCTTGGAGGGGCTGCCAAAGCCATTAAGAGACAATTGCGATGATAAATAAGTAAAAGGAATTAAAGCCCAGCACCAGTGTGTGATGGCAGCCAGGCTGGGGGATGGGGGGACTGGCTGGATTTAACCCCAGACAGATGGGTGAATGCATTGACGGACAGATGGACGGACAGACAGATATTGCCAAGGCTTTCGAGCCTGGACCACACGTGGCCGGGCCCTTCTGGGCCTCCTGGGGGTTTTGCAGCCATCCCTGGGGCAGGGCTGATGTCCCAGAGCAGTCCCTGCCATTATCCCCTCGCTGTTTCCAGCCCCAGCTGCTCGTTGGCTGCCAGCAACCCCCAACAACTGTGTTTTAATAGAAAAAAAAAAAAAAAAAAGCTCTAGAGCAGCTTCCCGGGGAGACATTCATGGAGGAAGGCGATGCCAAACCAGCTGGGAAGAGGGGCTGAGGGTTGGCATCTCCCTGGGATAGCCTGGCAGCCAGTCACGGGCAGCTCTGGGTAGCCCAGGTGGTGCTGCTCTGGGATGGGGCTGGAACCGCCCGGCAAAGCCCTGGCTGCAGCCCGGGGCCCCGGAGCCTCAATTCCCATTTCCCAAGGACCCCCTCCCCTGCCTGAGGCTGTGTGAATCACGGCCGCCTCTGCGCCCCAGCCCGGCAGGGAAAGGGCTATGGCAGACGTACATGAAGAGAAGAATTAAACTCGGCTCATCTATCACACATGATTCACGGCTCCATCAGCCTGGGGAGGTGGGAGGAATTTTTCCCTTTCTCATTCCCCACAGCACACCTTCCCGGGGTTGCTATGCCGAGTTGGAGATCCCTGCCAGGCTGTCGTTTCCAGCCGTGACAGCGTCACTCACTGACCCGAGCCCAGGGCTATCAGTGCCCAGCACCCCAAAGCCTGAGCGGGAGGCATGAACCCCGGCTCCAGTGCTGGGCTCCAGCCTCTGCACAGGCTGATGGCTCCTAAGCCCTCGGAGCAGTTGCCATTTTCCTTTTCCAGCTTTCCCTTGCCAGTGGGACGAGGCTGCGCGGACGGGGAGGGGATGCGCAGGACAACGAATATTCACGGGAATCCATGATGCCAAGGGCAGCCCCGGAGGATGGAACAAGGGTCCCCAGGCAGCTGAAAATGTCTTTTTAATGACCTGGACATGGCGTTTCGAGTCCTTTGAATGAAACCAAAACGTGACGGCGAAACGGCGGCGATGCGTTTGGCGTTGCCCTATGCCAGCCCCGCCTGTAGGGAGAACTCAACCCAGCACGTACCAGTCCTTGCCAGGCTCCTCTGACTCCCCCAAAGAGCGCACCGGGACCCGCCGAGCCGCTTGGACCATCCCGCTGCCGGCAGTGCGGGACCCCGGGAGGCCGGAGCCCGGCCGGGAGCCGCTGGCTGGCCCGTGGGGACATCCGGGCAAAGGGCAGGCAGAGGGGTGCGGACACCCCTCTGTCACCCCATCACACCTCCGACTCCAGGCTGGAGACCCGCCGCCAGGACCCGCCGGCNCCGCAGCGCCGCAGCCCCGCCGGACGCCGCTTCTCGCCGCGCTCCCCGGGCGCCCGGGCCGAGCTCGCCCACCGGATCGGCTTCTCCCGCTCCATCACCGCCGCCTCCGGCCGCGCCGGCTCGCCCCTGGCTCTGCAAGTCCTGGTGACTTTCGGGAAGGCTCCGCGAGAGCAGGATGGAGGCAGGAAGGCGCTGCCCACCTCCCGCTTCTTCTCCGCTGACGAGAGCAGCCGGGGCAGAGTTCCTGAGCCCCCGTGTGCCCCGTCCCTCTGGAGCAGGGGGTTGTTTTGCAGCCGGTCTCCCCGTCCCGACGGCCGCTTGTGTTCCCTGTAGATGTCCGGTGGTGGGAGGTCCCTAGGGGATGTAGGGGGCGGGAGGGGAGCCCCGACATGGTTCCCCACCAGCATCTGCTCTCCATAATCCCCTCCTGGAGAAGTCTTCACTAGGAGGCGGGGGAAACCTGTGAGGGCTTCATCCCCTACACAGCCACCTCGAAACTTCAGGGGGTGTAGCAGGTGGGGGTGCTCGTTTTTCCCTCTCCAGTTCTCCTCCCCGTGCAGACGGGAGTNCCCACCCCCCCCCCGCCCCCAGGCGGGAGCCCCGCCGCCAGGACCCGCCGGCGCAGGGACTCGCCACCCCGCGGGCCACCAGCGAGTCCCTCCTTTCCGCCCCCACCGCCCGCAGCAAGGCCAGCTCCCCGCGCTTCCCGCAGTCTCTGCAGGCGCCGTCCCAGCGCCCCGACCCCCGGTCGCAGGGCTGCAGCCCGGGGTGCTCCCGGGACGGCGCGGACCCCCGCCAGAGGTGTCTCGCGTAGAGGGGCAGGTTGGCGTAGGAGTTCACGCAGGCGTGGGGAGCGCACGCCGGCACGGTGAAGGCGGCCCGGGGGTTTTGCCGGCAAGCCTCCCGGTAGGACGGCAGCCTGGTCACGGGCGAGCGCGGCGNCGTCCCTCTGGAGCAGGGGGTTGTTTTGCAGCCGGTCTCCCCGTCCCGACGGCCGCTTGTGTTCTCTGTAGATGTCCGGTGGTGGGAGGTCCCTAGGGGATGTAGGGGGCGGGAGGGGAGCCCCGACATGGTTCCCCACCAGCATCTGCTCTCCATAATCCCCTCCTGGAGAAGTCTTCACTAGGAGGCGGGGGAAACCTGTGAGGGCTTCATCCCCTACACAGCCACCTCGAAACTTCAGGGGGTGTAGCAGGTGGGGGTGCTCGTTTTTCCCTCTCCAGTTCTCCTCCCCGTGCAGACGGGAGTCCACGGGAACGGGCTGGGGCAGCGGCAGCCCCAGGGGAGCACCCTTGGGAGCACAGACTCTCCCCAGCCTCTCGGCGGGGTGCGGGCCGGAGGGGGGGCCCCGGTGTGCGCCGGTGCTGTTCTGCACCACGAGCTGGGGTGTCCTCAGGGAGAAGGTGGTCTGGAGGCGCTCGCTGTGGTTGCTCCAGTCCTCAATGGTGCGGGTGGCCTGCTCCAGCGAGCCGCCCACGCTGGCCGTTGTCACCATCTCTTTGGCCGCCTGCAGCATTTTCAGCACATTGGCCTGGGCTGAGCTGGCAGTGACATCGGGTGTGGGCGCCCGCCCGGGACTCGACAGGGTCTGCACCCCATTGAAGCAGCTGTAGATGCCCTGTGGGGAGAAATGGGGGCCCCCCATCATCAGCAAGGTCAGTGGGGTCCTGCCCCCCTGAGCCCACCGTGCTGAGCTGAATTCATGCTGCTGAGGCTGAGGTAGCTTCAGAGCAGTGACTCTCTCTCCTCAGGATCCCCAGAACTTGTCAACGTGGGTGACAAGATCCTCTATCACCCCTTTCCCCAGGGATGCTAATAAGGATGTGAGGTCATTCCCAGGACTGAGCCCTTTCCCCAAAAGCTGGCTTTTCTCACCAAGATCTCACATCAACAAGAACATCTCCTGTCCTTCCCATGTAGGTCAAAGGACAATGCCCACCAAGCCGTGTCCATCTCTATGACACCGTGTGAAGACATTTGGGCCCCTCGAAACCCCGTCAGCATCCCTCACCCTGCTGATTGCCAGGAGGAAGTCAAGCTTGTGGGACTTGGGGACGGAATGACGCAGCTTCCAGTAGACGAGGTGCTCCCAAGCGAAGACCAGCAGGCTCAGCCCCATGGCCACCAGCAGCATGTAGAAAACCCCAGCCATGTTGTCGATGTCCAGCTTGCTGCTCATCACCTCATTCTTCTCATTCTGGCAGATCCCTGACAGCCAAACTGTCTCCAGCTTCTGAGTCTCACCTGGGACATGCATAACAGTGCAGGGAGTGAAAATCCACCCCTAGGAATCCTCTTCCCAAGCACATCCCTGCCCCTTTCCACCCTACTGTGGGTGGAGGAGGATAAAGAGACCCCTGATTCTTGGAGCTGGAATCACCTAATGCTGCTGCTGCCATTGGCCTGAACATCTCACCAGTCACTTGTCCTTCTCCAGGGTCCTCTCCTGACTCTGTTCCCCACCTATGGGCCAGCCAGCCATGCTTACTGTCCTCTTCCTAGGCTTCTCCTCAGGACCCGCAAATGTTGTGCACAGCCATCTCCAGGATTTTACAGCCCCAGAGGGAATGACACCCACAACATCCAGAGGATTTCATATCCCCTGGAAGGAGCTGGTGAAGTCCCTCAGTGCCATCCTGCCATGAGGATGTCAGCCGTAAGGCTGCACAGGGTTTGAGGACCAAAGCCCTGTCCCCTGGGTTAATCTGCAGGGCAGGGGTGGGGTGAGGATGGGGACAGGGCTAATGAGGAGCTCACACAAACACCCACCATCTCCAAGGAACTGGAGCAGGGCCAGGTCAATGGCCCGTTTCCAGCGCGAGTCCTTCTGCAGGGCGATGCCGTAGCCCGTGGTGGCAAACACCTTCCCGCTGCCGATGGTCACCAGCTTGCAGCCCTCGTCCTTGCCCGCCATGTAGTTGAGCACTGCCGCGTCGTAGATGAAGGCATCCAGCTTCCTGCCCCACCAACAGGAGGAAGGGTGAGGGGAGGTCTGAAAGCCCGTTAGTGGGGGAGGACTGTGCCTGTTTGGGGGAGCTCTGTCCCTTTCAGAAAGCTGTGTCCCATCTGGAGGGGATTCTATGTGCCCTGACCCATCCTGGAGTGCTGTAACCACACTTGGAGGGGAAGTACCCAGCCTTGGGGAGAGTTGTGTACCACCTTGGGGGCCCATGCTCCCTCTGGGGTGAGCTGCATCCCTCTTGAGTGGAGCTGTATGAAGCTGTACCCCATCTGCCGCAGGTTGTGCCCTCTTTGGGGGTCCTGCACTTCATCCAGGGAAGATTCACAGAGCCATAGCCTGTCTGGGAGTATACCCAGCCTGAGAGGCTCACATCCAACTTCTGGGGGGTTGTACCCCAGTTGAGAAATCCCTTCTCTATCTGGGAAGTACCCCATTCCAGGGAGCCGTCAGTATTTGGGGGTGCTGTATGCCATTTGGAGGAGCTCTGAGAGCCATGCCCCATCTAGGGAGCTACACCCCACCTCAGGGAGCCGTACCCCATTTTGAGGCTGGTGAGGGCGTCTTCCACAGAGCGCTGGTTGTACTTCACCATGTGGGTGTGCATGTCGGGGTAGTTGCTGCGGATGTTCCTCTCGGTGCTGCCGTTGGGGACGGTGCCAAAGCGGAAGGGTGGGTACTGCTCCTGTGGCCTCTGGAACTGCAATGGGGAGCCCCAGGGGTGGCATCACACAGTGCCCATGTCTTTCCATGTCCCCAGCATGTCCCCTCCCCACAGCCAGCCCTCTACTCGTGCACTCATGCCCAGCCAACAGGCAGCAATGTGTAGCTCCACACACATCACTGCCAGTAACTTCAAAAAGTTTTTTTTTAGGGATTTTTTAGGGTTCCCACCCCAGTGATCACCTTCCTGTCACTCAGCCCTGACACAGTGTCAATGTACTGCTCCTGGATCATGAAGGCAGCCAGATTGGCTGTGTAGCTGGCGAGGAAGATGACGGCAAAGAAGGCCCAGATGAGCACCATGATCTTGCTGGTGGTGCCCTTGGGGTTCTCGATGGGGACTGAGTTGTTGAAGACCAGAGCCCACAGCAGCCACACGGACTTGCCGATGGTGAAGGAGGGACCTCCCGGCCCTGCAGGGACAGAGGGGAGAGTTATCAGCCCAGCCAGGGGCGTCTCGCCCCTCCCAGCTCCCACCTCCCCAACTTACTCTTGCCACTGGTGAGGTTCTGGTTGTAGCCAACGGGGCTGAAATACTCAAACACGAAGACAGTGATGGCCACCACAGTGAGGCACATGACAAACATCATGACCCACACGGCTGGGCTGTAAGGCTCTGCAAAGCAAGTAGAACTTTGTGAGCCTCCAAGGGCATCCTCTAGTTCTCTGAGGACTGCCAGGAGCCCTCCTGGATGGATGGGGCTCATGCAGCATATTGCCCCTCCTTGGAGAGGAGTTGGAGGTTTGGCAGCACCATGGCCAAGCAGCTCCACAGGGAATCAGGAGGGAAGGGGGTTGCTGCAGATCTAGGAGATGCAGCCATGCTTCCCTGCCTAGACTAAATCAGGTTCACACCAACAGGGAGATCTTTACAAAATGCTGGAGGGTTTCCCATGGGATCGCAGGTTGTCTCCCATGATGGTTCTGGCCACATGACTATGCCTGCATCAGGCACAGAACCAGCCCCCCAGCCCTGCTTAGCCCTGGGGAAAGCCCCCCAGCAGTGGGGACAGGCAATGAGCCCCTGCCTGCCCAAGATGATCTGGGACGGAGCAGCAGGAGCACTGGGGATGCATCTGAGCCGTCAACGTGCAGCCACCGAGGTCCATTTGTCAGTGTGTCCTTTGCTGTCAAGGAGGAGAGGCCTCCCCTGATGGGGATGTGGCTCACTAGCGCAGAGGCAGGAGACACAGGGACACGGGGACCGCAGACTCAGGCCCTGCCAAACCAGGGCAGGATGCTCCGTCTGTCCCTGGGGCTGGTGAAGGTGACCCCACTTCCGTGGGAGTTTTGGCTTCGTGGTGTGTGAGGGGGACAGGATGAGGAGGATGTGCCCAGGCTGATGGTCCCACCTTCCATGGCATCCCCAGCACCCACCTGCACCCTCCCCACACAAGAGCCCAGCGCCAGCTGAGCTGGGACATTGCTGCTGTGCCCTTGCCAAGATCCAAGAGCCCTGCCTGACCCGAATTTCCTGACAACATTGGCTTATCTTCCCCTTCCTAGGCTGCAGCTTTGCTGGTATAAAACTCATTAAATACAACTTTTAGCACTGATGGTTTCCTACACCTGGCTTAACCACTGGCTCTGGTGACGGTGGCAGAGATGGGTCCCCAAAGCAGAACTCCAAGCTGGCAAATCCTCCCATATCCCCATCCTCCCTCCTCCACACAAAAAATGAAGAGGAAAAAACCACTGAGCTCAGCCTCAGTCTCCAGCCTCCATCTCCATAATAAAAGGATTGTTCAGGCAGAGAAGGAAGAAGCCCCAAAGCCGACAGCACAATTTCCTTCCCTTATGACTTAGGCTCTTTTTCTTGAAAGTTGTTAAAACTGAACAGTATTTCCAATCTGCATTTGTAGGAAGCATGGGATGAACCTGCAGAAAGACAGGGGGACACAGGGCTCACCCAGGAAAGCAGAGGGCGACACGGTGCCGTTGCTCCGGGCCACCATGACGCTGATGCCCGTCTCCACAAAGGGCACGGAGAAATCCACGATCTCGGACCGCTCCTCGTTGATGGTGAGGGAGCCGATGGCCATGTCCGCACGCTTGTAGTACACCTGGAAAAGGGGCAGGTGAGCTTGGCATGGGCAGAGGGGCAAGCAGAGGGACCCAGACCACTTTCCCCAGACGTTTCCTCATCTCCAGCATTTCCAGCCTTAATTTCTGTCTTTATCTAAAAAAAATATGAGCTTCCTAAGTGAGCAGTGGCACAGACACGATCTGCTGTGGGTTGTAAGTGTTCGTCCGACTCCTCCTCCAAGGAGGAGCTCATGCCAAGCTGTCCCCTGCCCACAGTCCCACCACAAATCCCATCTCCACCAGGAAAGTCCCAGGCTAGGAGTGAGTGATGCCCTCCAGGAAGTGTCGAAGCCGGGCTCTGAGCCATGCCCATCCCTACCTCACCAATCATGCCGTTCCAGACCCCACGGACAATCTTGCCATGTTTGCCATTGGTCACCAGGTAGAGGTCATAGGAGAACTTCACTGCCTTGGCCAGCTTCTTCAGGATGTCGATGCAGAAACCTTTGCAGCACAGCTTGGTGTAGGGATCCACAAGGCCATCACCACTGGAAACAGACCAGGAAAGATGGGTTGGACCAAACAGATGCTCTAAGCACCTTGGACACTCCGTGCCAAGGAAGTGGTGGCCAGAATTGCTCCATGTCCCTGCTCACCTCTGGGAGGAGTTGGTCTGCTTGCGGCAGGGCACGGTGTTGCGCACGCAGACGCCCGTGCTGGGGTCTGTGTTCTCCACGATGACAAAGGGTCTCTCCTCCAGCGTGGCCACTGTCAGGTGGCGGTTGTCAACCACGGGCTGCATGAAGGAGCCGTAGCGGGGCCACACCGGGTACTTCATGTGGATGATGCCTTTCTCCCACTTGCCCACCTGCCCCCAAGGGAGAGCACACAGTCACCCAAGCGAGGGGCTCTGGGGGTCGTTTCTGATCCCATATCCATCCTCTCACCTTCGGGGCTTATTCCTTGTGAGCCCCATCTCAGCATCCCTTTCCCCACACACCCCTGGACCACAGGCTGAGGTGTTTCCTCCTGAGCCCCAAGCTTCACACTCGGGTGAGCACAAACCTGGCCAAACTTCACCCAAAATACTTTCAAACTACAAAAAAAACCTTCCATGCATCTTGTTTCAAGTCTAGGTGTTTGGCTGCTGTTCTCAGAGGCGAGCATCTGTGTTTCTGAAATTTTTTTAATTTATCAGTTGAATTGCAAGGGAAAACTGACAACTCTTGGCAGAGCTTTGGTGCTCATCATTGCTGCAAACCCCCACCATGGCACCATGGGCACTTTTGGGACCAGTCACGGTACTTTTGGGTTTTGCATAGTACAACCCACCCCAGGATGGGACCCCAGCCTGTGCTTGGCCCCAGGCTCACCCTGCCCAGCCACCCCGCAGTGTGCCCATCCCAGGGGGCCTGGGGGTCCTACCATCTCCCAGAGCCGGTGCTGGTTGAGTGTGATCACCACCATGGTGGGCTTGACCAGGTAGCCACCTTCATTGAAGGAGAAGTCCCTGTGCTCCCATGTCACATTGAGGAGGTGCCTGGTGGGACACAGAGCCTGTAAGCCCCTGACTTTGTGGCCCTGCACTGTACAGCCCTCCTCCTCTTCCTCCTCTTCCTTCTCGTCCTCCTCATCCTCCACCTCCAGCCAGGCTGCCACAGATTCCATGGAGACATGTGGGGCTGAGAGCTGGGGAGCAGCTTTAACCCCCATGCAAGGGGCAGAGGCGAGCTGGAGAAAGCTCTTCTATCAAGGAGGCACCAGGATGATGGCCCACTGCAGGGCTGAGGATGCACAGACTGCCACAGCAGGCTCAAGGTGCCACAGAGGTATGACAGACCCCCTGAGACCCCCAGGGGTCCCGACTCACCAAGAAACATGGGAAAAGGCAAGGGAGATGCTGGGAGATCTCTGGGGAGATGCTCCAGGAGAATCCCAGCCCAGAAGCGCGGACTACCAGCTGTAGCCCTCAGTGAGCATCATCCTTCTGCTGCTCACCAGCTCCATCCCCCTCCTCCCCTGCCCTTTCCCTTGCCTTTTCCCCACTCCTCCCACTTTATACCCATCCCAGGGGGTCCCCGATGCTCACCGGTAGAAGCTTGTGTTGGTGGCAGTGGCCCTGGCGGGGGCCCAGCAGTCCCGCCCCACCTCTGGGAGGTAGCCGTGGGCACGGAAGAAGCTGGCTGCCCCCATGGCAATGATGGCCACGCCGTCCCGCACCTTCTGTCGCAGGCTCAGCTTCCAGCTCTCCGTCACCACGCTGATGAGGCCAACGGGGAAGGAGGAGGGTGGCACCTCCATGTTGCCCACTGTCATGCTGGGCACGATCCAGATGTAACCTGGCCCCACAAGCCCAGCTTGTTCTGCCATGGAGAAGAGATACTCGGCCTCCTCTCGGGAGCAGTAAACGATGAGGACCTGGGCGTCAATCTGGCGCAGGAGCCGCTGCGTCCTGGAGCTGCTCTGCTCCTGGCTCATCTCAAAGGTGAGCACCTCCTGCAGCTCCCAGCCGAAGTAGCTGGCATCCGTGAAGGAGCGGATGATGTCCAGGAAGATGTTGTAGCCTGGGTAGAGGCTGGTGATGACAGCAAAGGAGCCCCAGTCGTATTCCTCCAGCACCTTGAAGATCACCTGGATTTGCTGCTCGATGGAGACACCCAGCTGCAGGAAAGCTGATCCAGGCTCCTGAGGGAGGAGAGGGATCAGGGGCTGCTCTGGCATCATGATCCAGGTCTCTTGCACCCATGTAAGCCTCCTTGAATTTGCCAGCGTGAAAAGTTCAAGATTGCCATGAACCGGTGTGGTCCACGGGCTGGAGACACCCAAAATCAGACTAATCCTCCTCCAAAAACTTCACCCCATGCAAAGGGTCAGCTCCTGCAGCCTCATCCATTTCTTAGCATATTGACCAAAAATTCCTCCATCCTCCAAAGGAGGTCATCAGTTTCTCCTTAAACCAGAAGAAGGAGGTGGGCAAGAGCTCTGCCAGGAGCATAAATCCCATCCCTGCTCTATCTCACTACCTGCAGCCAGAGCCTGCGTGGCTCCTTCTCTCCTGCTCCACCTCCCTGGCCATCTGGCCTCTCATTAGCAAACCTTAATTGGTCTGATTCTGTCTTAAATGATTCAGCGAATGGCAGTTGCCAAAGGTCACATGCAGGCAGCAGGTTTTGCCACCCAGACCCTCTCCACCTCCAGAGAAGCAGTCTGGGGTGAGCCCCAGAGAATCCCAGACAGGGAGGAGGAGACAGATCCCTCCACTGACCCTGAAATATCCAGTCCTTGGAGAAAGCTACAGAAAATCACCCAGACAGCAAAGCCATGGATATTTTTCCATTGCTCTGGTCTCCATCTGAGCCCTCTACACCCACCTGAGTCCACTGCACCAACCAGAGCCCACTGCACCCACTGCCACCCACCCACAACGGGCTCGAGGTGCTTCATGAGCACCAGAGAGCACAGGCAGGGCTGTGGGGGAGCAATCTAGGGGGATAGGACCCCAAACCACTACGCAAGAAAAGCACAAAATCTATTCCCTGAAGAAGGGCAGGATCTCCAGCTCCAGGAAAGAGCAAGCACTGAAATCCCTCCAGCACCCAGGCCAGGCAGGCTGGGATGAGCAGCTATGAAGAGATAACCCAAATCTCCACACCTAGGACCCTTCAGCTCTGCTCCAGCTCTCCCTGCCACCAGCAGTTCCCAGCAGACAGCTGACAGCAACTGACAGTGTCTGATGCCAGTGAGGAGCAGAGAAGATAGAATCCTGTGTCAGCCATGGTGCACCTGAGGTCAGCACCACAGCTGAGCAAGGCTTCTTCATGCTGCCCAACCGGCCATTCCAGGGCTGGATCCAGCCCCGACAGGGCGAGAGGAAGATAAGGCTGTGATAACTCTGCCACTGCCCCAGTAGCCCCCAGTGCCACCAACCCAGCATCCCATGGCAGGCACAGGAAGCAGCACACCAGGGAAGGTCCTCCCACAGGGCTTTGAGGTCCTCTCCCACATTTCATTAATGGGGCCCCTCCTTGAAGTCCCCACCATGTCCCACCACCCCAGTCGGCCACACTGCCACAGCCACTGATCCACTGTTCCTGCCCCTGATCCCAAAGGCTGCAGTCCAGCAGCTCCTCTGCCCTCCAGCATTCCACACCCCTTACCTACCCCACTCTAACAGTTCCTCATTTCTCCCATCCCCCCTGGAAATACTAAGTGAGTACTTCACCTTTGGGGTCAGGACCACTGCAGACCCGCCACTGATGCTGATGATGGGGACCTGGGTCTGGGAGGAGATGAAGTCAAGGATTTGGGCCACGGCCTCCGTGCCCACGTTGTCTTCAAAGACGATGCCGTGGATCTTGTGGCCGGCGAGGATGTCGCAGATCTGGGTGAGGAGGGTGCTGGGGTTGGTGTTGTTGACGACAACAGTGATGGGGTGGATCTCCAGGGGCATGTCCAGGAAGCTCTGGGGGCTTAGGCGGGAGCGGATGTGCAGGGGGTAGGATGTGCCCCCAAACACCACGGCCACGTTGACCACGGGCTCCTCAGGGCCCGGCAGCAGGATGTCCGTGAAGGCGGCCGAGCAGCCCAGCACCATCGACAGTAGCAGAGCGTGCGCCGGCGCTCTGCCCATGTCCACCAGCGTGTCCCTGCCGGCACAGCACACAGCCCCTCGCATCCAGCTGCACACCAGGACCCCCAGCTCCACTGGCCCCAGCCCTCCCCACTGCCCTGGGGCAGCACCACTGAGGGTTGACCCCAGGGAACGAGGCGACGCTCCTCCCTTGGACACTGGATGTGGTGAAGGAATGACCACAGGACTGTGCTCACCACCCACTGTACACCTCAGTGCTGTGTCACTTGTCTCCATCTTATCAACCACTAACCCTTCACAGCCAGTCCCTGCTTCCAGCACCACCCTGCCCTCATGTCACCACCATCTCCCTCCCACGGCCCTCCCACCCCACCCAAAAGCCACCACTGCTACACTGGATCACGTAATCCCTTCAGCCAGGGACAGGGACAGCTGCAAGAGGTGCCAGGAGGGGCTGGCAGCTCCTTGGTGCCTCTCTCTGCAGCAGCCAGCCACCTTCAATATTCAAAGGCTTTGCCCTTGAGGGATGGTTCAGCTCTGCACCCTGCTTGTTGAGATCTGCAAATCACAGTCACTGAAGTAGCTGGTCCCCTGCGTGTCCCACTGCCTATGTCCCACCCATCACCCTACTTCAGCCCATTCTCTGCCACGAAATCCCAACCAATGTACCTATCTGGCTCTGTATCTCCAAGTTCCCCCTCCGAGTGTTCCACAGCATCCTTCAGCTTTCCTTCTTCTTCTCTTTATCCCCAGTGTGTGTCCCCTGCTGGCAGTGCCCACCCAGATGGGACACCCTTCACACTGTGTCTCTTCTGGCTGCATCCCAAATCCAGGCTCTCAGGGGCACATCCCCCCTGCCAGGTCCCCAGCTCTCCACTCTCTGCCAGTGGATGCTCACGCTGCAGCAGTTCAGGTGACAGTCCTCTGAAGGGGGGCACATCCCTGCCCACAGCGATGCACCCCTGTGCTGGAGTTGACCTCTCAGAGCCCATCAGCAAAACCAACCTGTAAGCAGGGGTATCCAAGCCCCTCTGAGCCCCATTTCCCCCAGGGCTGTCACCCTCGTGCCAAGCTGGGCAGCAGGGAGGGGGACAAGCAGCCCTCCACAGTGGCACCAGGCACGCACCAGTGTTGCTTCATGCAGCAAGGTGCCAGCTGGTGCTAAGAAACATCACTTGCAATTAAAAGCTGCTGTTGCTTAATGTGTCTCCAGCACAGCTAGATGCTCCTCTCACTGAGTCCTGGCTGGTTTTGGGGTCCAGGTTGCCCTGGTGACCTGCACCCCAGCACTCCTCCATGCCACAGTGATGGACACCCCTTCAGCATGCTGCAAAAACGTTGCCAGTGTGTTGGACTGAAAATGCAGGATATAAACCTAACAGCTGCTGGGCTGGGCACCCTGCAAAAGCTGTTTGGTGCAGATTTGAGCGCTGGGGCTGTCACCTCCAGAGAGACAGGGAACACAAACCACACATTTCCTTCCTGTACCCCACAGCTACTGGCAAGTCTTGGGCACCTGTCTGGGCAGTGATGCTCACCGGGCACCATCTCTCTCAACCAGGTGGGTTTCATCAGGGAATCATCCACCCCCAGCACCCACCATCATCCAGGGCATTCACCCTACCTGACTGCATCTCCCACCCCGCTCCACATCACAGCTGGTGGAGCTGCAGGAGCCACAGTGCCACACCGATGGCCGCAGCCAGGGTCTCTTGGCCAGAGAGGGCAGCAGGTGAGTCATGCCATGCTGGCACCGTCCCATGCTTCGGCACGGCCAGCTCAGTGGCAGGGCAGCCTGCACTGCCTGCTCCTCGCTGCGAATTCCCAAGTATTTTTAGTCCTGTGATAAATAATTCATCGGGAATCCGGCATCAGCTACCCGAGCATAGAGGAAGGGGAGCAACACGCCACCCAAAACAAACAGAACCGCCCTGCCAGCAGCACTGCCCGTCTGAGCCCTCCTCAAGGACGTATAAATATACTCTGGGCCCTTGTGCTGATTGATGGGGTTTGCTTGTGCCAGCCCTGGCACCTCACCTACTCTGGGCCCTCATCCTCCTCTTCCTCAACTCAGCTCTTGCCAAAACTCGGGAGCCTCTGCCAGCACTGAGTAATCCAGGCACAGACCAGTGGTCGTCTCTTGCCATGATGCCAAGCTCTGTCACCCCCTGCTCCTGGCTCTGACTGGGGACAGAGTTGAGCAGTCTGGTTTCCCATGGGCTAAGCCACAGGTGGAAAGCATCCCCATCCCTCACAGCTGGAAGGCAATGGCAGCAGCAGAGGGGAGGTGGGCATGGGCTCATCCCATCGTTCAGGCAGTGCTGAGACAACCAGGGCAGTGAAATTTCCATCCTGCCCAGGAATCCGGTGCCACCACGCAGAGTCAGGCTAGCTCACCACAGCCTTTGGCAAGGAAGAGGATGGAGGGGTTTAAAGCCAGAGATCCTACGGCTGGCAAGGGCTCTGTGTGCAGGTTGGAGATGGGGCTGCTCCAAAATGGCCGAATTTGGGAGGCAAAGGGCAACCAGCTCCTCCAGCCCAGCTAACACCACGCATTTCCAGCCCATTGTTTCTCGTACTGAGCTAGAGGAGAATTTGGGATTTTTTGGGGGGATGACAGATTGCAGGAAAGCGGTGGAGGCTGAGGAGAAACTGAGCCTATCCCAGAGCTACTGCCACAGCTGGGGCTACTCTTGGGCTCAGCATAACACAGCAAAGCCCCTGCCAACTTAAAAGAAAATCCATTTTCCAACCCCTTGTAGGAAGCACTGCAGAACTGGTCCTTGGGAAAAGACTTTCCCAAAAGGGAGGTTTTCCAGCCAGGTGAAGGGCCGGTGGCCAGTCAGGGTCAGGAGGAAGGTGGCCATGGCCAGGAGCCTGGGCAAGGCAATGCCACCCCCTGGCAGCCTCTCCAAGGACCAGAGGACACCACGAAGCTGCTTGGTGGCTTTGGCACTTGTTTTTTGTTGCTTTGGGGTAGTTTTGAGCAGGTTAACCACCTTCCCAGGCACAATTTCCCCTGGTGCACCAAAGTCATAGAAACCTCGTGCTAAAGGCACCAATAGAACTCTTACCTCTCACTAGACCCATTTTAATGCAACAGGGAAAGTTGGCTCCTCATTTTAAACCTCCTTTTTTGCCCTCACTCCTTCCCCTGCTCCAAGAGACAGAGAGCTCATGCAGATATTTTGACCTCGGGAATGGAAGAAATAAAATTCCAAAATGCAAAACACTATTCAGGAAAGAGAAACCTTATCCCCTCCAAAAAAGCCTCCGAGCCTGAAATCAGAGGAAAACGCAGCCTGTGCCAGGGGATGGGGAACTGCTGCTGATGGACGGAAAGGACAACAGAGCAAAGCCAGACCCGGCGGGAGCCGTGTGGGGAGGAGAGGGGCCGCAGAGGAGGGCACCAGGATGTACCAGGGTTTGTCATTGCCCTGATGGGGACATCCCTGTGGAACAAGAAGACCCCGATGGAGCCCCTCAGAAGGGGAGAAAGCAGCGAAACCTCCTCAAAGACAACTCATCGCCATCCCTGTCCCCATGCAGGGAGGATGACTCGGGACAGAGGAGCGCTGGCAAGCCCTCGGCAAGCACCGTCTCCTTTCAACCTTCATCCGTCACCGCCCCGCATCACCCTCCTCTTCCTCATCACCCTCCCCTTGCTCGCCCTCACCTCCGACAGCAACAGTTGCGGGCCGGGGGCTGCGGGCCGGGCCATGGTGAGGGCCCCACACACGCACGCACCGAAACGCAGCTTGAAAAGGTCGAATATGGATTAACCAAAAATAAACGCCAAGTGTCCTGCCTGCCGCTGGGTTACGCAAGGTGGCGGCGGGGGACACAGGGCTGGTGGCACCCAGGGAGGTCTCCTCAATTTTTCCTGCCTCCCAGTGCCCCCAAAACCCCCCAGAACAGCGCCCGGGATTAAGGCTCATTTCCGTCCCGTGCCCGCGATGGGGATCAGAGCTCTGGGCATGCGGGGGGATGCTGAGGTGGGGGAAGATGGACAGGGAAAACCCCCACCCCAGAAAAAACAACCGCCTCAGCCCCAAAAGTTGCTGGCGGCGGTGGCGGGGCGGCAGCGGAGCCCGTCGGGCCCCGGATGCCCCCAGCCCGCCCGGTACTTACGGGACCGCCGCTGCTCGGTGCCTACATGCCCCGCGGCTCCGGCGGGGCTCTTCCCACCGGGGGCTCGGCTCTTCCAAAGCTTCTCCTTCTGCGGGGCAGCCCCCCGGGGCAGGGTCGGGCCCCGCCGCGGCTGGCGGGGGGCTCCGGCGGCCGCCGTCGGTCCCGGCTCGTCCTTGGCGGCGGCGGCGGCGGCGGCGGCTCTGCAGCGGCGGCTGGAGGCAGGGACGGGAGCGGAGGAAGGAGGGAGCGGGAGCGGAGCGGGTGTGCACGGAGGGGGGGCCGGTGGCAGCAGGTGTCTCGGCGACCTCCGAGTCCCGGCAGCCATCTCCCCCCGCCCCGGGACCGGCGGGGGGGCCCCGGGGGGGCGGGGGGGGGGGGGGC
>VWZV01006130.1:62385-126107 GCA_013397155.1 Irena cyanogastra
AGCCCGGGGGCGGTGGAAGGACAGGACGTGTGTCCTCCCGCCTCGCCGCAACTTCGGGGCTGGCCGCCAGCCCCGGTGGAAGGGGGGGAACGGGGGACAGGCAGCCCTCCCTCCAGAAACCGGCCCGCCTCCCCTGGCACCGGGGCCGGCCCCGCTGCTGGAGACAGAAGGGGACAAGACCCCCTCCTTTCCTTCGCCCCTCTCCTCCATCTCCAGGAGGGAAAACCCATGGTAAAATGGCACAGACTCCCTCTCTGGGCAGTGCCCATCCCTAGCCCCGGTGAAGGCTGGAGGAATGCGGTTGGACTCATTCCCCTCCCGCCAATATCTTCCATCCCTTTGCTGATCGAACTGGTGGATACTGGCCACTTGCCCACCACGGTGTCCCCCAGCCGGTGCAGGACAGCTTCAGGGTCCCCATCGGTCACAGGGAGGGGGGTGACACCGAGCAAAGCCCTCGCAGGCAGCAGCATGCTCCAGCTGTCGCCAGTATTAAAGCATCAGCTGATCCCGCAGCACTGGTTTAGAGCAAGCCAGACTGGGGGACGGGACCGGGGGGGTGGGAGAGATACAGTAAAGGAAGGGGGGAGATACACAGGGGTCCTGCTGGGGCTCCCTTGTCCCGGGGTGGTGCCCACTCTGCCCCAAAATGAGCCAGTGGCTGCAGGCAAAGGGACGACGGCTCTGGCAGGACCTGGCAGGAGTTAGAGCTCAACTCAGACCCCACTGTGGGGGGGCAGATTCTCCCAAACCCCCCCATGTCCCGGCTCAGGGCCACCAAAACACCGGGCATCACCACGAGAGCACTTGCCCTCTCCAACAGAGCTGGGTGCCAGCAGTGCCCGTGCCCAGGCACTGCCCTCTGCCTTCCCCAGGGACAGATGCCTGGCTCAGGGACAGAGCCACCCAAGTGGGTTGTTGGGTGTCTGCCACCCAGGCTGGCACTGCATCCACCTGCAACAGCATCCTTGTGGCTGCTGGGCTTGGAGAGGCCGTTTCCAGAGAGGTTTCAACCTGCCTGAAAACCTTCTGTCTGTGCTTAGCCCTTAGCTGCCCGGTGCAGGACCTCCACACACCATCCCTGCTCCCCAAGACAGCCTGGCCACCTTCTGCCCAGGTGCTGTGGGTGCCTTTGGGGCAACTCGGGGGTGGAAGAGGTGCCAAAAAAAAAGAGGAAAGAGAAAAACCCATCTATGCCTACATTTTAATCCCTGTGAAAGCAGCACCCGTGCTCTCTGCAGAAGAGCTCAGCCAAATCTCTGAGGCTGCTGCAGTGTGAAGGCTCAGGGCACTGGGGGATGCAGGATCTATCCTGTCCTGGGTACCTGCTGGCCACATTCTGCTCCCCCAGCCTCAGGCTGCCCACCTCTGCCTGATTCTGACAGCACTGCCCAATCTCTTGCCTAAAGAGAGATTTAAAGGTTGGCAACAGGTCCTCAACACCTCAAATTCTTCTCCCAGGTTAACAAAAGGGCCGATCTTGGGTTTAACACTGAAGGAGGCAGCGGCTGCATTTAACCCTTTCTGCTGCCTTCAGGATCTGGTGTGACAGAGCCTGTGGGACCAGCTCTCCAGGGATCTGGCCCTTTGGGGCTGCCATGGAAGCACTGAGCTGTTTCCATGCCTTTATGACTCCTTCAGCAGCTCAGGGTCTTCATTTACTCCCCCAGGACTGGCTGCTCTGTGGACTTGATCCCTCAGCAGGTCTTGGCTCACCAATATTTCCCAGCAGAGCTTCCAGGTGGATTGAGGGACAATACCCAGCTCCACCAGCACATCCATGACTCCCCAGCATCCCCACCCTATGGGACATTTAATCTCCATCACAGCCCAATCCCCACACATGAGACAGAGAAAACCCCAAGTCTGGTCCACAACTGGGCACAGCTGGAAGGTGTCTGGAAGTGGGGACAAGCAGTGGAGGGCAAGGACTGGTGGTGACACTCTTATGCCAGGCCCCCCAGCCACAGCTCCTCTCCATTGGGCCCAGTGGCCTGAAGTGAGCAACTGCCCTGAGAACCCAGCTGCAGTTTTGCAGTTTTCCTGGCAAAGTCCTTCGAAGTCTTACAAAACAAAACCCCCAACATTTTTCTTTGGAAGAAGGCAGTGAGTTCCCAAATCCAACCTGCTGCTGGGTCTGGGTCACCTGACATGATGCAGCTTTGTGGGGGCTGTTCTGCATCATCAAAATAATTTATTTGTGCATTTAAACACTTGAAGTCCTTTCTATGATTAAAAAAAAAAGGGCCCTGGTGGCTACAAAGGCCCAGGTTGAAGCAGAAGCACCAGTGGCACCCCAGGATGATGCCCACAACTCCAGGAAATGCAGCTGCACTTTCCCTCTTACCTCCCCACCCCCTTAGTGCCACTGTCTCAAGGGATGCTGTGCCCTCTTTGCCCAGCCCTCTGTTGTTGTGGGTGCCTTTCCCCACCTCCATCCTGCTCCTTCCCAGTGCTGTGGTGGTGGCCCAGTGTGTGACCCTCGACATCCCAGCTGGTCCCTTCACCACGGCAGTCCCAGCAGAAGGGAGCTCAGCCAGCTTCTCCATCGCCTCGTTACCTTTCCCTGGCATCTCCTCTTGCAGGAGGCTCTGTTAGCAGGCTGATAAATGCAAGGCATAGTGCTCTGACAGCTCCTGGTGTGCAGCCACCTCCTGCAGGGAAGAGCTCGCTGGCAGCCAGGGCAGGGGAGCCAGGAGAATGTGGAAGGGTTGTGTTGGGACCCTGATGTCTGTCCAGGTTTGCACTGACCCATCCAGGCCCAGACCAGTCAGAGAAGTGCCCTGGACTCCAAGCAGGCTCCTCAGAGCCCACTGCAACCCCACTGGCATGTCACATCCTAAACTGGGGTAAAGCCCCACATCCTGCCCCAGCCCCCTCCACTCCTGTTCCCCCAGAACTCCAGCCTTGCAGAGCTCCTGGGAGGCCCCACCTCCAGCAGAAACCTGCACCCCAAACCTTACTCAAAGCACCCACTCCCAGCCAGGAGAGCAGCACACCAAGGCTTTGGTATCTCCAGCTCTGCAAGGCAAACCCCAGCACCAGCCTCCTGTTCTAGGAGAAAATCAGCATAAGGTTTCTAACCCATGTGCATCCTAGACCAGTGCTTGGGGAAGGAGAGCACCTGCACCTGTGCACTGCCAGCACAAAGCCAGAGCTGTCCCTGGAGAGGTAGGGTGGTATCTGGGTGACACAGCCCTATTGGGCTGTCCCCACAAGCATCTGCACCCCACGAATGGCATCTGGCATCAGATGCCCACAGGGCCCTCTGCCAGAGCTGAGTCTTGCAGGTGACACTTGTGACACATGAGATTTGGCCATGGACCTACACCCATTCCCTGCCCTGCACTCATCCCGGTCCTGCATCCATCTCAGTCCTTCCTGTTGGCTGCCAACCTCTCCTTCCAAGAAGTCTGGCCAAAATTAAGAAGGTCTGAGCCCAGGTGCTCCTATTCCTGTGTGTCCTGTTGTGTCTCACTTAAGATGTAAACGTAGGTGTAGATCATCTTCCTCAACCCTGTGCCACCTCGAGCTGACAGGGCCACCCCTCCTTCCTCACCTCCCCTGTCTGCTCCATCCCTCAGAGGATTCAGGGTTTCAGTGCTTAAATAATCACACAGAGCTGGCCAGTATCTTGGATCTCAGCATCCATAAAAGCAATCAAGGCAGAAAGTGGAGCGAAGAGAAAGGTGGGACAGAAGTCACAGGGATGTCACTGTGCATGGTGCGTGCCTGGCACGGATCCGGTGCAGCTCCAATCCGGCACAGCTGTGCTCCCACCATGTCCTACCCTCACAATAATTAAGGGAGCAAAAATAAACAGGGATGGTTTTATCCCTGCAGGGTTAATTCATCCCCCTGGGATGGCGTGTGCCTGCAGGGCTGCCCCAGAGCTTGGGGATGAGGCAATCAAAGCTGCTGGAAATGGAAATTTCCCAGGAAGGAAGGAAATCACTTCTTTCTGGGGCGTAACCAGCCATCACCTGCCAACAACATTATTTGCCACTGTCGTGTCCCTAAATAACTCCTGGAAACAGCTGCTTGGAGTTTGCATCTCCTACACCTCTGCTCCTCTCTTGACCTTGGGAAATGGGCTCATGCAGTCCCAATTTCCACAGTCATTCATCCCAAGCAGAGGGAAAACATCTGGACTTGCAGCACCACTACCTGACCCTGCACAGCCCTTCAACTGTAAACAAGACTTTGGCAAGTGCAGAACCCTGGCAAGGCTGGATCTGTAAGACTGGGCATGGAAACCGTGAGCCTGTGGTGGGTCTGGAGTCAAGGACGTGCTTGGGGTCCTCTGAGAGAAGGGATGATGTTGTCCCTTGAGTGAAGTGGCTTCCTAGGCACAGTGGGGCTGGTGTCCCACTCCGACGACCCCAGAACCTGGTACGCCAACGTGGTTGGGGCTGTCCAGGGCTGGGGATGGATCTGGAGGGGAAGAGCACATGAAGGATGCGCCCAGGACAGCAAGAAGTGAGGGTGGGTTAAGGCAGGGGCCGGAGCTGTGCTCAGCCAAGGCGCTGAAGTCAGCACTCTGTGCAGCCATCTGTTCCCGGCGAGGCCCCGGCACAGACGCGGCTCCCGGCGGGCAGCAGGGGCTGCAGTTCGGTGATTCATGCGGCGAGGGGCCGGCTAGAGCCCGACGCCGCCTCTGCGCCACGCCGGCCCGGCGACGGGGCTGGAAAATCGGGCATTAGCCACGCTGGGGAAAAGCCTTCTCAACCATTTTTCTGGTCGCGTGAGCTGGCTTTTAAACAGCAACACAACTCCTCAGTGCCAGGCCAGAGATCCAACTCAAGCTGTTTTTACCCTTGTTCAAGAGCGCAGAAAAACCTCCTGCTTTGTGGGCTCTAAATGCTCATTGGAAAAGGCCAACTTCAGCAGGCAGTCAACTAGCAAAGCCAGTGAGAGATCTGCACTTGTCTTCTGGGAGTGATTGGAAAATGAAGCATCAACAGGAGCTTCTGGGACGTGTCAGACCTGCTATCCCAAGGCAGGAGCCCACAGGCAGCCCACAGGCCCGAAGAGCTTGCCTGGACAGTCTTCAGACAGGCAGAAACTGAGGCACGCCAGTGCAAAGCTACAAGAGGAATTTGCAAAGACTCAAATGGAGCCATGGCATCACCCACAGAGTGACAAGCTCGGCCCCACAGCCGGCCTGGCTGCCTTGCAGAGAAGCACACAGGAGACAGCCAGGACAGCGTGGAGCAGGGAGCTGTGTCCAGCCACTCTCCAGGCCATCGCTCACCACGTGCTGACCTCCAGCAGCTTTGTGCAGCCTCATTAAAGCTAAGCTGAGCCATTACTCATCCAAGCAGGGCAATCCACATACGGAACTGGCAGCAACGACTTTCAGTGTTTCAGGTCTCTTTCCAACAGCAGACGGGTGTCACTCACAGCATCGACTTTCCAGCTCCTCACCCGCGTCAGAAAATGGCCTTGGAGCTGCTGCTGTGGCAGCTGAGGAGAGAGGAGGGCGAGGGCATGGCTGCCCAGCCAGGCTGCCTTCTTGCACCTCCGGGTGGAGACACACCCGGGGCAAACACAAGGTTATCCACGCCTAAACGCCGAACCCGGACGCGAGCGGGAGCCTGCGAGGGCGCCCCAGGCTGGCCGGAGCCCCGGCGGGCAGCAGGAGCACCGGGAGCCCCCGGCCGGAGGTGCCGGGTCACCCCCATCCCCGCCCTGCCCCTCCGCTCCCGGCACGGCCTCCCAGCGCCACCTAACGACAAGGACCTTCCCGGTCCCTCCCGGACCTTCCCGGTCCTTCCCGGTCCCTCCCGGTGCTGGGTGCATCCCGGTGCCCCCAGGAGGATGGAGGGCAGGGACAGCCATAGGGAGGCAGAGGAAACCGGGACACGTGGCTGGGGCTTGGGGTCGCAGGGAGCAGAGGAAAGGGAGCTGGAGGTGTTGAATAAGAATTGATATGATTGTAACCATCCTCTTTCTGTCCCTTGTCCCTGCCCTTCACTGACCTTCATCCTCCCATGGTTTTCCCACAGACCAGCATTAACCCCAGGGCCTTGGCCAAGTTCAGGGTTGAGCAAAGCCACCGAGCTCAGCAAGGACAGACCCTCATGTCAATTTGTTATCACAGGCCAAAAACTGCCCTGAAGCATCCTCAGCTTGGGAACAGCCATGTGCCAGGCTCAGTGTCAGCACAGTGGCCTTCTCCACGGCTACAAAAGCACCCTGGCATCAACATTCAAAGCGATGTGGAAGAAAATCTTGGGGAGGATCCGTCTCCTCTCTTCCCAAAACCTTCAGATTTGATGCAGCCACAACAATCCTTTTGCCATCACATTCCTGGCTGGGCTGGCAATTTGAACTGCTGCTCCCTGTGGTAGGTGCAGTCCCCCCCCTTCTCAAAGCTCTGATTCACCTCGGAACCCAGCATTGATGTAATCTCCTGCTTGAGAGTTCAGCATTAGGACTGCATCAGCCACTAGACACAAGGAGAGCCACATCACACAAACAGCTGCTCCACAAAAGCTTTATTGCTCGTTCGAGTACGAGTTCCCATTATCACATTTCCTGAGTTTCTTAATGAGCTTTCAAATGAGATTTAAATAGAAAAGTATGAGAGAGAAAAAGGGAAAAACAGGGAGAAGTCAGAGATCTCTCTTGCTTGAGTTGAGACACACATGAGGTGTGAGAACAGTGCCCTGTGGGCAAGTCCCCTGCCATGAGAGAGGGCTGGACTGAGGTGGAGGTTGCCCCAGATCGATTTCCCCTCTGCCTCCATCACAGAGCCACTGCCACTGTCACCATTTCCACAGGCTGGGGAGGGGTTGGAATCCTGCAGTGCTCTGGCAGGGAGCACAGGGGGGGTCAGGGACAGCCAGGGAAGGGGCCCCACTGACGCTGCCCCTGCGCCACGGATAAAGAGGAGATTACAGCTCACGGCTTGTAATCTGGCTTAAAACCTGACACCGTCACCGTAGGCAATCTGGGCTAAGAGAAGCATTTAATAAGCTTCAAAACGCAGAAACCAAAAAAAAAATAACCCCACCAGTGAAAGGAGAGAAAGAGCTCATGGCACTGCTTGCACCAGTCAGCACCGGCAGCTACCGATGGACACAGGATCCCCCATGATCCTGAACAAGGCAATTACATGCTTGTTATCCCAATCTACCCCATAAGACAGACTGTGGGAAGCAGAAGGCAAATTAATGCCCTTTTCTGCTTGTGCAGAGCTCACAAGTGGAGAGCACCCAGAGCTGCCTTGCCTTGGGACATCCCAGGAGCCGCAGCACTTTGGGGGCTGCTCCGAGGTTAAGGCAGTGGCAGATAAAGAACCCAGACTCAAGCTGCAGGTCTATTTTGGCTTCCCTAGAAGGGTTTATTTAAAAAAAAATCATTATTAAAAGATGCCTGCTCTGGCAAGAATGACAAGACAACAAACCCATTTGGCTTGTGGCTTAAGGGGGAGGCAGCAAGACACAGGGAAGCTGCTCCATGTGACTTGCTGTGGGAGAGTGGCTGGCCAGGAGTCCCCTAGTTGCACACACACCTCCCTTCACCTGCACTGCATGATTCATTAATACTTCAAAGACAGACAAGAATCACCCCCAGGAATGGTAGCTGGCTGCAGGGATGTGAGGCCAGCCAGCAGCCTCAGCTCTTGAGACTTTGGGAACCCAGAGTTCATTGTTACCAGAGAGGCCCCAGTGTCACATTCCCCTCCAGAGCCACCACAAGCCCCAGACACAAGCCCTGTGCTCCCAGGCTCTGCTCATGATCCCCTGGTGTTGCCCCAGGCCGGTACCACTGGAGCAGTGCCACGTTGCCACCACTGCTGCCTTAGTGACCGATGATCTGCAGCATCTCCACGGGATCCACGATCTTCTCCCGGGGTTTGCCAGCAGCTTTGCCTCTTGCCACTTCAGCAGCATCAATCTTCTCCCAGTCCGAGAAGGAAACAGGACGGATCCCTGGGGTGACGGTGAGAGACAGGAGAGAGAACTTAACCAAGTAAGAACAAGTTCAGCCTCACCTCCCCGTTGGCAGGGCCCCGATGTGGCAGCAAAGCTGCCCTCTGCTGACACGTGTCAAAGCTCAGCCTCGCAAAGGAGAAGTAATTTCTAACACCAGAAGAAGAGGGGTGGCAGGTTCCAGTCGGCTCGCATCAGTCAGACCTTTGTGAGCCCTAACAACAGCGAGCACAAACCACCTCAGGGGACAAAATGCTTCCAGTTCGCTGTTAAACCTCAGACAGTTTAAGAGGCAAAACACACACACACACACACACACACACACACACACACACTTTAATTGAATGTCTTTAAACACAGCTACAGCAAATTACTCTCCTGGGCATTTTAATCTTTCCCTAACTTGCTTGGAAGGATTACTAGGAAAACCACTCAAGAGCAATAGCTCACTGTCTCGGTAGCTGACACTGACATTTTACCCAAGGTCTGTGCTGCTTTTAATGGCCCTTCTCAGAAAGTGGTCATTAACCTTAGCAATGACACAGATATTTGAGAGAATTCAAGTCCTGCTCTCCCTGGGCTTTGGAACATCAAAACAGCAGAAAAACCCATTCCCATGGCTCAGACTGTGCTCCCTAACAGATCCAAGAGGAGTTTGGCTGTGTTGAACCCTGCTGGCTGCTACCAAGCCTCACACTGACCTCGGCTGTGCAGGATGCTCTCCACGAGCCCAAAGCCTTCTCTGGAGGGGGATATGTCCAGCACACCCCCCTGGAGATCCTCCAGCACAGACTGGGCAGTGTCAAAGCTGTCGTTCATGGTGGTGATGATCACGCCTGTGGGTCCTCTCTTCACCCACCCGCTGCAGTACAGACCTGCAGGGGCACACGGAGCAGCCAGGCTCAGGTCAGCACATGGCCTTGGACCCTTCTGGCTGCAAGTCCTGGCCCTCTTCCCCACCTTGGTGATGTGAACAGACCCTCAGACAGTGCTGTGCAGGAATTTGTGTACCTACAGATCCGCACTGAGCAGCTGCATGGGCTGTGTCACTTTAGTAACAGGATGCAGTAAAACCCTTGTGCTAAACCAGACAACCCTAAAAAGAAATGGAGACTGGGCAGCTCTTAACCCCTGACAGAGGCAGCTCAGTTTCCACTCTCCAAAGTGTGCAATATCCATGCCCTTGGTGAATGAACTTCCCAGCCCAAAGCCCCCAACCCACCAGTATGTCCCATGCAAATCCCTGTGGATGCAGACCTGGGGCACCCTCCACTCTGCCCGAGCTGTTGGGGATGACCCCGCGCTGGCTGTCGAAGGGCACAGCCGGGTCCAGTGGCAGGCTCCGGTAGCCAATGCTGCTGAGCACCAGCCCACACTCCAGCTCCTCCACATCTCCAGTGGGAATGGCTTTGGCAGAGTCACCTGAGCCCTGGGAGGGAGGAAAAGGCTGCTGAGCACCACAGTCACTACTGCAGAGTAACAGCCCTCTCCAGCCCCCTTTGGCATCTTTGACCCCTAGGTATTTGCTAAAGGCCATTCTGCAGCAGCACCAGGGAAAGAGCTCCCTTTGGAAAAACTCTTAGTGGTACCAGAAGCTCTTCTGGTACCAGATTCCCTGAGAGCCTCCCAGAGGCCACTCCAGCCAGCCAGGGAACACAGAGCTGTCTCTGGGGAGATTCCCAAGGGATGCAAGAGCGCCCTGCCCACCCAGCCTCCCAGGGCTCCCCGGTACCTCCAGGCGGGTCAGGGCCATGCGGATGCCCCTCGCCCTCCTCCCATCAGCACTGGGCAGCACTTCCTGGGGGCTGCGCTGGAACTTCAGCCCCCACTCCCGGGGGGCTGCAGCCCCTGCTGCTGCTGCTGCCTGCATCTCCACTGGCTTCTCCAGGGCTGTTTTGATCATCAGCTCAGTCAGTCTCTTCCTGGGCCTGGGAGCATCTAGGAAAAGAGAGAAATCTTCACAACAGGAATCAGCAAAAGCCCCTTGGGAAACAGCACTGGGCCAAGGCCATGTCAGGGCAGTGTCACTATGTGAGTCTGTCATGTCAGTGGGAGCCTGACACCTTTGAGATGACAAACTGCGAGTCAAAGTGACCAGGGGACCACCTGAGGCTTGAGGCCAGTGGGACACACAAATCAAAGTCTGCAATTTCCTGTCTTGCTGGTGCTTGGAGGCAGCAGCCCATGGAGAAGAGCAGGTCTCTGGACACCCTTGAACTCAGTGTTTTCTTTTTAAGTCTACAGGAAGCTCTTAAATCAACAGCCTTGGGATCTCCCCTGCAAGGTTCCCTCAGGCCTCCTGAGCCTCCTGCCCTCATCACTCAGAGTGTGAGCACTGAGTGGCTGCACAAACAGAGATACACAACGTTCCCTTGTCTCGGTGCCTTCTGGTGCTTCTGAGGACATGACACACCATGGTAACTGAGCCTTCATGAGCCATTAGGTACAGGACAAGAGTTTCTCTGATGTACACTCTGGGCACCTGCAGATCACTCCTGGCTGCTCGCCTGCAAAGGTGAGTCCCTGTCTGGAGGAGCATGGCACACTTCCCTCACCTCTGACAGCACTTTCAAGGCCTGTGAAGTCAGCAGGGTCCAGGACAGCTCTGGCACCAGGCAGGTTTATCATCTCTCGCAGCTCCTGGGAATTGTGGGCAGGAAAATGTTACCTCCAGCAGGGAGAGGACAGCCCCAGACCCCTAGGAGCCAGGAAAGGGGTGCAGGAAGGAGGATGCCTGGCATCCACACTCACCCCCAAACCACCTCTCCCCACCAGGGACGGGCAGTTTGGGGCTCAGCTCTGGGAAACAGCAGCACCTCCAGCCTCACCTTGATGGTGAAAGCGACTTGGAGAGGTCCCCTCCTCCCAACCAGCCAGACACGCTTCACCTTGCTGCAGGCAAGAGCTGCCAGGGAGCTGTCAGTGATGTCTGTCTTCTGCAAAAGAGAGAGGCAGAGTGGGACGAGGGCAGATCTGGAGGGAGCTGGGGGGAAGGCACAGCCTCTGAAGGTAAAAAATCAGCAGAAAAGCTGGCTGTGCATGCAGAGAGCCCGGGAAACAAGTCATCTCCCTTTACACAGAGCTATTTGCACAGCTGGTCCCTCATCACTGAATGTTCTTTCCGAGGCCATAATGCTCCAGAGGTAACGAGCGAGCACCCCGTGACTGCCTCGGGGGATCCACCCAGCAGGTTCACCTTGGGGCTAACAGAGCAAAGCCTTCCAGTGAGCTCCATTCTGAGATGCCTGCAGATGCTGTTGGGGAACTTCCCAGCTCAGGATATACAGGCTGTGGGTGAAAGCTGCTGCAAACCACAGCTCAAATCACCACCTGCCTGCCCCAGGCTGCTCCAGCACCAGCACAAGCATGGCTGGGCCTCACCCTGGTGTTGGCACCTCACAGAAATCCTGTGCTCTGTTTCAATCATGTGTGCTTATCTAGACTGCAAGATCTTTTCCAGAGAAAACACGACAGGAGAGACACGAGGTAACCAGGATAAACCATTCCAGACCAAGACTGGTCAGGGATCTACCTGCCCACCCTGGCATTCATGTCTTTTGCTGCACTGCTCCCAGCTGGCTTAAGTCACTAGTTGGCAGTGCCTCCAAGTTTGGGGGGCTTTTTAAATTTAATTTTGATATTAATACAGGAAGTTGCTGCACAGCTGCAACAAACCTTGTGGCATTTCTCCCAGAGGGAAAGCCTTTGCTGCCAACATCTGGGGCAGCAGCTGTATGGAGCAGCTGGTGCACAGCAGTTCCCAGCTGTCTATAGGGATGAGGTCCACCAGTCTGCCCAGTGCCACCAGCTGGAACCAGGATGCTGCCCTCAGCTCCAGCAGAAAAAGATAAACCCCAACAGAAGTTTCTGATTTGGTGGCAGAAGAGGGAAAGTGGCTCTTGTTTTGCTTCTCATAGGAAAACAAGGGATGATGCTCAATTTCCAACTTTTTGGATGCCAGCAGAGCAATCCAGAGGGCTCTGCAGTATTACCCAAGTCCTGACCACAGCCCTGGATCACTCCCTACAGACTGTGAATCCACAGGTGCACCTGACAGGCAGCAGCCTTCCCTGGGGAAAGATCCCGAAGACAGAGGAGTCTGAGGTTTTGTCTGATATGGGAGGGAGGGAGGGAATTTAGGGCCTGGGCTGCCCTCATGGGGCAGAGCAGCCATCACTCACCCTGAGGAGCTGCAGTGGGGACAGCAGGATCCGGGCAATGTCCAGTGCCACGTTGCCATGACCCAGAATCAGCGCTGTCTCACAGCTCAGGTCAGGCTTTAGCTGTGGGGAGAGACCCAGCTGAGACTGAATCCACGTGGCCTCCACAATGTCCAGCCCTTTAGACCCGCTCCTACCACCCAAATTCTCTTCCACCCTGCTTTGCCCCAAGAAGAGGTGATGCAGATTGGGAAACTCCACATCAACCTCCTCCCCAAGCAGACACAGCAACACAGCTGCTCCAGGCACCCCAGATGATCCCTCTTCCCACCTCCCCTGCTCTCCTGGGAGCAGGAGCTGTTTTGGCCAAAAAGCCTCCTCAGGAAGCAGAGCATCACCCCTACAGGTTCCCATCTGGCCCTGCCAAAATGTGCTGCCAACGTGCAGAGCCAGCTAATCCACTCTCACTGATGTGCAAATTGTTCACATTTCCACCATCTAAGAAGGATTTAACATGGCTCCTCCTAATCTTTTCCAATTGCAGGCCTTTCAGGACTTAATCTGGAGCTGAATGCCTGCATTGGGATGGAAAGAAGGACGGGAGGAAGGGCAGAGAAGCACAGGGAGGAAGGGCAGGGAAGCACGGGGCTGTACTCACATCCCGGTTCTCGGGCAGCCCGTTGTACCAGCCCACGAAGGCTCGGGCTGAGTAAACACCAGGGAGGTTCTCCCCTGGGATCCCCAGGACCCGGTTGTCTTCAGCACCATAACTCTGAGGAGGTAGCAGACACAGTCAGAGATGTCACTATGTGCAGGGTTTGACACCAAAACACAAATCTCCCCTTCCAGCTGCTGCCAGGGTCACTGCATGGCTGTGACATCCCCTCCCAAGGGCTGAGACACTCAGTGGGAGGGCTAGACACAGCCCAAGCACAGGGGCTTCATCCTCCTCATCATCCTGAGCTCCAGAGTCAAATTTGATGTCCTTGGTCCAAGGCAGAGCACGACAAGCTGAGGTCTGAGCAGCAAGGACAAATCCACAGCAGGCTAAAATAAGCATTGACCAGCACAGGGAGAGGTTCCAGAGCCCTGCACTCGATGCCAAGCTCCAGCACATGCCTCTTGTAAGGGCTCTGGACAAGCCTGGGAGCATCTGAGCTGTCCCAGGGCTGGGAAGAGCATCCCACGGTGAGAAGGCACCCAGAAACACCTCACCCAAACACTCCTTGCAAGATCCCAGTGGAGAACAACCCTGGGGACCTTTCCCGGGGCTTGTGGGACACTGAGGTTTGGGCACCCACCAGCACCACGGCGTGGTACGCCTGCTGCAGCTCTGGCACTGTCACGTCCCTTCCCACGGTGACGTTCCCGTAGTAGGCGCAGCGCTCCGAGCGCGCCGTCTGCGTGAAGGTGTTGATGACGTTCTGCAGAGACCACAGGCCTGCACTTACATCCCACAGCCAGGGCCAAGGCCTGCTGCTGACAGGAGATCCCCGTGCTCGTCCCCTCCAGCCTTGAGATGCTTCACCGCCTTGTCCCAGTCAAGATATTCTGAGACTCTTATCTAGCAGCAGCCAGAGATAACTCACAGGGAGATAAGCACGGCTGTGACTTGGCAGTCTCTCCACCACTCTTTGTGAAAGGAAAATCCGTATTTTGCACCCACCTGGGGAGGACAGGGCCTCTCCAGTACATTCAGCCCCTCAGAATAAACCCCACTGCAGGGGAAAACTCCTTCCCAAAAGTGAGGTCTGCAGCCCACCTGGCCCCCCTCTGCCAGCAACTCATCTCAACCCTCTCTGAAAGCCACTTCCTCGAGAGAGGATGCAGGGCAGGATGGCATCCAGACCTTTTTCTTCTGAGTGATCAGGGCTATACAGCAAAATCACTGCTCCCACCCCTGCAGCTCCAGATGGACTCAGCCTGGGGACAGGGCAGATACCCCCATAACAGCCAGGGCAGTGTCTGCAGTCTGTCCATTCCTGCCCCCTCACACAAAGGGATCCAGACATTTTGGTCTTCGGATCTCCAGGGATTAGAGGAAACCATTGCAAGATAATGCATCTCCTGTGTCCTACACTTCCAACCACCTCCACTCCAGCTCAAATACAGCAGATACTTCTGGGTACAGCTCACTGCCAGGCAAGGGAAAGTGGTTGGGAAATCCTTGGTTTAACTTTTCCTTGCCCAGGAGAGCACCTACAGCCCAACTCCCCAGCCCCCAGGAGGAGATCTGTGTGTTCCCAGAACGGGCACTGATTGAGGGGCAAACAGCAGCAGCAATGAGCAGCCCAGGGAGACAGAAACCCACTGGTGCTCCTGGACCTGGCTCTAGGCCAGGCTGAGCAGCACAGGGAGCAGCACTTCCCATCACAAGCCCCTGGTTCTGGCCTGCTGTGCAGAGCCCTCATGCCAGGTGTCCCATGTCACCGTCCGTGGCCTCAGCACGGACAAGGAGATCTGGACCCTTCTGGTCTGACAGCTCCGTGTCACACGGAGCCTGAGGCACCAGGAAGGACAGCCACCACCTCAGCTGCACCCTCCTCTGTCACCGCACGGGCAAGGGCAGGCAGCCAGCACCAACCTTGACCTCGGGGTGGTCTGGGGCCACTCCAAAACGGACGAGCCCGAAGGGAACGGGCAGCTTCTCGTAGATGTCCACCAGGGCCCCACCGTGGTGCTGAGGGAGGAGAAAGTCACAGTCAGGAGGAGGACAGAAAGGGCACAGGAGCCTAGAAACACCAGCCTGCAGCTGAGGGAAACACAGAGCAGGAGGATGGGCTGCAGCCAGCCAGAAACAGCCTCTTGCAGACTTTTCCATGAGCGTGATGACGCTGCACCTCTTGCTGCCAGCTCAGACCATAAGATGTAGCACAGAGTGACCTCAACCACCATCGAGTCCATCTTGTGGGGCTCCATCTCCCTACCCAGTCCTGAGCTCCTTTTCCACACTGACCTGGGGGGCTGATCAGAGAGCCCCCATGCCAGCTGGGAAGCAGCCAGTGCAGCACCCTGGGTGCTGGGGGACCTGCCAGACACCTCCCAGTCCCCAGCAGAGATGCCCATGCCCTGAGATGGCCTGGGCTGAGCCACCTCAGGGTCAGAGCCTTACACAGATGCTTGGCTGCAAGGTTTTTGTTATCTTGTATTTTGAGTCAGGCTCTTCCAGAGATTAAGCAGCCCTGAAATTCATCCCTGAGGTTTAGTAACAGCTATTTTCCAACACATTCCAGAGACAACACAGCATGATTTAATGATGGGGTTAAGCTGCTGTATCTCTGGAGGGTGCCAATAGCCCAGTTTTGTGTTCAGGTCTCATTTCCCAACTGACCTGACTGCCCAGAACACTGAAATTTGCAGACACGAGGTAAAGCATCACCCCTGTGTCTTAATTCTGCTGGGGAAGGAGGAGAGAGGAGAGCAGGTCCCACACATCCACTTTTAACACACAGTTAATGTCATTCCTGCTGGGCGACAGCAGCTTTGAGAGAGGCAGATTCCTGCTGATTATTTGATTCTAGAGAAATCACTTGGAATGAACTCACAGCAACCAACCTGAGTCCTGGACGGCCGCCCCAGGGGCAGGGCAGAGACGAAGGCAGCGGTACCGACCCCAACCAAAGAGGCCCAGAAGGACCTTGTGGGGTCTGGGCCGCCCCCCAACAACACCGACCTGGCTGCAGCAGGGCCAGGAGCCACTAAACCACCCCAGGAGCTGCTGAGAGCCAGGCAGCGCAGAGCTGCCCCTCGGTGGGCAGGCCCGTGCCCTCCCCGCGGCCAGCTCTCGCCCCGGTACCTTCAGGATGTGCTGGGCCGTGTAGAAGCCGGCGGGGCCGCTGCCCACCACGCAGACCCGAGGCGCCGGGGCAGGCGAGGACAGCCACCGCCGCAGACCTGCGGGGGAGAACGACAGGCAGGGCGTGAAGCCGCCGGAGCTGCCGCCTGCCAGGGGCGGCACGGCCCGGCCCGGCCCGGCCCGGCCCGGCCCTCCCCGGAGCCCGGCACCCACCCAGCGGGGCTCGGGCCCCCGCGCCCGCCATCGCCGCGGCGGAGCACAGCGGGCCGCGGCTCATGTACCGCACCCGGGCAGGCGGCAGCGCCTCGAGCTCACGGACAGCGGCCTTGGCGCTTAGGGCCGGGCCGGGGCTGGGGCAGGCGGGGTGTCAACTGCTCCAGAGCACCGGAACCGAGATCCCCGAACCCGCGCACCGGCGTCCCGGGGGCCCCGCGCCTCTCACAGCCCCAGGGGTGGAGCACGGGCTTGCGGGGCGCGGTGCCAGCAGCCCCTCGGGCCCGCTGCCCCGGCTGCCCCGGTTATCCCGGTCCTGTCCCGGTCCCCCCGACACGTGTCCCCCCGGGCCGGGTTTCGCCGCCGCCGCTAGGCCCCGCCCATCACCGGGCGGACCCCGCCCCTCATCCTCGCCGACCAATCGCGAGGCGGCACAGCGCCTTGCTTAGCATAACCCCTCCTCCCGCCGCCGTCTGGCCCCGCCCCCGCCCCGACAGCCAATGGCAGATCGACGTTTCCACCGCGGCTGACCGGAAACGCGGTGTTACCATAGAGCGGCGGGAAGGAAGAGCTCTCTGGTGGCCGTTCGCACCGTGGCTCTCTATGGTGAGACCTCCGCGGTACCCGGCGCGCTCATCATCGCTGATGCTGCTAATTGCCTGCGCTCCTTTATCGCCCCAAAAGCGACCAGCTGCCGAGGTCTACCGGGGAAAGCGAACCTCAGACTGATTTTAACCACGAGCTGCACAGGAGCAAACCCCAGCGTTCTTCGATAAAGGGCAAACGCCAGAGAGAGTGGATAAATGATGCTGACAGCACTCCTGCCCCAGCGTCCTCATGGTCTCTGCTTTATCTTCTCCTTCATCCCCATCACTCAGCGCTTTTCAAATGCTGGTGCTCTCACCTCCCATGCAGGAGCACCACATCCCATCTTGGTTCAGCCCCTGCACAACACACCAGACAGAAAAATCATCTCAGCAGGCCCAGCAGACATTTAAAAGCTGGCCAGGTGCCAGAGCACGCAGGCGAGTGCTTGACGGGGCTTTTAAAATGCAATTAAGACCATGAGGAGTTTACAGCCAGGAGCTGGTTGTAATATGGATCATAAAGCTCACACACTTCTCTCCTGGTCCTGGAAATGAGTTGATGGCTTTCTGCAGAGGCATGCTCAAAGTGGCAGCTGGCTCTGTGCCTCCTCCTGCCCCTGCTCCTTCGGGGGGGTTGTGGCGAGCACCAGGAATTCCAACAGCTCCAAACCCTCATCCTGAGGTCAGCACTGCAATCTCTGAGCTTGCCCAGAGGGGCAAGGCTGAAAGCTCCAAATACCACCACAGAGGTCGTCCACAAAAGCAGTTGGTTTAAATTTGGAGGGTTCCAAGCACGTGAGGCAGAATCCTCCTTTTTTTTTTGCCAGAATTCTCCTTCTGACTTCTGTACCCACGAGTTCTGGCAGGGAATGATCCATCTATTTCCCAAATCACAGGCTGTGCCTTGCTGGCTGAGGGACCTGCAAACACTCATCTTCAGATGGCATTGCTTTAAACAATCCATAAAATGCAGCTGGGAAAGGGCTGTTGCTCCAGCCAGTGCTTGGGAACATTTTGGGGCTGATCTCTTTGCAGCAGGAGAGGGCAAAAGAGCATTTTGTGCCCACAAACAGGAACAGGTGAGGCTAAGAGTACTCTGCCTGAACCAAAAGCACCTCTAATGCTCCTTCACCCCCTTGCTGGAGCTGGGAATGCCAATAATTTGTCACATTTATCTTAATTTGTCTCTGATGCTGAAATGAAAGATGAATGGGGAGGAGGGGAGGGTCTTTGACCCCCAGAGCATTCAGGCCATTTGCTCTGGCCATAGCCCTCCAGCTGCTCCCCTGCCTACAGACCCAGCCTCATCCCTGCTCCAAGGATGGGAATTTGCCCTTTGGGTGTTTCACAATGTCCTGGATCGATGACCCACATGGGCCTGGCAATGCCACCAGATCAGTGCATGAGCAGCCCCTGGGCCCCAGCCCAGGATGAATCAATAATTCAGCATTTCTGATGCCAAAGGGGTCACACTGGGTGGATCCAGGGCTGCTCTTCCTTGTCCTGAGCCTGGATCATCTGCACAGGGATGCCATGGCCATCCCAGCTCCAGCCTCATGTCACAGGGACACTTCTCCCTGAGGATGCTCCTGGGCTTGGTGCAGGAGAAGCAGAGTAAAGCCCATGGATTGCCTGCTGCAACAGTCACCCTGGGCCAGGAGCAGGGCAGAGCATCCTCGTGCCTCGGGACACGTCTGCCTGTGACGTTTACAAACCCACAGCGTGGCACTGCGGGGGTCCAGCCCGCATGGGAGCACAGCTCAAATCAAGGGGCAGAACCCCAGCCTGAGAGCAAAGCCACGCTGGTCCCAGTTTGGCCACCTGCCTTTGCTGCTGCCAGCTCCCCGCCGTGACACCGGGGTGGACTTTGTCACGGGTCTTGCAGCTCCAGGACAGCAGAGCACCCTGGTAAGGACAGACACAGCGTCCCATAGGTGCCTTGAACTGGCCACGTCAGCAGCCCGGCCCTGGCAGCAGCATGGGGGCAGAGTTACCCTCCCTGAACAGGGAAAGTCTCCCAAGCCCTGCACACCTGCCTGCCTCTGGCAGGTGATTCCCTTGGTAAATTCTCTCCATAGCAATGGCCAGGTCTGGGGCCACCCCAACACTGACACCCCCCATGGGCTGAGGGTCCTTCCCCCATTCCTGCCCTGGGCACCACAGGATACCAGTAAGACTTCCTCCAGCAATAAAACCCAACGATAAAGGAAATCCATCCCAACGTGTTAAGGCTGAATTTGCCAAATCTTTGTTCCTAGAAGGGACTGATTTAGTCCAAAGTCAGGCAAAGCACAAGCAGCAGTGACACAGCCCCCTCCCCACATCCACCCCTTCCCTGAGACCCCCACCAAGCAGCTGCAGCTCCATCCCACAGATCCTGGTGCTCCTCAGCTCTGGATGTCCTGGACATGGTGCCACATCCCCCACGGATGGGGTGGTTTCCTCTCCCCAGGTGTGAAAGCAGAGTGGATAAAACTAAGCCCTGGCAGGGAATAACTGTAGGGAGACCCCAATTTTTCTGTCCCTGGTGTTGCACCACCTGGCTCTCCTCCTGCAGTGGCTCTGTGCACCATGTTCTAGCAAAAGGCAAGACTTCAGGGAGGGATGTTTCCTTCACCGTGACTTCGTGGGGGCATTGGTCCTGCTACAACCATCCCTCTGAATGTCCCTGAGGGAAACAGCCCCCCAGGTGCTGCAGCCCCTGTGGTCCTCACTGGATGCCCACCAGCTCCGTTATGGGGGGAGCATGGACCATCAGCTCCTCGTATCTCTGGAGGAAGAGCCAGAGCCTGGAGCTGTAGGTGTCCTCGTTGTAGGGCAGCTTCTTCTGCTTCAGGTACTGGGAGACGACGGGTTTGATCTGCAAAGGCAGAGGTAATGTCACTGCTGTGCAGGATGCCCTGGTGTTTGTACAAGATGCCTGAAACGTGCCCAGAAAACCCATCCCACGTGCCCAGAGCTGGGCTGGAGCAGGCAGCACCAGCTGTAGTATCTTTGCTGTGAATATTAACAGGAAGGTGGTTTCCAACTGCAGCATCACAGGGAGCTCCCCCTGGCAAAACGCCTTTGTAGGGCTCCAAATTAGGAGAGATGCCCTAATGAGGCTTCTGATGAGAGCCAGCCACAAATGCTCATCGTTCCTACCCATCCTTATTCCCATGTGCCCACACAGCCAGCTCGGGGATGGTGATGGGACTGGGAGGTTGCCACAGACTTAACCACCTCCTTCCCTGCAACACCTCTTTGGGGGAAGTAGGTCCTGCCAGCTCTGTGAGCTCAAGCAAAGGACACTGAAAACAAGGGCAGAGCGCTGATCAAGTCATGATGCTGTGCTGAAGGGCAGTGTATGGACCTGCCTTGGGATCCCCTCCAGCTGAGGCAGTGCTCAGAGCACACGTTTTGAACCCACCCCGCACCTCAGCACAGCAAGTAAGAGCATGACCAAAGCGATAGGAGGTTTGCCTGGATGTTGTCTGAACCAAAAACTGGCCTGCGCAATGCTGGGGATGCTTTCCCAATGGAATAACTGGGAGGATCCGGGACTGCTGGAAGGCTGCTGCAGGCTGGAATCGGGACCAGGAGGAGGAGCAGGGAGCAGAAACCCAGGAGAAACATGAATGGGATGGCAGGAGATGGGTTAGGGACCGTTGCAAAGCAGTGAGTGGTTTCCAACGTGAGAAGGAGCAGCACAGACAGCTCTGGCAGTGGGGGAGGGAGGAGGTGGCAAGATGGATTCCTTGTCCCCATGTCACCTCCCAGCCACGCCGCGGGGTCGTCTCACCTTCAGGCACATGTTGTCAGAGAGGCTGGGGAAGAGGTGATGCTCCACGTGGCAGCTGATGAGCGAGTGGCCGAAGGACCAGTCGAGGAGGGGGTTGCGGGGCAGGTTGAGGACGCCCAGGCTCATCAGGTGGATCCGCTTGGGTTTGCGGTCGGCCGCGAACATGGGGAGGCCAATGTGCTGTGGGAGAGGCAGGGTGGGCACCCTGTGGCACCTGCCACCCCCCAGTCTCCTCCCAGCAGAGCCAACGGCAGCTCTGCCTGCGTGTTGGCACCAAGAGCCACGTGTTGGGCTCTCTCTGCCAGCCCAAGAGCTGGGTTTGTCCCTAAAGTCACTCCAGCTTGTGTTTGTCCATGGAGCCACCAAGGAGCTCCCAGGCTCTGTTCCCCCAGCATATCCACACTGAAAGCCACCAGCCTCTCCCCACCCCAGGGCCTGTAACACCACCTGAAACACACACCAGCCCTCCCAATCCTGCCAGCAACAGCAGAGGACATCATCTTCACACTCTCTGCACTCATCTGCCCTGACATTTTCCAAGGGCCACCACTTTCCACCCAGCACCACCAGCCTGATCCTCCTGGTGACAACATCAGCACAAGGGAGGTGACAACTGAACCCACACACCTTAAGGTGACACAAGCTCCAGCTAGCAGCATCAGGGCTTTGTTGCCAGCACAGGGTGGTGGCTTGTCTGTCACCAGCACTGTTGGGATACCTTGAAGCTTCAGGTCTCTACCTGGAATATGTTGACATGGATGTAGGGATGGGCCAGGAGGGAGCGGGTGACCAGCATGCAGAGCAGGGCAGACCACGGCGACTGGAAGCCCGAGACATGGAGCAGGAGCCAGTAATGGCAGTAAAACCCCAGAAACATGCAGCAGAGGGTCCGGAGAGCTGCTTTCCACTCCACGTTCCTCAATAAATCTGCACAAGGAAGAGGAGGCAGTGCGTGGGAGAGGTGTTGATGTTTCCCTAGCACCACTGCTGCTCCAGGAGTCAGGCTGCAGAGTGTGCCAATAGCCCCACAGCCCAGCCCAGCCTATGAACTCACTTTTCCCATCCTCCAGGTTGGCCCAAACTCTAAAAAACTGCTGGGGTGTGGGTGTGTGAGACCAGAGCAGCAGATCCAGCTGTGCAACATCACTCAGGGGATTGGATGCACCTTCATTTCTTACAATTTGCCAAGTCATTGTCCCTGCATTTGGCACTGCCCGGAGCTGGGTCATGCAGCCTGGAGAGCTTTGCTTCCCCAGCCTCTTACTGCTTTCTGGCCTCTCCTCCCTGATTGTTTTCTGGCACCACTATTTCCCTGGAGCCACCACCTTTCCTGCCCAAGCTCTTTGTGTCTGGCTCCCCCAGCCCCCCAAACCTCCATCCCATACATGGCCATCAAACACCCCACACGATGCTCTGATCAACCTGAGACCCACATGTGACACAACCCAATTATGGCTTCAGATCTGAGTTAAAGGAGAATGGATTTGGGGTGCTTCAGGCCCATAATGGCTTTTGCCAGAGATTTCAACATCCAGCACAGGAAAAGGTGAAGTGTTTTCTCAGCACCAGCAGAAAGTAGATGCAGAAGATGTGGTCCCCAGGGCAAGTGCAGCATCTCCTGCCTTTCCTGCAGTGCCCCATCAGGGGCCGGTGTAGTTAATGTGATGCCTCCAAACAAAGCAGGACCCTTGGGTGGGGTGGGACCTGGGCAGTCACAAGCTTCCTGCACCCAGCACCCTGTCCCAAGGCGCCTGGGACACGTACCAAGTGCAACCAGAGGGGTTAGGATGGGCACTGCGAGAGGCGCGATGAACATGTAAACGTAGCGGTTCAGGAAAGGAAGTTTCCATGTGCTGGAGTCCCCCAGGCCAATGACGTTGGTGTAGCCATGGTGGATCTTCACATGGTTGTAGGTGGCCTGCTCGACTGTGAAAGCTGAGCAGAGCTGGGAGGGAAGAGAGAGAAGTTGTGGTGCCAGGGTTGGGCACTGCCTGGCTTGGGCTTGTGTGGGAGGAACCTGGGGAGATGCTCTGGAACCACAATGAAACACCATTGAGCTGCTCTGCACCCCACAGACCCCAAACCAGTCTGGAAATGGACTTTTAAGAGTTAAGTACTAGAAACCTTTCCCACCATTCCAAACATTCCCCACCAGCACAAGGTGCTGATGGGGTGTTTTTGGGGGCTGCCCCACTCACCTCAATGAAGAAGATAGCCCACACTTTGGCCCAGGACTTGGACTCAGTCAAAGCATTGTGGCTGGCTAGGTGGCTGCCCTTGACAGTCAGGGTGTGATGCACCACGCCAAGGGTGAGGACACCTGCCAGGAAAGGAATGGCCTGGGCCGACCGCAGGCACAGGAACCCTGTGGAGAAACCAGACAGGCAGGAGCTCGGCCATGCACATGTCCTGCAGCCCTCTGAGCCAGGCTGGAGGTGTTGCTACACCCAAACACGCCAGCTACTGTCCTAAACCTGTTCTTCAGCTGCAGTTACAGGTACTTAAACCATGCAAGTCAGAGTTTGCCTCCTCATCGTCCTCATGACTGGACCAGCCACACTCACCCTTGTGCTGAAGATTTGGCCACTTCCAGCCTCAATGGCAATGAGTGCTGCAAGGTGCCTGATCCTACCCCACAGTTCTGGGATGTGGGATTCCACTGGTGTCATTACTCTGCCAGGATTTCAGCATCCCCAGGAGCTCAACAGCAAGAGAAGGTCCCAGCACGGCTTCCAGCCATGCCCCCAGTGACCCACGTGCAACTCTTTTCCCTTGCACCCACCACAGCTGGGGTCACTGCCACCAAAACCACCATGGTTTCCCTGTCCCATGGTGGAACACATCACCTGCTGTCCTGCCCTTGTACATCTGCCTGGGCACCATCCCCTCGGCCCAGGCTGTACCCCGGGTGTCACCGTCACCCGCTGTGGGGTCAGAGCACACCGAGTCACAGAGTGAAGGAGTTACTGTGGCTTTGACTCAGTGAGTGCCAGCAGGCTCCCAGCACAAAGCAGTCATGAGGAGGCATGGGACCCCTGGGGACCTCCCGGCCATGGTTTTGGGGAGCTGAGCCAGGTTACCTGCTGGGAGCAGGAGGAAGCTGCAGGCAAGGATGCTGATGTCCACGCCGTGCCGCTCCCACCAGCTGCTGCTCTTCACCACCTTCTGCACCAGCTCAGAAAGCTCGGTCATCAGGGCTTCCTCGGGCTGCCGTGCCCGCTGTGGGGCTCCGCCGAGGGTCACGTCCCCGTCACTCAGTGCCGGCCCCGGCTGCCAGCCCTCTGCCACCACATCTGTCCTGCTGCCACCAGGTGCTGTCGTGCCCCGGAGCGAGGTGTCCCCCATTTCCCTGAGCCGGGGGACACCGCTGACCTCACCGTTGACCTGCCGTCCCCTCGGCCCCAGCGGGTCCCCATCCTCCAGCGGCATCTCCCTGCTGAGCAGAGGCCACGCAGGTGTCACCCCCAGAGGATCAACGCCAGCACCCCGACCCACCGCGGACGGGCTTGCCGGCTCCCGCTGCCGCCGAAGGACACGGGAAGGGCAGGGATGGAAAAAAAAATAAACAATCCAAGGAGAACGCAGCCAGAGAGAGAGCCACCCAGCCTCCCAGCACAGGGACACCAGAGCCCCCCACTCACGGCAGCCGCGGCTCGGTGGCTCTCCCGGCGCTGGCCATTCCAGGGGGCCGGGCAGCCCGGCTCCGCGCACCGCTGGAGCTGCGATCTGCAGGAGGAGGAGCAGGGGAGCACTGGGAGGAGGGCGAATGCAGATGAGCGATGGCAATAATCCGCCTCCGTGGCCCATTTAGGGGAGCGGCCGTGGCAGCGGGGGCCGTGGGGAGGGCGCTCGGCGAGGGGCGAGGGAAGCGACGGCAGCAGAGGAGGGAAGGAGTGGGAAAAAGATGGAGAGAGGCAGTGGAAATGCTGGAGGCGAAGGAGCCAAGCCCAGGAGCAGCCCTGAGAAACCCAAGCCGAGCACTGAGGACAGGAATAGGGGTTTTGCCAGAGAGAAGGAGCAGACGGTGCCTGTCCCACGAGGGAGCCGTTTTGGGGAGAAAATCGGCCTTTTGCACAGCGAGGAGCAGGCTGCGTGTGCCCGCCTGCCCAGGGCGCTGCTGCCGGGGGGCGCCGAGCCCAGGGGCACCCGCCAGGGACCAGGCCACCCCACATCTGTCCCTCGCAGCTCTGGCGCCCAGCTCTGCCCCCGCAGGGTCTCTCTTCTCTTCTGACCTGATCCTGTATGAATTTCCCCCATTTTCTGTCGCTGCCTCCTGGCTCATCACCCAGACACTGGCATCTAAAAGCTTTGGCGATGCCCATGCATAGACCAGGACCTCCAAAGCCATATTTCTTTATGAAGGAAAGCTAAAATCACATTGTTCCTCACCGTGGCACTGGATTTCTTCTTGCTTTGTTATTTCTCCTTGCCAAACCTCAAATCAGCTCAACTGATCCACCAAAACCCTTAATGAACATCGACATCTATCAAATCCAAATGGATTTGCAACAGATAAGGGTGATTTGCTTATCTCTAGGATATCACAGCCCCAAACTAGGATGGGCTCAGCACCTCCAGTAACATCACATCACTGTCGTGATTTGCAGGGAAGCAAAGTTCACACCCAAGTTACACCAAGCCCCAGGGAATCGTCATCATCCTCTGAAAAAAATGAATAACAATTAAAAAAAATTCCAAGCTGCTGCAAAAGAGGCAGAGCTGAGAGTGCATCAGAGACCTGCTGAGGTTTCATTTCCACTGTAAGAGCGTGCACCAGGGAAGACCATTTCTAGAGCCGGGGCACTGAGGAATCACGATGAGGTGTGAAGCCCAGCCAGTGATTCATTCTGATGAGCAGAATGGCTTTTGCCACCTGCCCACAGCTGGGAGAGCACCCGTGGGTGCTGCCAGGCCAGGGGAGGCAGGTGTCAGACCCAAAGGCACGTCGGGTGGGGCTGTCCCTGACAGATACATTTGTCACCATCCGCAAAGCGGGATCCGTGATGGTTTGGTTACTGATCTAAGAGCGTGAAAGGCAACACAAGGGGACTCTCAGTGCAATCACAGCAATGCACTTTATTGAAAACAATCATCAGTGTTATGTGATAGAGGGGAGAGGAAAGGAAACAAAGTATAGAGAGAAAATAGAGGGTAAGGGGGGATTTATAGCTACCAACACCAAAGTCCTCGCAGCCGTCCAGCAACGTAGAGTCTTCTGTCCCTTGGGGAGATCTCGAGGGAAGGTGAGTTTGAGGGGTACTTTTATAGTCCTTTGGAAAGCAAGAGGCACGGGGCCAGAATCAGAGGAGATTTCTGACCATGTGGTGTACTGACAGTCGCTCTAAGGTACCACAAACAGACCCCTGTGTAGTTCCTTATCAGTACCATCAGTGCCAGTTCTGGACAGGGACATTTTGCAAGGTATGCAACATTCCTTGGCAGTCACCTCGCCTCAGCCAAACCAGGGTCACCGAGCAGCTTCTGCCTCCATCCTTGGAGATGATCGTGAGGCAAAACTGAGGGATTTTCGTGCAGCCTCTCACACATGCCTTCATTGTCACCACAAGGGACAGCAGCAGGAGGGTGACAGCCCTGCTCCGAGGGTGCCCTTTGGCAGGGACAAGGCTGAGCTGTGCTGTAGCTGCCGTTCCACAGTGGGGCAGAAGTTCTTGTGTGGGGGCAGCTGAGGAGGAGGAGGGCGTGGGGATCGGCCACACACAGCCAAGACCAGCATGATCCATGAGGATCCCACTGGGGCTGGCACAGGGAGAGGCAGGTGCATGGCATCAGTCAGTTCTGTGCTGCCACTAGGACCAGAGACCACCTGGGAGAAGAGAACAAGCAGTGGGTTGAAAACTACACGGGAGAGGCTGAAATTTGATTTCTGAGGAAAAATGCTGAACCCAAAAGAGGTACAGACAAGATGGGAGCCACAATGCTGACAACAGACCAGAAACTGTAAGAAGAGTCTGCAGAGCTGTAAGGACAGTCAGCAGGTTCAGGATTGCTGCCCTAAATCTGCTGCCTTACAGAGCTCCATTTCCAAAAGAAACTTTTAAACATCTGATTTCCCACCACACACAGGCCAAGTCACACAATTCCCCTGACCCAACTGAGATCTTAGGCATCAAAGCAGATGCTGACCTGGCCCTTGCACTGTGGACACAAACACCTCCAATTTAGCAGGGAAAACATGTGTAAGACTCAGAAATCCTTCAGCACACGGCAGGGCAGCTAGAGGGGATCAACGTAATCCCTGAAGCAGCGAGCTAGGGCCAGCAGCTGCTGACCCTGTGGCTGTCCCTTGTCCTGGGCACCACGGGGATCCCACAGGCAGCTCCCACTGCCTCCCCAGGCATCTGCCACCCCGAGGGAGCCACGGCAATCAGACCCCATCACTGCCCTCATCTGACCCACGCCGCCCCTAGAACTGAACCCAGCCTTTAGAAAGGCCAAACCTGGCTCCCAGCGAGCCCCTCACACGTCCCTGCTCCTCAAGGAGGAGAAAACGGGCCGGTTTAGCCTGGCACAAGGACCCAGCAGCTGCAGGTGCTTCCTTGCTGGGCCCTCCCAGGGTCCCTCCAGCGCCTGCCGCAGTCCCAGAAGTGCAGTTTCCAGCCCAAATCCAGGAGTATGGAAAAGCTGCAGCATTCCCACCCCAGGGCTGTGGTGAGGAGGTGGAGCTCCCTCAGCTGCCCTTCCCTCCCTACAGCCACCCACCTCGCACAGCCTCCTCCTCCTCCTCCCTGGGGGAGGAAGGCTCAGGCTGCAGGGGCTGGCAGCAGACACCACCAGATCTCCTGGTTGCCTCAGCAGACACTCCCAAAACCACCACCTCCCCTTCCCCTGACAGCGATCGCTGAGTCTGCAGATTCACTTTTATAACACCCGGTTTTGGGCGGCACTTCCTCCCACCTCTTTCAGACCAAACGCTTTTGGGTAATTAACTTAATCAGGGATTATTTACCACCATCCCCTGCCCAGCGGGGAGACCTTAAGCACCGCCTCTCTTTGTCTTTTGGGGTCTGGCAGAACTGGGGGGTCCTCGAGAAGGAGAAACTCTCTTGATTCATCACCTCGCTCCACCCCTTTCCCCAAGCCCCGCGGCCGAGCGGGCAGCTCCATCTGCAGGCAGAGCTCTGCCTCCATCACCCCCAAAGCGGCTCCCCCCCCCGAATTCGGGCCTTGGCACACGGGCCTTTGGCACATCCCGAGCTCCACAGCCGAGCAGCTCCCACAGCTGCTGCCAAGGTGCGAATTTAGCTCCGCTCTCCACTCCCCCATCCACGCCGGGGCTGCCCCCAGGCCAGCTGGGGCACCCCAAACCTTCCTTGCCTGTGGAATGGGGAAAGAGAGAAGGACGAGCTCGGGAGCCACGGGGCAGGCACTAGAGGGAGTCACAGCTCTGTACAGCACCTGCTCGGACTGGCCAAAAGTGCAGGAACTGGGCTGTTGGGCTCCCAAGGGAGGTTTAGCCCTGAGCTCGTGGGCTTCCAAAACGCGAGACCCAGCCTGATTTGTGCATCAGGGCAACAAGGTCTCAGTGGACACCAGAGCTGGCCCAGCCACCAAGCCCTTGCCCGTGGGATTCCAAGTCTCCTTCCAGGGACCAAAACCTTGGATGCTGGGGTGGCACAGCCACTGAGCTGCATCCCATGGGTTGCTAAGTCCTCTCCTAGGGATCAAGACCTTGGGTGCAGCCTCTCCAAGAGCTCCAGTGAGGCCAGGCTGGAATGGGGCTGGCAGGGGGGGTGAGATGCCAGATCTGTCAAGGGCTGGTTTTCAGTCCACATCCTCCCAGCCCTATGAGACTTGGCAAGGTCATGCTTTCAACCTTAAATAAATACCCTTCCCGGGATATCTCAGTGTTTGCACGGCCCAAATGGCCACTTCAGGCCACAGAAAACTTCCCGCCCGTGCTCAGCAGCTCCGGGAAGAAGCTGGATCCCTGTGCTGGGAAATCTGGCTGATCTGTTTGCATGGCACAGGCCGGACGATGGCGAGACGGGGCGGGCAGAGCCCTGGGTCGGGCACTAGCTGTGGGGGAGGCATTGTGGACAATACCTGCTCTTATCCAGGCTCTGTGTTGGTCTTAGCCAGGCTCTGTGTTGGCCCAGCGCTGCCCTGCACTGCTGCAGCACCTCTGCATGGAAGTGGCTGGATGGCAAAACCCCACAAAGGACATCGCCCAAACAAAAAGGAGTTGGAGGCCCCACGCCCTCAGTGTCGTTCTTACCATCCTTTTCATTGCTGCTATATTTTTCTCATCCCTTTGAGCTCAAGATGGGTGCTGGAGGGCCTGCAGGTGGGGAATTGCTCTGCCAAACCTCAGTGATGTTCACCCTGGGGTGAGAACAGCTGGGATTTACCTGCTAGCTCCAGGTATGGAGACATCAACCTAACTCCTCACTCCGGCAAGCTTTAGGGTCTACATGGCGTTGTAGAGCCTGAACCCTCCTGGCTCTGGGGTTGGGACAATGGTCCTCCTGGTCCTGGCTAGGCCAGAGTGCTCCTGTGCTGTAGGGATAGAGCATGAATATCCCTGCACTTGCAGGGTGGGGACAGACCCTTGGGACGGCCTGACAGAGTGGGAAGTTCTTCCTTATGTGGAGTTAAACACATGCCTGGTATCAGCTATGCCATGGGTCCAAACACAACCACCTCCCCTCTTCCCTTTCTAGTAGTCACCTGCAAACACAAGAATCCCAAAGCTCGGGGATAACCACCCTGAGATAAGGTGTAATTTCTTTACTTCGCAAGGCTGCGTGAGACTCACAGCAGTGGCTGATGAAGGGAGGTTTATTCAAAGCACACGGAAACCAAACCCAACACAAAGTCCTGCCCAGGGCTCAAAGCCACAGCACCAAAATCCACCTTTCTCCACGAGCACCTCCAAAGCCCCTGGGGACTCGCTGCACATCCACCAGCAGCATATCCTGATACCGTACCTAGGCTGTGTTTTCAGTTTTATGTATCAGCAGTGAATAAAGCAGCTGTCATCCACCCCTGCTCCAGCCCAGCTTAAAATCCAAAGCCTGGCTGGAGGTGTCAACTAATCACAGACTTCCTCCACTTAGCAGCTCAGGGCCGAGGTAATCACTGGTTTGGATGCCTCTGCTCTTGCCCCGACCGAAACTGCTTGCCCCCACCCCTGTGTCCCTGGCGTCACCGCCTGGCCAGGTGTTACCCAACGCAGGTGCGCGGTGGAGACGCCGTCGGCTCCGTCCTTCTCCGCTGCCACAATGCTGAGCCTGCCACCAACAGTGCCACTGAGGGACAGTCGAGTCTTCTCTCCACCAGCCTGGCAGCTCTTCTGTAATGCTGAAGTTCTGTGGGGTCCTGTCCTGGCAAGGATCAGCCCTGAGGAGGGAACATGGCTCCAGTTCCAGTCAGCAGCCAGCGATTGGCATGATGCTCCTGGACAAAACTCTACACTTCCAGTCCTCAAAAATTAAATATGTTTCTCCTTGTAAACATGGCACTACCCAACCCCAGCCTTCCCAGCTCTCAGGTGCCCTTCTGGTCTCCAACCAGAGCCAGTGGGGCTGGCCACACACACGTCCCCGCAGGCAGGCACCCGGGCCGGTAGCTCCCTATCAGACGCCCACACAACATTTTTACCACTCAGTGCAGGCAGTGTAACTCCAGGCTCCATTCTCTGCCCTCTCGAGGAAAGAGGGATGTTTCCAACCTCCTCAGTGTGTGGAAGGAGGATGTGTACCCCAGGATGGCATTAGCTGGCACCTGCCACCTTGGGCTGATCTGTGATCGAGCAAGAATGGTTTGCAGGGTGGCTGAGTGATACTACCCACAGCTACCTTTGGGGGACACTTCTCCCTGCCAGCTTCCACTGCTGGCTTCACATGCTAGAAGGAAAAGGAGCTGGGAGGGAGTGCAGGGCTCAAGGCCGAGTGCCTCTTCCTTTCTCCCCCAGGAGTTTTTGAACAGGCTCTGCTGGGGCTTTGCGTTTGCCCAGTGTAAGAAACCAGAGCTAAGGTGGGTACCGACCAGTACCTGTGTCTTTACTCTGTTCGTGTTCTTTGTGGTATCAGGATACCTTGAATTAATGGAAACCAGGAATTCCTGCAAGACAGAAAGCTCCCTGCTCATTAAGAAGCCCAAGAACAGTTGGCGAGAGGAGAGATTGCACGATGCAGCCCCTGCACCTGAGATGGGCACTGCCCTCCTCCATGCCTTTCCCTGGCATGGCAGGTTGGTGCCACCCTGGGTGCAAACAGCAATTAGCTGCACGGTCCCCAGGCAGGTGCTGATCCCACGCTGCTCCAGCCGCAGGGTAGGCGAGGGCAGCCAGGGCCGTGATGTAAGCGGCCGTGCCCGGGAGGCAGTGCTGGAAGGGAGCGAGCCACCCGGCCAGGCTGGGAATCCAATGTGCTGCGTCACTCCTGCGGGCTGGAAAGTTGGTTGGGAGCCAAAGGGCTGCCCAAATCCAGCTGGACTCCAAGAATGCTTCCCCACCTTGCTGGTCTCGCATGGCTGTAACCTATTTTCCCACTCTTGGTTGCTGCGGAGGGATTATAGTTGAGCTGAGGGGATGAGGAGAGGGTCTGTCTCAGCTCCATCTTCCTGCCAGGCCTAGGGACACATCCAACCAGCAGCCAGTGTGTCCACTTTGTCCATTACATCCCTCCCAGTTGGCACAGGCAGCCCACCAGAGCCCTGCTGAACTAGGCACTCACCAAGGGCAGTTTTTGTTTCTTCTTCCAAGTGAATGCCCAATGCTCCCTGCCATCCAGAGGGATAACTCACACGCTGCCTGGCAGCTATTTCATCAGCACAGCCAGACCCATACAACCAGTTAGCTTGGAAAAACACGATTCTTCTAATGATACCTTTGGAGAAGTGGTGCTCTGGATCCCAGTTGAACAAGGGAATATCTGGAGGAGCCCTGAGGAGGTGGTGGGTCAGCTCTGGCTGGTATATGGCTTCAAACCCAGCTGCCTTCCATCCTCAGTGCCTTAAAAACGTCGTTTTTCAGCCCACTAAGAAAACACAAGCACCAGGAAAGCTGTTAATCTTCCAACTGGTTTTCCCATGAAAGAAAAGTCTCCCTGGCCGCATTCCTCCTGCTTTTCCCCTCCCACCGTAAGCCATTGCAGGTAAATCCAATGTGCTGGTCCTTAATCCCAGCCTGGGGAAGCAGGAGCCACCCTGACCCAAGCAACCTCACCTCCCTGGTGCATTTTATTACTTACTTCAGCCAGGTCCTGCTGGGATCAGGGTCAGCAGCAGCCAGAGCTCACTGGCGGGAGGGCAAAGTGGGGCACAGCAAAAGAGGGAGGAGGCCCACAAAAAAGAAATAGGGCTTAGAATAGAAACCAGGTTAGGGCTAAACTGTGGGTGTAGAAGGTGTTGTAGAAGGCAGAGCTGTCTGCCCTGCTAGCCTGGGGGACCAGAGGGCCTCCAGCCCATCCTCAGCATCCTCACCTGATTTGCAGGGTTTTCCGTCCTCTGGTTCTGGGAGCCGCTGTGCTGGAGGGCTCAGGGACAGCGGGGCTACAGGGATAAGGCTGGGTGCAAAATGAACAAGAGCTCAGTCCTAAAGCCATTGCTTCATCCTGCAAGGGCACTTCTGGTCCACTGGATGGCCTTGTGCCTCCAGAGGGTCCTTGCTGCCCCAGAAGTGCCAGACCTGGACAGTGACACATCAGGAACGGAGACTCCGAGAGCAGTTCTGCAGAAAAAGTAGGGTTTGTTTTTACCTTTCTTCCCTGTTGGGAAGAGAACAATCAACAATGAGCCAAGCTTGGCACAAGGCAAGATAAGGCTGGCCTCCTGCAGCGCCTGCGGTGGCACCATGAGCGTCACGGGGCCCTTGGCACAGCCCAGAGGGTTCCTCCGAAACACGCACGGGGCTCACGAGGTGCCACCAGCACCACCCTGGCACCTGGCAGCCCAGGAGGCCCAAGGGCAACTGGATCCACTGGAAAACACAGAAGGCATCTTGTAGCCACATCCCTGGCTGGGCCATGGCCAGCTGGAGCCAGGCAGGGAGCTGATAGCAGAATTTACCAAGAGAGGCCAGAGGCAGTTCTGGGAATAGCTCTGCTGCCCAGCCTGAGCCCGCTTCCAAGAAGGATGTTTCTTTCTGGCATGTGGCAAAGGTGATGTCCTCAGAAAACTGGGAAAATTTCTGGAAGAAAGGTGACTAAGACTCATGTTTTCTTGGGAAAAGAGGTGAAACCAGCCTCCTTGAACTTCATGGAAAATCTCAGGTTCAGGCTAAACATGGATTGATGGCTTTTCCCAATCCCACAAGACAACTTGTCACCTAGGAATGCCCTCCATCTGCTCCAGAGTGGGAGAAAACCTGCTGTCAGACATAGAAAAAATATCCCTGTAAGCTCTGGTTTCCCCTAGCAGTAGGTCTCCCTTTCCCATAGTAAAAAGTCCTCTGGGCAACAAAATTACCTTTCCAACAGACAAGTCCACAGCGATACTGTGAGTGGGTTCCCGTGCCCACTCCCTGTCCCACGGGAGTGCAGGGCAGATTGCCCTCAGACCCCTGGGAAGGCTCTGCTGGTGGCAGCACTGGTGGGGAGCACATCTGAGGAAAGAGAGTCAGAGCTGCCAGCTCCCGTTCCTTCTTTACATAGGTAATAATTTTGGGAAGAAGCAGTGTAGAAAGGTAATTTTTCTAGCCTTCAGTCCCATCACAGCTTTATCCTGTCAGGGCTGGCACAGTCCTTGGCATCGCCTGCCCCTGCAGTGGTGAGAAAGCGAGCTTGTGGTGCTCTTCAGAGAAGAAGACACCCATTCCATGTCACCTCCTCCAGCTCCTGGTGTCCGTGGGATGCCTGAGGAGGGCTGGGGACCTGCTCATACCCCCTGGCATGGAAAGCCACCCAGGAGGCACAGGCTGATCCGATCCTCCCTTGGGAAAGGCGGTTTGAGCACGTGGCATCTCTGCCCGGCGGAGAGGAGCAGCCCCGGGCCAGGTGAGTAACACCTTCAGCCGCCTGCCTCGAATACCGGGGGCTGATCTCTCACCCGGTGCCAGCAGGGAGGAGCCACGCTGCTCCGCTGGCATCAGGGAGCCTATCTCGGCACCTCCAAAATGCCTCCTGGGAGGGTCAGGCAGCCCTCACTGCCAGCCCGAGTTTTGGTGAGGGATGCCCAGCACGGGGCAGGGCTGTCCCTATTCCCGTAGGTGTTTTCCCGGAGCCGGAGCAGGGCTCTGCTCACAGACACGCCGATGCTGCTCTCAGCACCCTGCCTGCACTGCATTGTATAACCTCTTACGTCAGGCTGGCTGAGCCAGCTGCTGTCCCAGCCCATCCCGGCCTGGCACACAAAGCTCCGGGGTCTCACTCCCTGCGGATCCCTGCATCTTCTGAGTACCCTGGGGGCCCTCCACCCCGCAGCCTTCCCGCAGGGATGCTGGCAGGTGCTGTCACCTGACCCCCACTGTGACCCAAGGATGCTCATTCTCCACCTCAGGACCTTTTGGGGCACAGTCCTGGTTCACATGAAGCAGCACTTGTTGTTTGTGAAAGCAGCTGGGGGGGAGGCAAAAAGAAAGAAAGAAAAAAAAAGAGCTTGCTTTCATGCTTTTCCCAGGTGAGAGGTGAGGAGAAGGGGCAGGATGTGGCCAGAGCTTCTCCCTGACCAGCAGTGGAGATGAGTCCAGCACATCCCATCACAGTCTGACAGGTGCCCATAAAGCCTCCACCTCCTCAGCCATCCCTGGCCTGCTTTCCAAACCCAGCTGTCCGGGTTTTGGGGTACTGGAGGGGTGCCAAAGCACCAGGACAGTGGGGTGAAGGCATTTCCTGGCACTAAAGCAGGCAGGACACAGTGCCAAGAACAGCACCTGCTGCTCACCTCCCCTTCCCAGCCCCTGAAACGCAAGCAAAGCCCCCGGGGAGACGCTGTCTGTGAGTGTCAGCGAGTGCCCTCGGGGGCTGTGCAGCACCCGTCAAACCACAGCCGGGGCCCACCTCCCTGGGCACGGGTGACCGAGCCCGTACCCCGCCACCGAGCACCCGCTGTCGCCCCTCGGGCATCCCTTGAGAGTGTCCCAGTGCCGCAGGGTTTGGTTTGGAGCCGGGTGTCCTTATGTAAAGGAGCAGGAGAGCGGCGGGGATGAGCAAGGCTTTGTAGGTCAGAAAATGGAAGTGCGGGGCAGTTTGGGGATTGGGCTGGGTCAGCTCGTGAGTCAGTGGCAAAGGAGGGACCGGCGCGGCGGAGGCTTTATTAGCGGATGAGGGGTGGAGCGAGGCTCCGCAGGCAGGCGAGGAGCTTCGGCATCGACGGAGCGGGGCTCGTCCTCCCTCCCGCCCGACGCGCCCCCCGCGCCCGGTCCGCCGGCGATGCGGCCCCAGCCCCGCTCCTCCTCCTCCTCCTCCTCCTCCTTCTCCTCCCCTCCTCCTTCTCTTCCTCGCCGTGCCCCTGAGGGGCCGCCGAGCCGCTCGCCCCCCGCCGCAGCCCCAAACGCCCACGGCGCAGCCAGGAAGGCGGTGATGGAGCAAGGTCAGTGAAACAGGTTTCTCCTCTCGGATCCCTGGAGCAGGCGTCCTTCCTGCGCCAGCCGGGGAGCTGCGGACTTGTTGACAGCGGCTCTCGTTAGCTCGGTTATTGAGCGGCGCCGAGGGCCGGGCTCCCTGCTCCTCCGCAGGTAGCGGCTCCGACGGGGTCACGGATGCCCTGTGCAGCTCCCCATCCCTCCCCAAGTGCCCCGTGCTGCTCAGGCTTCCCTGGCCTCGTGGGACCCCAAGGGATACCCCTGCCCTGGGAAGGCTGTTCCGAAACACCAGTGGGGTCAAGGTGCTGAAATAAGGGGCGTTGGTATGGCAGGTCTGCAGTGGCAGGGATGTAGAAAGGTTTGAGGGTGGCATCCCCGTCTGACTCCGGTGCTGTGACCTGCAGCAGCCACACCGGGTCAGCCGAGCCACAGCGCCACGCTCAGGGGTTGTTTGTGGCTGTGAAGAAGGACCGGGCTGTGGGTTTATCACCAGAGACTTAAAAGGCAGCACCAGGCTGGCTTCCAGAATCCGCCTTCTGCCCTGTTCAGGCCTTTTGGCATTCTGGAACTCGCGCACATTCCTCTGCGCTGGTGACGAGCCCTGCCCGCAGCTGATGGCACTGCACTCCAGGGATGGGGACGTGTGAAGTCCGGCCATCCCAGACACGGGTGCATTTCCAAAACACAGCCAGAGAGCCCAGGGCAGCGTCCTGTGGGGATGAGCATGGGTGAGGGTCCCAGGCTCAGCCTGGACATGTCATGCCTGCCCAGTTTTGCTGTTTCTTGGGGTAGAGATAATGGATGGGAACAAAGGGATGTTGTGGCAGACAGATCTGTCGCCGGCGCCTCCTGCGAGGGCAGAGCCCGTCCTTGGACCACAGCAGCGTCGAGCTGAGCCTGCTGCTGCCTCTGCCCAGGCAGTGATGGCTGCAGCCTCAACAGAGAGGAGGTGGGACCCTTGGGAATTCCATCCATGCTTGCTTACTGTCTGGGTTTAGGTGGTTTCTGGGCTGGATGCCACCCTGGCAGCCCTGCCCTTGCTGCTCCAGCCAGTGCAGTTCCATGAGGAACTGGTGTCTCACCGAGGTGTCTCCTTTGGTGATGGCTGCTCCTGGTCCCACCAGGACTTTCTGGACTGGGTGCCTCAGCTGGCTGTGTAGAGTACTGATGTGGTAGAGCTTGGTGTCCTGCAACAGGAAGATATAGTTGTTGTCAAAGTACAGTCTGAAAGGTTAAAGCTTAGAGATCAGGAGAAGCAGGAAGGTTGTCTCTGTCACTCCAAGAAAGTGAGAGATAATGATGAAAGCTGGGATCAGCACAGCCCTCAGAGCCACCCTGGAGCTCAGGTTCTGTGAGCAGGGATCCCTGGTGCTGCAGGGCAGGCAGTGCCACAGTACATGTAGTGACAGTCACTGGCCTGGCCCCACACCAGCCAAGGGTCCCACAGCCCCCTCAGTGCCTTTGCTCCCCAGCAAAGTGTCCAGAGCAGGATGTACAGGCCATCCAGAGCATTAATCCTGCAGTGCAGGTGTTTGCCCAAGTACAGCCTGGCCACAGCTACCAGCACTGCTGAGGAGCCACTGCTGGTATTGTCCCAGCTACTGAAGGTTTCCCACCTGCCATCACCCCTGGGACCCACGTGTCCCTGCTGAGCTGATCATCACCCCTGGATGTAGGTGCCCCTGCTGAGCTGACCCTTTGTTGTGGGATGTTGTGGTGCTGGGGCTGTGCCTGGCTGCTCAGTGTTCTCACCCCAGCACGTGGAGTGGCACAGAGCCAGATTCATCACTGGGCTCGAGTCAAGTCCTCCTAAAGTAGTTCCTCAGTTTCAGTTTCCCTGCAGCAGTGTTTCTGTGAGTCCATCCTCCCTGCTGGTTTCAGGGCTGTGCCAGAGTCTGGGTGTCATAGGGGACCAGGGATGTTCAGCAGCTGGGGATGATGATGATGTCCTGGGTGATGACCTGGAATGGTCAGGTGTGCCTGTGCTCCAAGCATACTTCTTCCCAGGAATAATGTCAGTGGCCATTAGGATGGATCCAGAGTGGGCCCAGGGCACTGGTGATGCCTCACACCTTTCTCTGCCCTGGCTCCCCCCGGGATGCTCAGTGCTATCTGCAGGTGTGTCCCTGTGCTCCTTCTTGGGAGCAGGCCAGGGTGATGGGTAGTAGGAAGCTCATTCCAACCCTGAGAAAACTGGTGTCAGAATCCATGGCATTGCTTGATATTTTGCTAGTACTTATGAATTGCATTAAGTAAAAAATTTATGAATTGCAAATGTAGAAAATTATTTGCCCTGTTAATATCTGAAGTCAGAATTTAAATAAAAATGGCCCTCAGCTTCTCCCACTTTCCCAGCCCACTCAGCAACTGTCACTGGCAGGACATGCTGGGCTGTGTCTGTGCTCCTGCCTTTTGGGGCACTTTGGTTTTGGGAACAGCCATGGAGACTCCCAAAAGCAGTTGCAAGGCCCCCGTGAGGTCCTGCATCCAACCCAGGTTGTATCAGTGCCAGATCCATCCTTGTGCTGGGCTGCCAGGGAACACCATGGAAGGCACAGCAAATCCAGAGCATGCAGGAGGTGCTCTGCAGCAACCCCCTTGCCTCCATCCTGGCCATGCACCTTCCTGCAGCCATGCATTACTCAGCTGCTGAGCCAGGAAGTGAATCCCTGGTGGGATGGGCAGGAAATAGTTAAGCAGGTGGGGTGAAATGGCCCACGCTGGCCTGGCAGGTCCTGGACCCCAGAGTCACCCTCCGGTGTGGGCACCGTGGCTGTCACCAGCTCCAGGTGAGCCTGGGGGAGAGGAGCACCAGGCAGGGCTGAGGACAAGATGCTCCAGCCCAAGGAAAATGCCTCCCCCTGGTCATCTCTGCCTGTAGGACCTATCTAGTGCCCTGTGGGTGCTGCCTGGTGTCCTGTGGTTGATGTCCTTTCTCAGTCCCCATGCCAGTCCCACATGGCAAGGCCAAGCACACGTGCCATCCAAGGGCAGCAGCCAATATCCTGGTGCTGCCAGAAGCCTGGGGAAGCAGCCACATCCCCATGGGCCAGTGGTGGTACCCAGCAGCCAAGCAGAAATGCTGCAATAGTGCCTGCAAACCCATATCTCCAACACCACCACCGTATGACCTGTCACCCCCAAAAACCCCCAAAAACCTCCCCTGCTCTCTCCCCACTCCAGACCATGGTCTAGAGCATCTGGGTGCTAATGAGTGCCCACACATCCCCCCCTTGCAGCAGCTGCCTGGGGATAAAGGCAGGGCCTGGGAATCAGCATCACTTTTGTGAGCAATGCTCCTTCACTGGAGGAGCTGGGGCTGTCCAGCTCAAGGATGGAGTGTCTGTGCCAGGCCTGGACCACTGGCATGGCCCACTGGCCTTTCTCCACTCCTTACCCACCACCTCCTGCACCATCAGATACAAGGAAACACGTGTCCAAGCTAAACCCAGGGACTGGTTTTGCTGGGAAGCCCCATTTAACACAGGCACAGGGTGGTTTGGGGTTTGTGGCTTTGTTAGGGGACAACTATCCCCAGGATCACTGGTTCCCTGATAGTGACATGCTGCCATCCCCTGCAGGACCTACCCTATATCTGACTGCTCTGGTGCCACGAGCAGGGACAAGGGATGGTGTTTGCTCCTTGGCAGCAGCGGGTCGGGGAAACCTGCTGCCTGGCTGGGTTTCTGTTTGGGAGGGTATTTAAGGGTGTTCTCCAGGGTGTGCCAGCCCTGGCCTCCACCCTGCTTTCACAAGCGCCCTCTCCAAAAGGAGCTTGTTGTTCTCAGTCGTGGAGTGTAATGAGCACCGTGAGGTTTCCCCGTGGAAGCTCCGACGGGCAGAGCAGCCACAGGGGAAGCTGAGCTCTGACAACCTGAGGACAGCCACGTCCTTGTCTCATGCTCCATCACGGGCCCAGTGGGATGCAGCAACCCAGCTGGATGGGGGGGATGCAGGAAAAATCTCTTTGGCCAGGGCTTTGGATGTTGTGTCCTGCAAGGGCTGTGGCCCCACACTTTGTGGGACAAACTTGGTTGGAAACCATGGACCAAACCTCAAGACAAGGAACATGCATGAGATCCAAATGCACGTGCTTGTTTTGGGGCTTTTGGTGCCAATGACAGCCACCCATGTCCAGAGACCACCCTCCTCATGCCACAGAGCCCACCTCTTGGGCTCTGCCACACTGCATTGGTGCCACAACTCAGTTCTGGTCTCTCCTTGCATCACGGAGGCGACCGCATTGATCTCAGGGCTTGGTGATCCCAAGTGGCATTTCTGGGCTTGGTCTGAGCTATGGAGGGACACGTCCCATGGCACTTGGATATGTCGTGTCACCAAACCTTTCACTGGCTCTTTGAAGGAAGGACAAGTTGGGAGAAAGGATCTCTGTCCGCATCAGCTCAACATCAGCAACTGCTTGGGTGCTCCTAAACAAAACGCAAAAGTTAGGGAGTGTGCACATCTCAGGTGCCTAGAACTCTGAAATACCCTCCACATCCCAGTGCCTGGCCTGCTAAAGTCTCCAGTGGGTGCCAAGCCAATAGATCCACTTCTCTTTGTCATCTGCTGGGATAAACTGGTTCCCATGGCACGGGAGTGGCAATGGAGTGAGCCATGGCAAATCACTCCCCTCCTGCACCCGGCACAGACCCAAAGGCACAATCCATCCCTGGGGAAATTGGGGCTGGGCTCTGGTTCATGGTGGGCAGCTGATGCTCTGGCAGTTATTCAGAGAAGGGCCAGAGGGCTTGGATGAGGTTCACATGTGCATGAGGAAGAGGACGAATTTAGTGATCGCAGCCTCACCTGAAAACTGGCCCAAGCGTGCAGGTCCTGCTGGCAGCTGTGGATCCCAGTGGGCTGTGGGTCCTATCCTGCTCTCCCAGAGCTGGTCCCGGCAGAGGGAGCTGTGACATCAGCCAAGCCATCGCTCTTCCTGCTGAGGCACCAGCCCCGGGCTTTGGAAAGGGACCAAAGAAAACAGTGCTGGGGCCGGGGTAGTGCAGCCTTCTTGGAGAGCTCACTGTCTCAGCACATCTGATCACTCACCCTTTTGTCCGTACATTGAGCCAACAGCTATTCAGAACTTATAAATTCAAATATAAATGTACTGTTAGGTCTTAAAAAATGCTTTAAAAAACCTAATCAGTTTACATCTGTGCAGAAAGATCTCAGACCCTCAGTGCAGTGATGGTTTTTAGGGGATGTCGGAGCATCTCTGTGTGCAGTGGCTTGAGGCTGGGACCCCACACTCTCCTGGTGGGGATTCAGCCACTGGGGGAGCAGCAGGGCAGAGAAACGTCTGAGTATTTCTAACTTGCAAAGAGTAATTTTCCTCCCCTACACCCACATACCCAGGGCAAGCACAGACAGGGAGCAGCACAGCTGCTCCACACCAAACAAATCCCCATCTTCCAACCAGCATTACCACAGCCCCTGCAGTTCCAAAGGGACTAAGTGTGGTCCAAATCCCAGCCTGGCCTGGGATGAGCACACACAGGTCATTCCTTATCATTTGCATTCCTGAGATAAAGTGGATAAGCAATGCCAGTAATGTGTGCAGCATTTTTCTGATCTGGCAGTCTGCATCACAGGCATTTTACCAGCACCCCATGTCACAGGCTGCTGACTCTCCCTCAATAGGATATGTCACTGCCCGTCCTGCTCTGCACCCCAGAAACTCCTGCAAGCCAGGAGCCATTCACAGATCCCATGTGAAATGGCACAGTGGAGCTGGGGGTGTGCTGGTCTGGATGGGTCTGTGGAAACACCTGGCACTGCGGCTCAGAGCTGTGCTTTGAGCACTGATGCATCAGGGATGCTCAGAAGAGGCTCTGGGCTGTAGCCTGGTGCTGTGCTCAGTCCTGGGAAATTGCTGGATTTCAGAGACAAGGTCCTTTGTGCACAAACTGCTGACACAGCTCAGCATCCTGGAGAGACGGGACAGAAACTTTGCGTCTGTGAAACAACCATTTGGCCACTGGAAGGCAACTACCAACACGTTCAAAGCATCATCTTCATTCTGGATTTTGCCCTCAAGACAGCACAGACTGGACTCACAGACTTGTTGGCCACCAGCTGGCCAAAGTCACGACTGACACATCTCAAACTGAGACCACGGCCATCTGAACTCCCTTCCAAAACCATAGCACCAGACAAGATGATGCTTCTGACCAAATGAGAACCAGGAGAGAGAGCATAATTCCCGAACCCTCTGCTCCTCAAGCCCAAACCCCAAAACAACCACTTGCTCAGGGAAGAATAGATTGTAATTATTTATTTTGTGTCCCTTTGAAAATATCACGTTATCTCCTTCTGTTCATGGCTTGGTGTGGTCACACAGCCTGTGACAGCAGTGTCCCAGCCACCTGTGCAGCTCACTCCTTCCTCCAGCGAGTGGGAGACCATGGTTCCTTGAAGGTTGGCAGGTTGGAGCTGCCTGGTCCAATCTCGGCTGTCGTCCCTCTGTGCCAGGAACTGCCCGGGAGCATCGCACAGACAGGGAGCTGAGTGAGGGAGCAGTCCTGTGGGACTGGTGAGGATGGCTGTAGCTTTCAGCTGCCCCAGAAAGGGAGTCTCTGGCTTGTGTTTTCTGGCAACTTGGAACTGGGTTTGTTTCTCAAGCGTTAAAAAAAAAAAAAAAAAAGATGCTGCTGCTATCTGCAAATGAAAAGAGAAAAATCTATCAACGCCCTGAGGATCCAAGAACAAACTGTACTGAAAGGCTGTAAAAGCAGCACACAGATATCTGAAGGCTGGGAAGCCCAAACAACACAGTGAATTGGGGTGTCAGTGCACGTGGCCTTCCCTTCACCTCTCTGACAGGTACACAGTCCTTTAAACCTACCAACCAAACCCTGGAAACACCCTAAAACAGCAACAACTCCAGCCCAGATATGCAATCTCCAGAGGCCTGAGTAAGATCTCAGGCACTTGGGGAAGGATTCCCAATGCCACCTGGCATTGCCGTCAGCCTGCTCCCACCGGGAATTGCGGTTGATTTCCTAATGTCTTCAAAAGGTGAAGAGTCAAGACAAGCCTGAGTGTGGTTGAAAATCTCAGCTACATGGACTGAGAAGCATCAGACCACAAAGCAGTCTGCATTCAAATGGGTTATGAAACAAAACAAGGGCTTCATGTCCTGCCCAGTTACATTAAGGTTGTTGAGTAATGAACTAACACTATTGCCACCTCTCCAAACTCTCATCCTTTCCACACAAGCAGGAATTTGCCCACACACAGAAGTGCTGAGGTTACCTGGACTCCTACTCTTCCAAAGCAGGTTGAAAACAAGACCTTAGATTATCCATATCTCCACCTGCTGAAGGGTTTAAACTCTCGGACACCCCATCTCCTACTTACAGTTCAGTGTCTACAATGACATCTGGCTTCTCCAGCGTTTGTCGTCTCCTCTGGATGGCATCCACAATCTTTTTCCTGGGGCCCAACGGGATGTTGATGCTCTTCAGGTCATTGTCTGAACACAGCATGAGGGCCTCCAAGTCAATCTTTTCCTTCTTCAGGATGGAGATGAACTCAAACATGTGCAGGGAAGCCAGAAAAGTTTCCAAGGGGCTGGTGTCTGGTTCATCGTCATCGTCTAAGCCCAGCTCCACCTCATCCCAGGGCAGCTCCTCTGCGTTCCTCTCCTGCAGGCTGTTGGCACTGCCAATGCTGTCGTTGAGACTTGGCGAGCGCTGCAGGCGGCTGCGCAGTTTGACGCCCATCCCGTCGGCGCTGTCCTCGCCCGGCGCGCCCCCGTCCTCCCGGCCGATCCCGAAGAGCCCGCTGCTCACGTAGTTGCGCCGGAACACCATGGTGCCCAGCCCGGGGCGGTTGAACAAGGAGTCGTGTCCGGAGTCAGTGCTGACCTCTGAGTGGGCCGAGTCCATGTGCAAACCTGGGTCGCTTATGGCACGGGAGACAGTGTCTTCATCCGTGAGGAACATGTCTCGGATATTGCGGCGAGTCCACTCCTTGGGGCTGGCGTACGTGCCCTGCTTCACAAACATGACGTCGTTGCCCAGCTGCAGACCAGACAGAGACCGCACGCTTTTCCTCCCATCCTCATAGATCTTGAATGTCCCGTCCACCTGCTTCTTCTTCTCTAATTTCTTTTGTATTTTCGTCTTTCCCTTGGCTGTGCCATGGATGGTGGCTTGTGAGTATGGCAGGGAAGTCACCATAGACATGTGCTGGAACTTCTTGCTTAAGGTGCTGCTTGAATAGCTGGAAAAGCTCATGGTATCCGAATTATCTGACATCTCCTTTCTGTACCGTTTCTCCATCCTTTCGTGGTGCTTCTTCTGCAGCTTCACGCAGTCCTTAATCCTTCGCTCTGCATCTCGAAAGGCCTTGTCCTTCAGTTTGCTCACCAGCTTGGGGTTGAGGTTGCTCTGCTTGGCAGCAATCGAGTCCAGGTACCGCACACACTCCATGTGCCCCTTCATGGCTGCCATGTCCAGTGGGGTGTGGTAGTCATTGTCCAGGCACCAGATGTTGGCCCCAAAGGAGATGAGGAAGGAGAGGCAGTTCAGGTGGCCGTTGGCTGCTGCCAGGTGGAGGGGGGTGTTCCCCCAGATGTCACATTTGTCTGGATCACCCCTAGGCAGCAAGAAAATCAACTGTTTAACATGCAGGGACTGATGACAGACTTCACTGAGGTATTCCCAGCTGTGCAGGGACAAATCAGCACCATGAACTGTTGACTCCTTGAAATATCAAGCTACACACCTATGGTTCCTGCAACTTAATTTTAAAAGGGTCTTCTGGAGGGGTGTACTACTGACATGGAATCACGTGCCCCACATACAAGTCTGTGGCAATGTGACTTGAATTTAGGTCTCAAGAAAAGTGTGTTCCCACATCAAGCCAACTTCTGGAGAAAGGCAAGCCAGGTTCTGAATAGCCCAGGAGAGAGATACAAATCTAATTCCATCTCAGACCTTAAGCTTGTTATACAATTTCAAATCTCAAATATCCCATTAAATTCTAGTCAGATTCTGTCTTCAGAACTTGGCTTCATTCAGACTCTGGCGGGGGGGGCATGCCAGAATGCCTCTCTGTGTGCCACATCCTGGGTTGGACACCTTGGGATCCCACCTTGAAACATCCATCCTCAGCAATGGCTCTGAAACCTCCCAGCTGCTGTACTCTCCCACCCACCTGTTCCTTGGCACATGGGGAAATCTGTGGCACAAAGAGGAATGCTGGCAGGAGAGAATAAGAGTGATATTGCTGTCATTGGCCTCAGCCCTGGGGTTTTGTGGGGGATTTTGCTGTACTGCGCTTGGTCTCGATAGCACGGCTGGAAGCACATTGGTATTAGCACATCCTGAGAATCCAGTTTCAGAGAAGGTGGAGATTAGGTTTCTGCACTCCTCAGGAGCTGGACACTGCCAGTAGCATCTCCATTCACACCATGCCAGCCCCTGCCTCAGCAAGCTGCTGGCAGGACACAGCCACTCGCCCTCATCGCCTGCCTCCCGTGCCTGGACAAACACAAACCTGGGATTCAAGGGAAGTCTGTCCTCCTGACATTCCTCTGTATTTGTGCTCAGGTGAGACGAGAGAGAGTTCACACCCCTGCTGGCAGCAGCCCTCTCCCGAGCTGTGTGCTAATGATATTCAGCCAGCAGCAGTGTCTGTCAACAGGGCGCTCTCCCTCCGTGCACATGGATATGGCAAAGCCTTTTATTAAGCCTGGGCAGCTCCACCACCCTCAGGAGCAACTCCTCATGGGCAGCAGGACTCTGGCAGAGCTCTGGCTCAGCACAGCTCCTGCCTGTTCCCACACCACCCTTTCAGTGAGCTCCAGAGGAACCCAGCACTGTTCCTCCTCCACAGACCTCAGCTCCAATCCATGGTGACACCAGGAGTGCAAAAAGCAAATCATAAAATATAGAGAGCTGAAAGTCATCAAGGATCATCCAGTCCAACTCTTTAAATGCATGCTTGAGACCTTCAGCAAGGGTTACTTAACTCCTTGCTGCTTTAGGGTCTGTGTTGACAAGAGCTGGAAGCAGCAGAGCCCAGAAGCCTCTCCCAAATCCCATGTGCTCTGAGCTATGGCTTGTCTGACTTCAAAGAGTCCAAGAACTTCTCCAGGGAAAGTGCAGGAGATCACAGGAGCAGAGGGACTTCTTTGCCTGGCTGCTTTGCACCTTCATCCCTTTGTGCTAATGCAGAAACCCCAGAAACAGTCTCATCCAGCACATTCATCCCCACACAGGGGCCCCACTGCTTGCTTGGAACACTGTCCGAGGGGCAGCAGAGACAGACAGGAACTGCCCAGTCGCTGTCATGACAAGTTTGCAATCCTCAGGCTTTAGAAAAGCAATAAAGCCCATCCAGAGGTTAAGCTGGAAATTATTTGCACCCAGAGCATGAACTTCCTCATTTCACTCCCTGAAAGCTGCTATGAGGTGCACTCAGCTTTCTCCGTGGGAGCATGAACAGCAACTCCATCATAAACATGTTTTCTCTAAATTTACAGAAACATAGTAAGTACAACCTTGAGCTCATTGGCAAATTCAGCAAGTTAATCAATAGGTTTGAAACTCTGTAAAGCCAAATAAACCCACAAACCCTTCAGGACTTTTGAGCCAGAGCCTTTGACATCTCTCATAGAAGGAGAAAAGGGTTTCAAAGATGGGTGATGAGGAGGGGGAAGGCAGGAGATCACAGGGCTGAGGAGCCATGAAGCCAAGAAAAGGAGAGAAGGGATCTGATAGTACTCTGGCAATGCTGAGTTTCCAAGGAGCAGTAACTCCCCAGCCCTTGCTTCTACCCTCGTAGTGACATGTCCAGGCTGGGAAATGCATGGGGAGGATAAATATTTGATGAATTGCAAGAGAGGAGTAAATTATTGATGGAGCTGGATTTAAAGAGCCAGTGAACCTGTTCCACATGGAACTGCTGGTGCTGGTGGAGAGACTCCAGTGCGTGAAGGGCTGTTGGTTTGTTTTGTGTGCTCTGAAAGGGCACTTGTGTGCCTGGCATGTGTGGGCAGGTGAGCCAGGACACCCCAAGGGTCCCAGTGTGTCTGTGGACTCATGATGTGGGCAGTGACTGAGCAGTGGACTCACTGGAAACAGTCTTGCCCCCTAAACCAAGTGTGTGGATGCTCAACCCATCCAGTACCTTTTAGAGCCTATTCTCAGGTCTGTCTGGTTCAGGGGGCAGAGGGCAAAGCCTTGGGGGTTTCATGTGTGAAGGTCTACTTTCCTCAGAGAGTGAGAGGAAAGAACACCAAAACCAGCTTTCCCTGGTCATTTCCACTGTCTAGAAAGAAGAGTATTAAAGCAAAATCAGATATCTCAGGCCCTCTGCCCTATAAATGTCTGCCGCAGGCACTGAAAATGCATCAGAAGGAAAGAAGAACGGTGACTTGTAAAGTAGAGATGTTTGATTCAACTCAGATAATAAACATGAGGCCCTCCCTCTGGCAGGTGTCTGTCTGAGCAAAACTTCACCTCCGGGGTGCTGCACACGAGGAGATGCTGACTGCAGGGTCCACTAAGCGGGAACATATTTTAATAACAGGTGTAAAGTGCAGCACTTCTCAGCTTCAAAGTGTTTTTGAGCACTTAGTCAACTCCTGTAATAATCATTATTAAAACACTGTTAATTGGGCCCCTTAGGTGGACATGTGCATCTCTTGAGTCACTGTGTTTGCACCATGACATGCATGCTCACTCCCTTCCTGCTGGTTTTTCCCCTCTGCTTCTCCTGCAGGATCTCAATTAGCTGGGGAATCCAGTGGCACTTACATATGTTCTTCCCTGGCTGTGTGTGTGGGGTTCCTCTGATAGCAAAGGGCTGGCTCACCCTTAGCTCATGGGTGTGTGTGAGGAACTAGCAGAGTGTCTCTGCTCCCATAAAATGGTTTTGGATAGAGGAAGAGTGAAAAAAAAAATTTATGGCTTGAGGAACAATCATCATTACCTTCAGTATAGTCAGTCAGGGCAATGACCCAAGCAAAGCCTAGAAAAGAGCAGAAAAGATGAGATTTTGGGCTCAGAGCAGAGCTTTGGATCTTGTATACCAAGTTTTCCCCAGGTGGTGATAGCCTGAGGATTCAGCTGTCCTTCAGGTTCAAATCCCCAGAAATCCAGCAGAGATGCTGTAGCTGAGGGTCATGCCAGGGCTCTGTGCCTCTTGCCCCAGCAGAAAGCTGGGCTGGCAGTTCCTGTCCCGGGTGACTGTTGGTGCTGGGGCCGTGCCTGGGGCCATGTCTCCTGCTTCTGCAGCTCAACGTGCCCAGGGCTCACCCTCACTCCCAGCAGACAGCTCAGGTGCCGGAAGCCACAAAGCTGCAACAGTGCCCCACCCTGCTCCTTCACCTTCCCGGCAGGTTGTCACCCGGGGAAGGTCCCCACCAACACTGCAGGCTGCCCCGGCTCCAGCCCCGTGGCGTGCAGAGGGTGCACATCACCTCCACGTGCCTTTGCTGCAGCCCTGCCCTGCCTGGGGTGATGTGATGCCCTCGAGCAGCCTGGCTGATGTCAGGAGCTACCGTCACCCCCAAACCATGGCCGAGCCACTTGTCCCCTCTGCCACTGACATGCAAAGTATCTGTGCCCCCTGTTTTTGTAAGAAGGGAAAATGAGGGCCAGCTCTGCTGGGTGACAAAGCTGAGCGAGGACCTGCAGACACATCCTCCCTTGTCCTGCTCTCCACTCCAAGGAAGTCCTGGCTGATCCCAGCCAAGGCCCCCAGACCTGCCTATAACTGGAGCTGGACTGGTGCCCACCACTGCCACAGCAGTGCCCAAGGAGCCACACTGAAGAATTACTGTGTCTGAAAAGCTGCAGTGCTAAATGCCAGCCTGCCTGCCTCTTCCCAGCCATCATGTTAATTGAGTTTGTTTTCCTCCCTGGAGCCCGGCCAGGAGGAAGAAAAAGGCTTTTTGTGTGGCAAACAAGAAGGATGAGCCACTGCTGATCCCTCCATCCCAAACCCTTTCTCCATCCCTTGCAAAGGGTGCACAGAGGCACAGACACATCACCAGTGGTAAGGGCAGCACAATAAGCCTATTATTATTATTACCCCTTTCATGTGGGTTGGGGCAACAAGCTTTCCTCAAGGATCTACTAGAGGATTTCTTTCCCTGTCCTTGTTTCAGTCTGACACCACAATCTGCTGAACACATGTGGATGAGGCTCCTTCACTGATGGCAGAGCCTAGATGTGTCCATCAGCCTGGCATGACCATTAGAGCCATGGTTTTGGCCCCCAGGAGCCCCTCCCACAGCCCTGCTTTCTCAGGGTTCCTCTGGCCACCCTCATTAGGGCATTTCATAGCACTCAGTGTCCCAGCTTGTTTGGGCACTGGTGCCACTGCTCAGCACTGGCAAGGAGATTTTGTTGTTTCTTGCTGTCCCAGGACTCCCCATCATCCTCTGTACTGTGACATCCCTGTGCAACCTAGATGGAGGCTCACCAGCCCCCTCAGACCCTGAAGATGCCTCCCACCCCATCCCTGCATGGAGCCAGCCCAGCCCCAAAGCCTCCACTCCCCCAGACAGTCCCACACTCCCCTGTCTTGTAGTGCAGGGCTCTCTAAACCAAAGAAGCAAAATTTTGGCAGCAGAGGCCAGAGAGCAATTCTGACATTTTGGGATACTCAGGGGTCCTCCCTCTTGCTTCACAGTGGTTATGGTGCAGGTGTAATAGTAACATATATAACACAGCATTAAGTTTTATCTCTGAACAAGGCTTAAATACTGTGGCACATCATCCTGGGCAGTGGCAGAAAATTACAGGGTCTGCCCTCAGGCTCTCCTGGGTCTTGCACAATTCCACCTCTCTGGCACCCTTGTCCCCAGGCTGGGGCTTTCCTGCCTCTCGCAGACCCAAAGGCAGCTCCAAGGAGCAGGGGTGTGCCTGCCTCCATGCCAAGCACTTTGCTGGTCTCTCTGTGGCCCTGGGCAAGGATCTGACACATGGAGCTGAATGCACAAATGCAAACACATCCTGCACTCCCACAGCCACACACCTTGCTCCACCATCCATCATGTAAAGGGCACTGGGCTTTTGCCAGGCTATTTTCCTTGTCAGGAGCAAATGTATATTAGGTTGTTAATTAAACAGCAGCCAAGCTGCACTCGAACACGATTTGAGCCCACAGGACCTTTTAATCCAATGTGAGTTTATAAAAGCAGCCCTTGGGCTTTGCAGGGAGGCAGAAAATGCTGGCTTGGATGGTGGTTGGCAGGGCAGGCAGTGGTGCTGCAGGGTGCCCTGTGCTGGAGATAAGCAATATCAGGAGATACAGTGATATGAAGAGATTATAAAGTCAGTCCAAAAGGCTTTGCCTTTCTGGAGGGGCATTCGTCCACTGCTTGGGCCTTCCAGGTTGACTTTTTGACCATCAAAGTGTCTTTGGAATCATTTTTAACTTCAGGCTCTCATCCCCTGAGCATTCCCCCCATGTCTCTCTGGCCCTGGCTAGCAATTCCTGTCCTGACAGGAGCTCTGGACAGGTTTTTGCTGGGCACAGTCTTTCCTGGGAAGCACACAGGGAGTCACAGAGCCCCACCCAGGGAAGCATCACAGGGTTCTCAGCCCAGGACCATCTCAGGATGCTCCACTCAGAGCACTGTCTTGCTCTCTCCCTTCCAGACCCAGAAATAATCTTTTCCTGAACACACTCTACTGCATCAGGACTTCTCAAAGCCACTCTGTACACAGCCTCCAGTTCAGGATCTGAAAGGAAATTATTTACAATGAAAGGACAGCAATGGAGGGAGGAGCTCAGCCTGTGAGCACAGCTGAGGTACTGGCTGAATGTTTTGCACAAGCAAACCAGAGTGTCAGGAGATGGCAAGAGCCCAGGCACAGGGGCAGTGGAAATGTGGCTGGCCAGGTACAAGAGCTGCTAACACAGCCCAGGGTGGATGAAAAATCCCTGCATGGGAGCTGACAGGCCAACATGGAGAAGTAAAGCCCTTCCAAGGAGGTGTGATGTCCATCCAGGCTGCTGACCTCAGCACCATCCCGCAATATTAGAAATACATAAATCAAAATCAGCACCACCAGTCTCAACACAAGGCAGAAGCCACTCCAGCTTGGATGGCTTTAAAAGAGGTGCTCAGAAGAGCTGCTGGAGCAGAAGGAAGCACTGGGATGTGTCTTTGAGGGGTTAGTAAGAACTGGAGAGTCACAGACTGCTCCAGAGGGAACTAGGAATGGCAGGTCTTGCTTTAGCACAGCCCTTGTGTGGCTCCCCCAGCACCAAGGTGTAAATCCCTCCAGTCTGACAAGTGCCCTTAATCCCACTCCCACCTCTCCACCATATCCACATTTAGGAAGCCAGAAACTCTTTAAGATTTGGCAGCCCAGGGCAAGGTACAGAGACAGACCAGTATGGAGCAGGGCCTGTGGGGGAGACTGGGCTTAAAGAAATCTGCTCTTGGAAAACCTGAATTTCCCAAGCTCCAAGTGTACAACAAGCTGCCTAGGGGTCACATACTGAGACCTTGCTTTGGGTAAAACAGACAAATGCCACCCACTGCCAGCTGGCACTGCACGCATCCCTCTGCAAGCATTCTTGGGACAGAGGGAGAAGTTATTTTCTCTGCCTCCTCACTTAAAAGGGCTTTCTTCATGTCAGCAAGACAATACGTTTATCTTTACAGGACCTGTAAAAGATCACGAAGCACTTGGAAAGAGGAACTCATCCCTACCCAGGGTGCTGCAAGCAGGCTGGGGGCAGGAGTACTTATAGGGTCAGAGGAAAACACAGAGCAGTTCTCAGGAGTGCTGGATTAGATTCAAAACACCACAAGCAAACAAAAGTAACAGCAGGGAGGACAGGAGTAGGGGTCTTATGGAGAGAAACCATATTTTGTGGGGCACAAAACCAAACAAAAAGTAGGGGTCTTATGGAGAGAAACCACATTTTGTGGGGCACACTGACCTGCGAGCAGAGAAGGGGGAGGAAGGGGGTCCCGGCCGCTCTGTTCTGCAGCCCAGCACCGCGCCCCGGCCGGCACTCACCCTCTGCTGACAATGAGGCGCAGCGCGTCCAGGTTGCCGTGGTAGGCGGCCCATAGGGTCGGGGTCATGCCATCCTCATCTGGCGAGTTCAGGTCCTTCTTGGTGGCTTCCTTCAGCAGGTCCAGGTAGCCGTCCCGGGCGGCTCGGTGGTACTGGTCATTCATGGTGCGAAGGGCGCCCCGGGCCAGCGCATCCGTGCCCAGGGGGTCCCGAGCATGGGCACGGTCGTGGGGCAGGGGCAGCTGCCAGGAGGGCCCCGCTCGCCTCGCACGGCTCCGCGGACCGGGACACCTGAGAAGTGCTGCCCGGGGAGGCAGGAGCGGTTCCAAGCGCAGCCAGCCGGGCTCCACAGCGCTTCCCCTGGGTCCTAAGCATCCTCCGGCCCCGGCGGCTCCTGGTGACACGCAGCGGCTCCACGGCGCATTAAAAGCTCCGGTTAAGCAGCATCGCTCTGCTGGGCTCAGTACGGGTCACACAGCAGCAATCGCCCAGGTTTACGCGTCCCCAAAGCAGAGCAGGCTGTCAGACAGGCTGCTGGGCTGTGTCCTGCCCAATGTGCCCCTGTTCCATAGCTACCTCATCTCAAGCAAGGGGCAGCAGGAGCCAGAGGAGGAAGAGTGGGTCAGTGGAGCACAAGCCTCCACGGCCTCCACTCACGGCCCTGTTAGAGCTGGGACCTGGATGGATAATCCTGCTCTGTGTGGAGTTGGCTGAAAGCAGTTTGGTGACTGATTTCAAAGTAATACCAGGGGTATTCACAGCTCAGCTTTTCCTCACCAAAACAAAACAAAACAAAACAAAACAAAAAAAAACCAAACCAAAACAAAAAAACCCAACAAACAAACAAAACCCCAAAAAACTCACAAACAACACAACCACAACAATAACAACAACCATCATTTATTTATTTATTTGTATCTATCCCTACTGTCACTAAGAAGACAACAGCAGACCCAGTCACCATCTCTATCCCCCATCTACTCTGCCTTTCCAAGGAATTGCACAACAAACTGTGCAACGGGAATCTGATAAACCAAGGAAACTCATAAGGGCTGGAAACATTCCCTTCCTCACCTCTTTTCCCTCTCTGGAGACTAAAAAAACCCCAAACTCTGTGTGTAACTCGGTGCTTCACTGCGATGTGCAGTGGGTGCAGCGTCCGGCCTCTGGTGTCTTTTATGCTGACACAGAATTCCCGGCTGCGTGAGACCCTCGGGGATTTGTTCAGCCCCAGACAATGTCTGCAGCACAGCGTTCCCGGTTCCCGGGCACCCTCTGCTGTCGGAAAGATGGAGCCGAGCCTGGATGTTGACCGAAGGTGAATCGGTGACCCAAGGGTGAATCGGTGGATTGTATCCCCTGGGATATGAAGACATGGAGGAGGAATTTCCTGCTACTCTCTTGTTCATTTTACCTGTAATGTCCTGACTCTGGGAATGGAGATCTCCAGGGCGGGTCTGTGTGTGTGTCACCGTGGCCCTGGGACAGGCACATGGTTTGGAGGGGGTGAAGTCAGAGCCATCAGATGGGTGAGAAATGGGAGGAGAGTGGAAAAATGGGAAAGATTGTAAGACAGCATCAGGGGGGCTTGGAGGCAATGAGCAGAGAGGAACTAAAACAGTGAGAAAGGCAGCTTTTTTCTGTAAGGAAAAAAATGCCCCAAGACAGAAGGGCGGCCCTAAAGCAGTGCCAGCTGCACCCACGCAAGCTGCAGTGATTAATCCCTGGGTGACTGACACGGGGACACCTGGAAGTGCATCAGAGCCAGGTTCTGCTCCCTGCGGGGTTTGCTCAGCTCAACAGGTTCGTTTGCGCCAGCTCAGCCTCCCCGGGCAGGTCCTGAGGGGATGTAGTAGCCACTGAGGTTTTTGTTCTGGGATCCAAGCAGGTGAAAAGCAGCACAGTAACGTCTGCAATTCATTACCGACGTTATTTAATGGTTCTTGTATTGTTACTAATTAAATTTGTTGCGCCGTACGGTGGCTGCCAGGGGCACTGGGAGCATTGCCCGAGGCAGTAAACACTCTTTCCTCTATTGCTGGCTGGTAAGGACAAAAGGAGCACGGTAAACCAGTGCGTTTAGCCCGAGGGGTCTCTGAACCTCTGGCCTCTGCAAAACATCATTATCAGCTCGGATTTACTTCTGAGTGGCCTGGGCCTCCCCTGGGAAAGACTGAGAAGAGATCAACCACTCACCCCACAAGGAATCCCTATGGCTCAGCAGAGGCCAGGCAGGGCAGAGCAGCTGGTGGCAGCACGGGAGGGACACACGGAGCTCTCCCTGGGCTGTGCAGGGGATCCTGAGCTCTCCTTCCCCATCCCACACAATTCGGTTTGCTGCCCCTGCAGTGCGGCAAGAAGGACGCAAGCGGGCAGGAATCGGATTGAGAAAACACACAGCAAATGGCCCCAGCTCTGTGCTTGCCTTGAAGGGGGAAAGCAGCAGAGACATTTCCAAAAGAGGCATTTCAAGGACTAAAACTTGTCCCCATCCAGTCCCACAGAACTGCTGTGGGACTCCTATAGCTCCCTCACAAAACATAGCTGGGTGAAAGGGACTCTGATCAGAAACTGTCTCCTTACCAGACAAAAGTTTAAATCATACCTGTGCTGTGGTTTGTGACATGGTTACTCCTTGGAAGGAGAGGAGTTAAGGTCCTGAGGTCCAGAGAAAGGTGATCCCACCCTGAAAAATCAAAGGCAGTGCGTCAGCAGAGGAGACGCAAATTCCGGTCCCTCAATCCTGCCCTTCTCCAGTGCTGAACCTTCCTCACTGATGACACCAAGGACTGAGTTCCCATGGCACTGAACAGGTACAAATGCAAATTTCTTCCTTTTCCTCAAGAACCTTCAAGACATGGAATGGGCTGATTTGAATAGCACAGGGTGGGGCACAATGTTTATTGTGCTCCAGTAAGCAGAAAGTCAAGCACAAAATCGTTGCCAAAGATAAGTTCATCACCTAAACCATCTCCTCTCAAGGGAAGAGACTTCATGCATGTAGAGGGGAGGATTTGGTGGGGTGGCCTTGACCCTGTGACCGAGCAGTCCATGCCATGCTTAGCAGTGTTGTCAACTCATGCTCTTGCTAGGTAAATAACCCTTATCTCCTAATCTCATTCCAGCTTCCCCAAAATCAGCTATTGCACAAAATGGATCACATGAGTTTCTCTGAGAAGCCCACGAAGCCCTGCTGTCAGCTCCAGATATGGTATGAATTACAGAGGCGTCCCAACAGGTCTAAATTCTTCAACTGACCAAGCTGCAGCAACAGGGAAACTTCTCAGCCTGGCAGGAGCAGAGATTTGGATTCCAGGCAGCAAAACAGGTTGGTGAAATGGCTTTGTTTGGATGGTTAATTCACTTTGTTTCAGGCTTTTCACTGAGAATGAATGAAATACCAAACTTGGCACAGGCAAGGGGCTTTAGAGGTCATGACAACTCAGGTAGCTCACATCCTTCCTGCAGGAACTGCTACAAATTATGATGTGGTAGTCCAAAGATTCTTGGGGGTTTCCTTACCTTTTTGTGGCCTATTCTTCAGCAAGGAAGTATGACAATTTCTCGGAATATTTAGTGTTTGATGTTTAGGATTTAAACCACACTGGCTGTTTGCCCCAGGATATTTGATCCTGTGAGTGCTTTTTGGTCCTCTTCCAAATCTTGCATCAATAAACACATAAATGTTGTGTGATGAATTAGACATGCTTCATTAAACTGACCTGGGATTTCCCTGAGCAAGAGCATCTTAAGTAAAAAAAGCCTTCAGGGAACCAGGAAAGGAAAGTTTGAAAATGAGCTCACCCTTCTTCTTGCACTCCCCGTCTCAGCCTTCCCTGTTCCTGTGATACATCCTGTGCTCCTCATCACGTGTCCTGCTTTGTTCCAAATGCACCTGTCTCACTCATGGGCTTCTGTCCCCAACAGCACTGGCCCTCAGGCAGAGCCTTGGCTGAACCATGACCGAGGAGCCCGGGCGGAAGGACAGCGAGCTCGGACACCCCCGCTCCAGCATGGGCTGCGGACACAAGGACGACAAAGCCAGCCTGGCTTCGAGCCAGATGGCATCCTTCAGCCACCAGCCCCCGTCCACTCCCGCCTCCAAGGAAGTGTGGAAGAAGGGCGGCCGCATGTTCTCCATCCTGCTGGCCGTGCACTTGGCCCTGCTGGCCTGCACGCTGGTGAGCAGCGGGGCTTTCGAGAAGATCGCCGTGCACGACTACGACGTCTTCTTCCTGCTGACAGTCATGATGCTGGTCGTCATCATCTGGATCATCTTCTACCTCGCCGGCACCGCCCGGTGCCCGGGTGCCGTGCTCGGCAAGGACTCCCACGCCGGGCCCATCTGGCTGAGAGGTAGGTGCTGGGGCTGGAGGGGAGATGCAGGATGGGCAGTTCATGGGAGCATCAGTTGTTACAAGGGAAGCAGCAAAGCTGGGCACGGACTCTTCCTGCTGATGGACTGGGGCATGGCACGATGCCCTGCTTCAGGTCAGCTCCTGGTCCCTGCACTGGATTCACTGCCAGCTCTCCCTGAATCCACAAAGGCTCTTGGTAGCTCACACCAGGATCTCTCCCATTGCTTTTGCAAGAGCTGTTAGCCCCAGCATACCAGGCTGATTGAAAATCACTTCCAGACAAAATTATTGTATTATTTTGTTGCTGCCAAGATAATCTGGGTGCTAGGAGAGGAAAAACATCAGTAGAAGCAAAGCCTCTTTGTGATAACATTTCCTCTTCTTCCTCTCATCCATCTGCATTAGCCCATGTGTGCACACATCTGTTGAACCACAGATATTTTTGTTCCCCAACAGGAGGCCTGATCCTATTTGCTATTTTCAGCCTTGTCATGGATGTGTTCAAAATAGGATATTACTCAAGCTTCTACAGCTGCCTGTCTGCAATCAAAATCATCTACCCCATTGTGCAGGCAATATTTGTGATTGTCCAGGTGAGATGGTTGTGCTCTGTCTTGGGGAGCAGTAGAGAGACACAGGCACCAGTGGAAGGAGCTCTGATCTCTTGGATTTAGTTCAACTGCCCTCACAGCAAATCCAAGAGCTTAACTCAGCCCCCAGCCAGCCCACATCTTCTCCCTCCAACCACGACAGCTTCCATCTATGGCAGCTCAACTCACTCTAAGGCAGTGATTTAAACTTGTTACCATCTCGTGACATTTTTGTCACAAACTCTGAACAGCCTCCAGCCAGCCAGGCCTCCTTTCCCATGAAGAACAGAGGAGGAGAAGGACAGTCAAGGCAGGGGCTGTCTTGCAGTTTGAGGGCCCACACAGAGGAGCCCCTGCTCTGGGACAATGCCAAGGAGGGAAGAGATCAAAGAGGGACAATTTAGACAGAACAAGGAATAGTCATGGGCAGAGCAATGAAAGAGCAAAGGAAGAGCATCCAGCAGAGGGCCAGCATTATGGACTAGGCTGAGCCCGGCTGGACCCGAGCAAAGGAGGCTCCAGCTTGCTCTCTGCTCTGCAGGGACATCACTCCTTCAGAGGGATGTGCTTTGCTTTCTTGTTTTGCTGGAAATAACAAACAAACTCCTTTTCTTTTCCCTGCAGACGTATTTCCTGTGGCTCTCTGCCAAAGACTGCATCCACGTGCACCTGAATGTTACCAGGTGAGCACTGCTGCTCCTTGAATCCCACTGGCCCAGCAGACCTGGGCCCCCACAAACATTCTGGACTCTCTCACACAGCTAAGATGTAACCAGGGGATAGTCCCTTAATGCTGTCCTAAACAAAACCTGCTCAATCTCCAGCTAAACTTAGGTCCCAGCTCAAGCAGCTGTGTTTATTGACCTGTGGATCTATCAGGGTTGGGATTCAATTCAAGAATTCAAGCATTACTCAAAGCAGATAGTATTAAATAAATAATTATTATTAAATAGTGATTCATAGTTGACTTTTTCTTCCCTGGGGGAGATAACTATGCAGTGGGCAAGCCTCAGGCTAAAATAAGATCTTGCCCACTTTTGCAAGACTGCATCTACTGGAGACCAATTCAGATCTTTTAATTGAGTCCTTGCACCACTTCAGGCAGATGCCAGAGTCCCTTTGAGTACACCTAAACCATGGATGGCAGAAACATGGCCTAGAGCCACTGCTTTAATGTCACAAACCTTCTCCTCCTCCTGCAGATGTGGCTTGATGCTAACGCTGACTACAAATCTGGCAGTGTGGATGTCAGCAGTGACAGATGAGTCTGTCCACAAGGCACATTCAAAGCTGAAGAAAAACATGACAGAGGAAATCTTCAGGTGGCTCCTGAAAGGTAATCTGCCTCTTTGCAAAGCCATCTGGTCCAGGGAGAGATCCCATCAGATAGAAATTGTTCCCCAGCAAGTCAGACCTTCCCTTTTCAGAAGGTCTGTTTAGAGCTTGAGGTACCTTTGTCAGGGCTGGTTTTTTAAAAGCCAAGTATGGATGTTCATTTCCTAACCTCTGTCAGAGAAGTGGAAGATTCTGTACAAATGGGATGGGATTGAAGAAGGGAAGGAAAAATAAATATTTAACCTGACAGTTAAATTTTTTAGAAAGTACCTGGGCACAAGAAAGCTGAGGGTGAAGTGTCCTTGTTTTCAAAGTGGTCACATATTCTTTCATTCTTTGTTTTGATTTTCACTGACCCCAAACATCTAGTTCTTCATGGAGAAGTGTTGCTCCTTGTTTTAATACCATGGCATCTGTCTGGTTTTGTCTTGTTTCAGTGGGAATGAGGAGCACCTCAGTTGAAGAATGCAACTGCAACAGCCAAATCTGCCAGATCTTCAAAAATGGCTACTTTTGGCTGTACCCCTTTAACATTGAGTACAGTCTCTTTGCCTCTGCCATGGTCTATGTCATGTGGAAGAACGTTGGACGCTTCATAGACCACCACTCCCACCACATCCAGCGCCTGAAGTTCAGGCTCTTCCGAAGGACCTTTTTTGTAGGCATCATGTTGGGCCTCGTCCTCCTCGTGAGTGGTTTGGGAGTCCTCATCCTGTACGAGGTGCAGGTAAATTCCAGCACTGAGTCCAGCAAGAAGAGCCAAGCACTCACCATGTACTACATCTTCAACATTGTTTGTCTGAGCCTGATGTCTCTTGTCTGCATCGGCGGGTCCGTCATCTACCGGTTTGACAAGAGGGACATGGACCGGCACAAGAACCCCACCAGGACCCTGGACGTGGCCCTGCTGATGGGGGCAGCCTTGGGGCAATATGCCATTTCCTACTACTCCATCGTGGCCATCGTGGCCAGCACGCCAAGGGACACCATCAGCGCGCTCAACCTCACCTATGCCCTCCTCATGATCGCCCAGCACACCTTCCAGAACGTCTTCATCATCGAGGGCCTCCACCGGCAGCCCCCCAAGGAGGACTACAAGCACGAGCCTCACCAGAAGGAGCTCTACGGGCTGACCTTTGTGAACGTCACCGCGGTGTCCCTGCGGGTGCCTGACACGGGCAGCACCTTGGCCGTCGGCGCGGCGGCTGGCACGGAAGCCACGCGCGCTTCTGACCTCGTGAGGTCCCTCACTGCCCCCAAGAAGATGAACTGGAGGAGGAAGTTCTTGAGGGAGATCTCCATGTTCCTGCTGCTGAGCAATATCATAGTGAGTATATGCAGGGAGAAGAGTCTGTGGGGGAAGGAGAGGGCTACAAGCACAAGGGAGAAGGGTTTGTGAATGGGGAAGAAAGGGTGTGGCCTATGGAAAAACAGTCCTTTCTGTGCCTCTGCTGTACAGAAAGTACATTAGTTGTATTTATAAATGCAGAATTCTGATTCCCTTGTCCCCTAAAAAAACCCAGCAACTGCCCTGAAATTAAGACATTTCAGGCTACATCAACAGACCTGTCACTTATCACCAGAATATCAGACACAAGAGGTGGGTGCAAGAGAATAATCAATTTCAGTATTTTTATTGTGTATTAGTGGATGTGTGGGATAGCTTATTAAAAGCAGTAAATTACATTAAACCATTCCCTTCACTCTCCAAAGAAGGGATGTAAAGCGACAAATATCTGGGGTGAAGTCTGGGTTTTCTTAAGAAATGGCAGCACATCTCTTCTCAAAACCCAGGGCCTAGGAGGTTGCTCCTTTGCTGGGAAGCTGTGGCTGCAGGTCCCTGATGTACCACCACACACCTTTCTCACTGCAGTGCTGTTCTCCCATCTCCTCCCACAGCTCTGGATCATGCCAGCGTTCGGTGCCCGGCCCCAGTTTGACAATGACACAGAACTGAACTTCTATGGTGACTCCATGTGGCCGGCCATCGTGGACATTTGCCTGCCCTTTGGGATCTTCTACCGAATGCACGCTGTGGCCAGTTTGCTGGAGGTCTACATCATGTCCTAAAGAGCTGCCTTGCAAGAGGACAAGATCCTCCTCAAGCAATCCACCTTCTTCCTACCCCAGGGCTGGGAAGCTGCCCAGATGTCCCCAGGGCTCCCCAACACTGCCTCAATCACGTCCCCTTGCAGTGTTGGGGTGTTTATGAACTGCCATGAAGATCATCCAAACATAGTCCAGATTTTATTTTTGCTACTTGTGTGTGGATGTGGCTGTGTGTGTCTGAAGTTCTTAAAGCTTAAAAGAGAACAGATTAAAAAAAGGAAGTTATCCAGAGTGGGATCATGGTGATTACCCTTGGTTCATGCAGAGACTCACCTTCCTTGTAAAGCCTGTTCCCTCCATGCCACTGATGGACTCTCCAGAGTGTTCTCAGCAGCCTTGGGCAGTCAGGGCCCCCTGCACACAGAGAGCTGGAGAGTGCAAAGGGCTGACAAAGGCCTGGAAGGACAGAAAGGGAAACCACTTCACCTCCTGGTACGGCCAGTCGGAAATCACTCCCCTGCAGAGATGTGAAAAACAAACTGGTGACCACCAAAGGCTTTGGGAAACATTTTAATCTTTCCTCTCTGTATTGCCCGTGTGTATGGGCCCTTTCAACACTTCCCTGTGCCAGCCCCTGCCTTCCTGTCCAGGAACCTTCACTGCAGCCTTCTCTTCCCAAAGAGGGAGAGCTCTGTGTGTGGTCCTGGGCTAGCCCTGATATGGGATTGCTCTTGCACACTTTTTTCTCAGCTCTCCTGAATCAGGGCTCAAGAATCATAAAGATGATGTGGGCAATACAGTCTGGGGGATAATAAAGAGATTTTTCTTTTTTTCTTTTTTTCTTTTTTTCTTTTTTTCTTTTTTTAAATACATAATGATTTTTTTAAAAATATATTAACATTTTTGTACGGAAAGTTATTGATTGATTTTCACTGAAACTGAACTCCTGAAGGGACCCTATGACACAGAAATCAATGCAATGCCATGGCCAGTTTGGCATTGGAGGGATGCTGGTGCTGCACCCTCAAGCCTGTGTGTGCTTTGAGGCTTAGAGCACAGTCCTGCACCCAGACCATAGGGCCCTGACTCAGGTTTCTGGGTGCCTGCAGCTCTCCACGAACCACTGAATGACTGAGGGGGCTTTCAGAGCAGGAGTCCTGGGCTGCAGGAGGTAGAAATGGGCCCCTCTGCTGTACCCAGCATCCAAGCAGAGCCTCAGAAAGCCCTCTCTGCCTGGACAGGAGGGTGCATGTCAAACTGGCACAGCTGAGCTCTGTTTGCATCCTGAGAAATCAGGGTTTAACCATTCTAATAAAGGCTTTATTGTTCCATCAGGGTTTATCGTTCCAATAAAAACACTGCAGAGGTGGCAGAAATCATCCAGCCTTTTCCTATGGATGTGTGCGCATCCACCAAAGAAAAAATAATAAATGGAAATCATGGTACTTGAAATGGAGTGATGCAATTTTCCACCCCACAGCCCAGGCTGATGTGTGTCCAACCACCTTCCCCTCCAAGTCCAGATCACCAAACCAGCAGGGACCAGTGCCTCTGGCTGGTCTGACAGCAGTGTTCCTGCCTGCCAGCAGCCTTTCTCTGAGCTGGGCAGAACAGGGGAGAAACCCCAGTTTCCCCTGCCCTCAGAGGGCTGCACTGATCCAGCATCTCCACTTGGGTCAATCCTTTCCCTCACCAGCCTTTCCCTCACCTCCAAGCCCAACTGACCCTGCAAAGGCCTGATTCTATTTTTACTATTCATCTGGTAAAGATAAAATCTTTCTCTACAAACCTCACCTTTCTTCAAACAAAAGCCTCATTATTCTGTGGCTACTGCAGTTGAAATTAAGTCAGGAAAGAGACGCAAGCAGTGCAGACGTCAGTCCTACTTACAGCTCCACACATTGTTTGAGCCCAAGCTGCTGAGCACACACAGAGGCAGAAAACACTTTTACTCACCCAATCTGTTCCCAGGGGACACACTGGGTTTCCTTCTACGTGCTCCTGCTGGCTCCTGCTCCCAGGTTCCCAGGAATGCGTGTGCTGGGTCAAGCAGGGCACACTTTGGGCTGCTCTTTTCTTCTGGACAGCTGTTGTAGGGGCACTTCTGGGGGCAAACAGATTCAGAGTGGACGTCAGGAGAACCCTCCCTGAACTCAAGCAGTTCTGATACAGGCAATAATCCCAAATCAACCTCTCCAGGGTGGTGGGTCAGCTGGAGCCACAACATCCAACCGCAGTCCTGTTGGGATAAACCAAAACACTCTGGGGATGGTAGAGGCTCCACAAGGATGCCTGGCTAACCTGAGGTATCTCCAGGCTGCAAGCACAGGGATGAAAAGGGCTTCCAACCAAGGGCTGAATTCTTCTTCTGCCCTCCAGCCACAAACACATATCTTGGGAAAAGCAGTAGATTGGGAAAGAACTAGTGAACCCCAGCTATACATCAAAAAAAGGGGATATATAAATATAGGGGTGTGTGTATATATATATATAGCCAGAGGGAAAGCGAGCACAAATGCAAAGAAGAGGAAAAGAAGCCAAAAATTCCAAACCCTAAGAAAATTTGTCTGTGAACCCTCTTGTGTGCTCAAGGGTACTAGAAGGTATGAGGTCATAGTCAGTTCCTGTGAAAATGGGGCTGCTCCAAGGCTGATGGAGAATCATTCAAATGTTCCCAGGCAACTCCTTGGCACATTCAGTCTCCCAGGCGTGTCACCCAAACCCAGGCATAGCCCTGGAGCAGGCACTGCTACATCCTAAGTGCACAAATCCATGCCTTTCCCTGGGATTCCCCTCTGGCAGGGGAGGCAGCTGAGTGCTGCTGGCTGCTCCATCTCTGCCCCTTTCCCCTCAGATCCGTGACACAGCTCCTCACAGCCCAGTTAAAGAGCAGGATCCATCTCCCTGATGGAGGGTTTGGTGGAAGGGGAGGACACACAAACACAGAGTACCCAAGTTATGTGAAGGGATCGCTCTTGGTCCTTTGTACACACATCCTTGTGTCAGATTCCTGCAGGAAAGCACTGCTGGTAGCTCCATCTTCCATGCCTGGAAGGAGGGAAACTGAGGCGCAGGAGCTGGGTGAGCAGAGAACGAGGCTGGGCCCCAAGGCCACCAGCAGCATCTTGCTGACTGCTCCTGCCAGAGCATCCTTATGGAGCAGAGATTCCATTCCCATTGAGGGATGGGGGACCAGGACAGAGACGTGCCCCAGGGTGACTGTTCAAATGGCAGTCGCTGCAAATGAAGAGCTGCAGGAAAGCAGTGGGCTGCCCTGGGGTGCCAGGTCCTGCCAAGGGCTTCCAGATTCACCCACTTTGGTGTAAAATCCACTTTGGCCTCCTAGGGATTTGAGCACCTGCTGTGCTGCAGGTGTTTGGTGGAACTCTGAACCCCACAAATAAAAATCACTCCCCAGGGGTTGGCAGGGTTAAGAGCTCAGCACTGGTTGAGCTCAGGAGCTCCAGTCCCAGGACTTGAGACACTGTGTGAGTGTCAAAAAGGTCTCAGTTCAGACCGTGGCCTGAGGGGCATCGTGCCAGAGCCAGCAAGGGTGAGCAGCAAGAGAGGGAAGAGATGAAGAGCAGGAGATCAGAAATCATTGCACAGAGAAGAGCAGGGAAGGCCATAGCCAGGGTCAGACCTGAGGCATCATCCCACCCCTGCCTAAGTTTTGCATCCCCTCCTCTGCTTCTTAATCATCTGTTATTTGAGGGCGAGATTTGTTTTATTAGGGAAAACAAAACAAAACAAAACCCCATTTATCTGGGCGGTTTGCTCTGAGGTGTGTCCGAGACGGGAGGAATCCAAGTTAATTATTATCTGTCAGTGCAGTAGATGGAAAGTGGATGGATTGAGAAGGTCACAAGGCTGGAGATGAGGGATGGGATTGCAACATAAGGTGGCTGTGAGCAGGATCAGCTCCCGCGGTGTGCTGAGAACCAGGTCAGGAGGTGGTGGCAGAGGAGGCATTTCCCAGTGGTCCTTAGCAGTGAGGAGGAACTCAGTGCTGGCTGGAGGTCAAAAGGATCTGTACCAAGAGCCAGCAGGCACACTCACAAGTGGAGCCAGGCCATATCCCCAGAACCCATTGGAGGGGATCAGGGACAGAGCTGGGCAGTGGCAGCACAGCTCACCCAGAGCTGGGCAGAGCTGGGCAGTGCAGCACGGCTCACCCAGAGCTGGGCAGTGCAGCACGGCTCACCAGAGCTGGGCAGAGCTGGGCAGTGCAGCACAGCTCACCCAGAGCTGGGCAGTGCTGGGCAGTGCAGCCCAGCTCACCAGAGATGGGCAGTGCAGCCCAGCTCACTCAGAGCTGGGCAGTGCAGCATGGCTCACCCAGAGCTGGGCAGTGCAGCACGGCTCACCCAGAGCTGGGCAGTGCAGCACGGCTCACCCAGAGCTGGGCAGAGCTGGGCAGTGCAGCA
>VWZV01006130.1:126228-193336 GCA_013397155.1 Irena cyanogastra
GCTGGGCAGTGCAGCATGGCTCACCCAGAGCTGGGCAGTGCAGCACGGCTCACCCTCACCCATGCTGGACGAAGCTGCTCTTTGCAGTCACCCCAGAAGTCTCTCACTGCCAGCCCCAAGCAGACGTCACCGCCGCAGTTATCGGTGCCAAAGGAAGGGCGTGGGCCAGCCGGGGAGATGTGAGGAGCCTCGCGTTCCTCAGGTGGCCTTTGGGCAAACACAGCGGCTGGGCACGGAGCTCCTTCCTCCCGGGCCCTGTTTACAGACCTGCTGGGCTGGCCTGGCTGTTATCACTGCTGAGTGCACAGATAGCACCATTAATAAGCACACTGCCGATAACAGAGGGGCAAACATCGCTCCTAACGTTTACCAGCTTTCTCCAGCCTGTGAGTAAAGGCAGCTTCTCCAGGGCAGTGATTTCTGTGATCGATCCACTGAGCTGGACTCACCTTCTCACCTTCTCCTTTCCTGCACTCTTGCTTACTTAATGATTTAGTTCAACTTGTGTCAACACATTCCAGTAAAACAGCTGCTCTTCTTCAAGTTAAGGATCAAATAAGGAGGATTAACCCATCTCCCAGGGCTTTAAAACTCCTCTGGGTTCAATTTCAGCTCCAAAGCCAAGATAGGGCAAGTCAGGCCAGGAAGGATGCCTCATCTTTGCAACACAGATGCCCAGTCCCCATTGACAAAACTACTGAAGCACAGCATGCACCAGCATTTTGTTTCAGACCCATCTTTGAAGGAAAAACCTTCAATTTCAGCCAAACTTCAGGATACATTTGGACTCATGGCCTCCATTTCCCACCCCTGTATGGCCCCCCCAATTTAGGATCATAGCACAGAAAAAGAGCAGAAATAGTGCACAGAAATAGTTGGCTTTGGCCAACAGTGGCCACCAAATGGCTCTTGGGCTATCCCAGTTCCCTGCTGATCTCTGGAACAGAGTCTGGAAAAGAGCCAGGCCCCTGAGAGCTCAGTTGCACTCAGGAGATCTCAAGACATGAAAGCAAGGAGCAAGGCCATCCAAACAGGCTGACCAGACAGGCTGGAGATGCTGATGCTCTGGGGGAAGGCAGAACAAATCCAGCCATAGGTATTGATGAACACCTCCCCAGACTGGAACACCTGGGCTTCACCACAGCAGTGCAAGGGGTTAGTCAGATGGTAAACATGACCCTTTGCTGGCAGACATCAAACAATGGCTGCACCAGCACACACCGGGTGTTCTCACCCAGGAGAAATGGGCCCCTTTCAGTCTTGTTTTCCATCCCATTCGTCACATCCCCACACATGATAACCTGTGCTCCCCTAACCACTCCTACCCTTAATCAGCTTCTTGGGAATTATTTCATGGCTCTGAACTCCCAGCTCATGTGTTTGCCAGCTGTGAGGACCTCAGGGCTTAGGGGTTCATCCTGGGACACACAAATAAGTCTTCTCCAAGGAGAGGTCCATCCTCTCCTGATGGACCCTCTAAACTCACCAACTCAGAAATGCTGAATCCCTCCTGCCAGCCACAAAACCTGGGGCATCAGCTCACCACAGAGTCCCAAGAGAGAATCAGTTTGTCCTGCAAAAAGAGAGGGATCAAGAACTGCACAGCTTGGACCTAAAGCATCCCTGACCACACGTGGCCAAGACTGTGGGGCGGGCACGTGTAGGTCTCACTCTGAAGTCAGCATTAGTAGGTTGTAGTTATCACCCTCAAAAGCAGCACCTTTCTGCCAAAAAGGCATCAAACTGGTGTCATTCCTGCAGGGGCAGACTGTGAGCTTTACCTTTTGGGTAAGATTTGTGCCCAGGGTAAAAGCAAAAAGAAATTGTACCTGTGAGAAAAAAAAAAATCTTAGGATCTACCTAAAAACAAGGGAGTGGGGAACTCAAGTGGATTTTGGCCAAGGTGGTGTGGGTGAGCACTCCCAGCACAAGCCTGTGCCAGGAGATTAGCTCTACACCTGCCTGAGCCATGGCACAAATTAGTCACCATCGTTTGTGGTTTTACCAGTTGGCACATCCTGCACTGAGCCTGTTGGTGTGAGGCAACCCAGCAGGTGCATAAAGGAGCTGCTCCCCATTGGCTGCCTGTGGCAGATCTGAGAGCTTCCCACTGAGTAATTAATGTAATGACAATAATAGACACAAAGTAAACAAGGTGGAAAGAAAATAAATCAATGGGCTGGGAGCAGAGGCTGCATTTAGTGAGGAGCAGCCCTGACGGCTCCTGTCTGCACCTTGGGCTGCCAGAGTCTCCCGTGCATCCTGGTGGCATTCCAGCCTCTGGTGAGATCAGCTGCACCCGAGGCTGTGCCGGCTCCTCAGGCAGCAGGAGGCTGCAGGCAGGTAAGGGCTGCTTCTGGCTGCTCCCCACTGCACAGCTACGGGGTCAAGGGCTTGGGTCCCTCTGTGTGCAGTCCTGTCTGGGCACTTGGGTACCTCCTGGTGCAGCCTGAATGGGCTTCCTGCTGATTTTATGGCCTCTAAACTCCCTCTGGAGAAGAAGAGTTATGGCCCTAGAATAGAGGAGGGAGTTTGCCCCTCTGCAACCAAGTTAGGAGAATGGTGGAGAAAAACTGGGAGGGTTTTAGGATCAACCCCCACCAAGAGAAGTGCCAAGGAACTCAGGGCTTGGGGGTTCATCCTGGGACACACAAATTAATCTTCTCCGTCCCTGGAGAGGTCCATCCTCTCCTAATGGACCCTGTAAACACACCAACTTAGAGAGAAATGCTGAATCCCTGTTGCCAGCCACAAAACCCAGGGGATCAGCTCACCTCAGAGTCCACAGGGGCAAAGGCAGATAGAGCACATCTGTGCACGTGCAAAAGAAAAGGGAAACACTAAATTTTAATCCCTCCTCAAACAATTTCTCCCCAAGACTACCTATCACAGAGTGTTTTAGGTTCCCCCCTCTCTCAAACACATCTCAGAGGGCTTTTTTTTTCACTCCAGCTACCCTTCACTACAACCAGAGCCACGCCCTGGAAAGAAAGCATCTTTCCATGTACCAAATCTATAGAGAGGCTGATCTTGCCTGATTGCTTTACGTGAGAAAGATTTCCCTCTCAAGAGCAATAGTCCTCCCAAGATTTTACCAAAAGATGGATGGAAATGCTCCCAGACCCTGAATGTCTACCTGGGCCAATCCTTCCAGCTCCTCTGTTTCAGTGTCCTCACAGCCTTGTGCTACAAGAGGAAAAAGAAAGAAAAACAGGTACTAAATGTTTCCCAGTCTCAGCCCACCTGGGTGGGAGTTTGGATCTTCTCCCAGCAGCTTATTCCAAACTTTACAGACTCTTTGTTTATTGTCTCCAACTCTGCCACAATTCGTGTGACCATTCAAGGAGCCTGTGACTCTCAGAGCCCAAAAACAAAAGGAAGAGGTTGGACCCATCAGCTGAAAATCAAACAGCTCTGAATTTCAGAGCAAGTCTGAGCTTGCTCTTCATTTCCACCTGATCCTTACGGCAACAAAGGGAAAGGAGAAAACCTGAACCCAGGGCTGGAGAAGCTGTGAAAGGTGAGGGTGGGAATGGTTTGAGCACCTCTGGTCCCAGCAGCTCCTAGTACTGGTGAGACAGGGCAGAGATATCAAACACTCACTTTTAATGCCGGTGTCTCTGGACAGGTTTTGGCAGAAGGGCCTTTTCCCAGTGCCCTGCAATGACTCTGTCCACTGGGAAATTTTAAATACCTAACCTGGACTAAAAACCAATCTCCTTTTCCATTACATCCAGCTTCTGGAGAAGGAAGGGGAAGCTGCAAAGCAAGGAAGGGAGGCCACCACACAAGTGGCCTTCACAGCAGAGCATGCAACCTCCCATCTCAGCACATCCCCCTCTAAACCTCCCCTCTTTTCCATGCAGCAAGTGATCCCCAGGCAGATGAGCTATGTCTGACAAGAAGGTCTCCAGGCCCTGCCATCACTGCAAGAGCAGGTCAGCATCAGCCCCAACAGACACCTCCAAGATCCACTATGAGAAGTTCTGGCTGTACCGTCACTGCTCGTCGCTGCAGCAGAGGGACCGGCAAGCTCAGAAGGCTGGGCAGCTCTTCTCAGGGCTGCTGGCCATGAACGTGGTGTTTCTGGGTAGTGCCTTCATCAGCAGCATGATCTTCAACAAGGTGGCCATCACTCTGGCAGACGTCTGGATCCTGCTCTCCATCCTCAAGGTCTTGTGCCTGTTCTGGATTATTTACTACCTGCTGGGCACCAGCCGGCTGCCGCACGCGGTGCTCTACCGGGACTCCCACGCTGGAGCCATCTGGATTAGGGGTAAGTTCTGCTTTTATTTCTTCTCTCATGCCTTCTTCTGAAGACTTGGAAGGCAAAGAAATTCTTCTCCTGTTACTAGAAGAGCTAGAAGCCATAGGATATGCAGTCAGGGCGCTGGGAATCTCCCAGTTCCTGTCAGCTGATGGGCACAGTGGGTGCCATGGAGTGGAATCAGAGCAGCCAGGAAAGCCTGAAACTCGGCTTCCCTTCAGCCTCCAGTCAAACTTTGCCCTCTGGCCCCTTCACAAAGAGAAATCCAGGCATAACCCCTTTCCGGGGCAGCAACTGAGCACTGTGGGAGAACCATAGGAAAGGTTTTAGGCAGGAGCACTTTGAAAAGCAAGAGGAGAATCACTGTGTTTATCCTTCAAGAGCACCAGTGGCCCTATGTCACTGTCATCCTCATTTAACATCACCGAAGCCTTGTTGCCAGGGAAGGATTCTTACCTGTCGAGTCACATTCCAGCGACACCCAGGCTTTCCTGGGAGATTTTCCCTTTAGTATTTGCCCCACTTTGAGAAACTACCCTTCTTCCAGCAGCCTTGCCTCTGGTCTATCATGGAGTTTTTAATTAGGCACTGTTTTGTTAACTAAGCATGGAGAATCAATTGAAGGAAGCTGCAAGGTACTTGAGTACCTAAAGCTGCAGACCTGTCCAAGGCAAAAGGGAGAAACAATCAAAAGGTCCCAGCTCCTGGAGCTGGGGCTGCTACAAGCCTTAGCAGACCTGTGGTCATCTCAGCTCTCCTCCATAAGGCAGAAAGCATGACCCACCATTAACTTACCCCTGTCATTCCAGATTGTACAGGAAAGCCCAAATACCTGTCCCCACCTTGTACCCAAGCACAAGAAAATACCTTGCATTTTCCTAACACCTTTAACTAGTCAAAGAACACAATCAGGTTCAGGAATAAAGGTTCTCCTTTGTCCTCTTCTCCTAAAATAATGAGAATTCCAGGAGAAAGACTGCCAGTTTCACGCAAATCCAAGAAGCACAAGGCCTCCTATCCCCAGCCAAGCTCAGATGCTCCACATGTCTCTGTTTATTTACTGGTCCTTTGCTCTTTGTGCAGGGTCAGTGCTGCTGTTTGGCACTTGCAGCATCCTCCTGAATGTGTTTCAGATTGGCTACAGCACAATCCTCGTCCACTGCAAATCCAGGGTGGAAATTGTGTTCCCCAGCATTGGAATCCTTTTTATTTGCACCCAGGTACTGCACATGACGATTCTGGAAGCTTGTCTGTTCTCTCTGTCCCATTCCTGGGAGTCCCAGGGCTGGTGGGGAAGCTGGGAGATGTGGGAAAGTGAATGAACATGGGGCGTTCTCCTGAGCATTGAAAGTATTAAAGCATCACACACTACTTCAAATGCTACCTGCAGTCCCTGTGTGCCACGTTGGAGACAGGGGAGAAAGATTCAAAAATTACCCTAGAAATACCTGACATACTGTAGGATCCAGAGGAATTTGCTTTGAAGCAAAGTAAGGAGAAAGGAGAGGAAATTTCATTGGAAAGTTTTGCCAGAGATGTCTTTGCACCAGTCTGAGCCTCAGCCCCTCTTTGTATTTGCCAATTTGCCCGCCCAACAAAATCCTTTGCACACAAAGATATCTCGCACCATTTTCACCTTGTTATTCAATGCCAGCCTTCTTCTTTACAGACCCAAAGCCATATTTGAAAAGTAAACTAATTCCCACCTCAGCAGCAAATACCCACATGAACAGGACAGAGGAACACAGAGCTCCAGGATGTGTATTCAGTGCAGTCACACATAAATGCTGCCCTTACCCAAGGATGCCAGCACCTGCCTCAGCACTGGGGTGCAGGTGCACACATGTCCCTGCACCCTTGCACAGAGGCAGGTTTGCTCCTGCTTGGATCTGTACCTTCTTGTCTACCTGTCCCTTCCCACCATGTGTGCAGCCAGCTGCCAACTTCACCCTGCTCACGCTGTTATTGTTCTCCATTTGCAGGCTTACTTTCTGTGGCATCACTCTAAGGACTGCATTCAAGTCCAGCACAACTTCACCAGGTAAAAAAAGAGGACAAAAAATGCCTTCTACTGCTCTAAAGAAACTTTTCCTTTCTGCCTGTGATGTCCATTATGATTCCTGCTAGAATTGTGTTCATCTGATCCTACACAGACCCTATATTTTGGGTGACACAAGAACCAAACTATGTGTTGTTCAGCCCATCCTCCCTCCACTGAACTGGGCTCACCAGCTCCCTTCAGTTTTCCTTTGTGCCTTGTAGTGCTGCGAAGCTTGTTCCTTCCTCCCAAACATCTTCCAGCTGCCTATCTCAGGGACCAGCTCACGGACTGGAGGATGGGGGAGGGTGGTCTCCTCATTCCTATTACTGGGAGATGTCTCAGCTTAGGCCAGTTTCACCAGGCACTGCCTGCCCTGCTCCTTTGTAAATGGCAAGTAGGAATATGCTCAGGTGTGTTTATGCAAAGCCACACCCCACGGGCCTCAGGCAGAACGGGCACCAATACCCCATGTGTGCTCAAATCCGTGCACGGGCCGGTGAATGGGGAAGGGGACACTGGCCGTCAGCCATCTCCAAACCTTGTACAAGTCCTGTGTCTCCTCCTAGGTGTGGGCTGATGCTCACCATAGCCACCAACCTTCTTCTCTGGCTGCTGGCTGTGACCAACGACACCCTGCACGTGGAGATCGAGTCCCAGCTGCGCGAGGTGGAGCGGCGATTGGCAGGCAAGGCTCCTTCTTCACATCCCCATTGGTGTTAGGCTGACACGGGTGACTTCTAGGGAAACAACATTTCACACAACCATAGGATCCCAGAATATACTGACTTGGAAGGGACCCGCAAGGATCATCAAGTCCAATTCTTGGCCCTGTACAAGGTCATCCCCAAATAGTCCCCCATGTGCCCCAGAGTATTGTCCAAATGCTTCCTGAACTCTGTCAGGCTTGGTGCTGGTGCACTTCTCTGGAGAGCCTCTGGGTGTCAATGATTCAGGTATCTTCAGTTCCCCCAAATGCTGCAACTTCCCTATTATTAGAGGGTGTCTCGAGGAAATGGGCTGCAAGGGGAGAAGATCTTCACCTGGAGGGAGGGGATCTGCTATGAAACCCTGAAACTGAGGGCTAGAAAAGAAAAAGCCCACCATAAATTAGCATTTTTGCTCACTTTTTCCTATTAACTGCAAGCACAAGATTGCCAGACTAGAAGAGGCTAATGTAATTGCTGTCGTCTTCTTTCTGAGGATATAGAGGAACAAAGGGGAATCTAATATTCCAGGGGGAGAAATAGAGAAGAGTTTGTTGTGAAGGAAGAAGAGTCTCTCATCTAGCACCTATGGTGTTGACCATAGGTAGGAGAAGACTTCAGCTAAGCTGTGTTATTCTGAATCCTCATATCCTTTAGGACTGAGCAATAGCCATTTAACTTCCTTCTGATCCGTGTTTCTGAGGAACAGACATACATGTTGTGCCTGTGCACAAGAAACTCCCAAAGACAGCCGTGACATCCAGGCCATCTCCCTCTTAATTGTCACCTTCCTCTTCTCATGCTCCAGGCAACGAGACTACCTTGTGCACATGCCCAAACACAACCATCTGCAAAGTCTTCCAGAAGGGCTACATCCTGCTCTACCCCTTCAACACCGAGTACTGCCTGGTCTGCTGCTCTGTGCTCTACGTCATGTGGAAGAACGTGGGGCGACGCATCAGTCACGACCACATTCCCAAAACCAAGCCTAAATTCAAGCTCCAGGGGGTGGTCTTTGGGCCACTGCTGGGCACCAGTGCTGTAATCATCGGGGCTTGTGTCTTCATGATGTACCAGATCCAGGCTACCAGCTTGGTCCCCAGCCGCCAGGTCTTTGTGATCTATTATTCCTACTACGTTGTGCTGCTGCCCCTGATGAGTGTGGGTGCTGTGATTGGGACAATCATCCATGCCTTGGAAAAAAAGGAGCTGGACACGCTGAAGAACCCAACCCGCAGCCTGGATGTGGTCCTGCTGATGGGGGCAGCCCTCGGCCAAATTGGCATGTCCTACTTCTCTATTGTAGCCTTGGTGGCCACTGACCCCAGGGACCTGCTGAACAGCCTCGCCCTGTCCTACTCTGTCCTCCTCATCTTTCAGAACATCACCCAAAATGTTTTTGTCATCGATGGGCTCCACCGGCGGCGCGCTGTAGCAGCAGCTGAGGCCAAACATGCCAGACACTCTGGGCAGCACACGGTGGCTGCAGAGCTGCCTGGGGAAGAGGAGGCCACACTGAGCAGCAAACAGGAGCACAGCCAGACACCTCCTGGCAAGGAGGAAGACACTAAAGAAGAGCAGAATCGTGAAGCCTACAGCCAGAGACGACTGAGCGTGCTGGAGCTGGGACAGGAGATCCGGAAAGCTTCTCTGTCCTACATCCACACCTACTCTCATCTGAGCTGGAAGAGAAGAGTATTGAGGGAGATCTCATTCTTCTTGGTTTTGTGCAACATCATAGTAAGTATTGTGCTCTCTGCTCCGTCACAGCTCTGGCTGAGCCAGGTTGACCTGTGACACAGATATGATCTCTTTGTCTTTCTCTTGTACTCCAGACAAAAAACCTTTGCCCACCAAGTTTCAACCTACTGGTGAGGCAAGTCAAGACCGGTTTTGCTGTTAATAACCCACCCTCATAATTAGGAAGTCTCTCTTTTACCCTTAGAGTCAAATATTACTGGGATTCATGGGTGCAGGGAGGAAACAGCTAATAAATCCTTACTTGCCAAGATTTTAGCCTCTGGAAAAAAAATCCACTAGGCTTATTAAGGGTATTTAATGAGAAACGTGAAAGAAAATGTGAGGCACCAGCATTAAGTCTCTGTAAATATGAGCCTCCAGGCTTGAAACTCACCCAGTAAAGTACACTGTGGTCTGGAATCAATGCTGCAGCCTTAATCCAGTGAAAACCCATTGCCCAGGGAAACAATGAAACCCTGTAGACAGACGAAGCAGGCTGGGACAGAATGGGTCTGTCTTTAGATTTCCAGGGATTCAACAGGATTTGAATTACAACAAGGAGTCAACAGCATAACTATGGGATTTTCCTTCTCCTCCCTGGCAAGGAGACTACTGTGATACTCCTGAAATACTCCTACAACTCTTGAGCCAGTGCTGAGATTAGGGTGCAAGTAGAGGACAGTTTGTCATCCTCTGACTTGTGTTTCTTTCCCTCACATCTTTTCAGCTGTGGGTCATGCCCACATTTGGGGCTCACCCCATCTTCGAGAATGAAATGGAAAGGTCATTTTACGGCTACTCCACCTGGTTTGTGATCGTGAACTTCGGGCTCCCTTTGGGTGTGTTTTACCGCATGCACTCAGTGGGGGGGCTCCTGGAGGTCTATGTGACAGCCTGAGCCAAGCTGGACCCCCACCCCAGGGGCTGGGGAGAATCAGTGATGCTGAACAAAGATGAAGTAAGCAGCAGCAAATATTCACGTGGAAGCTTCTAAGATTTTTTTCCCTCCAGCTTCTGCTTGGACTTCTTCTACGTCACCATGAATTTCAGAAGAGGTTCTTTCATATTATCCTTTTCCATCACAGAGAATAGACTCAAAGCCCATAAACAAACTCTCACTGCTCTCAGCAATCATGCATGCAGTCAGCAGTCTGCCAGTGGATGCTGTTTGGCAGCAAATGGGACTTTACCAACTCCTATTGAGATCTTCCAGGTAGAAGAACGCAAGGGCAGCCTTCAGCAAAAGCAACAAAGACTGACCTGCACCAATTCAGAAAGTCAAAAGCAATAAAAAAATATAAGCTATAGCATGATCTTGCTTTACTGAGAATAAACCCTACTTCTTCCTACAGGCACTCCCAGAGCCTCAAGTGGGAATCACTAGGGAAGCACTGTGGGTGATCTTTACCCACCATGGATGATGTTAATCACTGGTGTGGACTAGCCAAGGTCCCATCCTCACACACAAGGCTAGTTCAAGAGCAAGCCACTGCCACATCCACTGTGAATCTCTCCCCATCCCAACACTTTGGCTCTTGCTGCTGCCTTGCACATCCACAAACCTTTCTCGAGGTCACCATGCACAAGGGAAGGCGGCTGCAGTGAGGTGCCTGATCAAAGACCCATTAGGATGTGTTCCATGGGGATGCCTGCTTTGAAAGCACGTGGCAGAGCAAGGGGCTTGTGACTATGGGTCCCAAATCCAGAGCCTGATGAACGGAAATAAAGAGATTGAATTTTCATGCGTGTCTTGTGAAATCTCTGGGTCTGCTCTGCACTCAATGGACTCAAGGTCAACTCACTTATATCACTCTTGCATTCAGAGGTTGTATGGGGCTCTGAGCAACCTGGCCTAGAGGAAGGAATTCCTGCCCATGGCAGATGAGCTTTATGGTCCCTTCCAACCCAAATCAATCTGGGATTCTATGAGATTTAAGAGCAGGCCTGCTCTATAATCAATCAAAATCTGTCATGACCCTCACCCAAGCATGGCACAAACGGCATTCTCATTATTGCTTCTGTTCCTTTGTAAATGAATCCCAGGATTGGTGTGGGTTTAGGATTAGAGCCTATTTATGGGGGTTTTTTTGGATTCCCTAGTAAAGCAAACTCTCTCAAGACAGTAACAGTGAGGATTCAGCATTTGGGCAGTGACAGCACCTTTCTGTAAAACTCCGAGTGAGACTGATCACATGAGCATGAACTTTGCCCAATAAGTGTTTGTATTCGGGCCCATGTCAACAGAAATATGTCATGAGAAATAACAGCTGGATAAATTAGGCTCCAATAAAGTTAATTATTATTCTCATGTCAGTGTTTCTACCATGGGATCCACAGGACACACATGTTAAAGTCTGACCTCAAACCTTCTTCCTAGTGATTGACAGCCCAGGGACAAGGAAAGATGGCACTTCAAGGGAAAACCATGACCTGGATTTTATCCAGTTTAATGGATAAAACACTGATTTAAGTTACTGAGCTTTCACAGAGCAGGTGACTTTGGAATGAACACTGAATACATGACTGAAGACATGATCAGCATGGACAGGAATGAAGCCCACCAGCTTCAACTCTCACCTACAGCCACCACAGATCAGATAAAACAGTCAAGGCCCTCCATGTCCTTTCCTAACAACCCCCAGGGCCAGGGTGCCTGTTTTACAGGTCTCAACTGCACAAAGGTTTTAGCATATGGTTCACTAACTCAGGAGACTTGATCCTGTTTGATCTTTGATGATGCTATAAACACAGAAACAGCCAAAGCCACACAATTCGGGCTCATTACCCAGAGTCAAATCTTCATTTTTGATTATAAAATAAATTACCACTGCAGAGGAAGCCAACCCATGGTCCCCTAGTGGCACAAATCACCTCAACATAAGACAAACAAGATTATTAACCTCCCTCTGGGGAAGGAAAAAAAAAAGTATCCAAGTGCATGTTTCAATTAATCTTTATCTTTCTGTCCATAAGTAAGCAAAGAGTTTACAGTGCAAGTTGATTTCCACAGAACAAGGATCAGACTCCAAACACCAAGAAACAAACAAAAAGGCTTCCAGAGAAACTCACAAAGAAACAAAGCAGAAAAGAGAGGACGGAAGAGATCATGAGAACCAGCAGATCCATGGGAGGGAAGAGGCAAAGCATGTGGGACATGGGAGGCCCCGTTCCAGCTGTGAGGTGCGAGTGCCATACAATCAGAGTCTGGCCCCACCAAATCACATTCTTAAACATGAGATTTTCCAAGTGAAACAGAGCCCTCACCCTGTTAACACCTGAACAGAGGTGGGGTCAGGATGGGAGTTGTGCTGGGTGGCAAAGTGGGTTGGAGATGGGAGGCAGGTGGGGGAATAACCTCTCTCTATTTCACATATTTCTTATCCTTCAGAAAACTGTTCCGATTTTATTTCACTTTCTACTGGCCTGGGACTCCATCCTCTTTCAGTGCCTAGAGGAGGAAACCACCTGACTACAGGCCAGTGGGAGCCAGCAGCACATTGCAGCAGCTCTCTGGGAGAGGATGGTCATGCTGTTACCACTGCAGCTGTGAAGGGTTACAGGGGTAACCAGGATTACAAGTCACAGAGTGTGTGTCACACTGTCCCTGTACTTAATGTGACAGTTTCCATCACTGTTTCCATGCAGTGATGCCACTGGGTCTAACCTGTGGCAAACAGCTCACGGCCAGCAATCCTCCCAAGAGCCTGAATAAAAGAGCACCAAGGACTATACTTTGATGGAAAGTCTCAGTTCATGACAGGACCCCTCACATTTCATTGCCTAAAGACCACATGGATCTAAGACAGCAGCCTCTCCCAGCAGAACATAAAATTTGACTCAAACCCCAGAGTGTCTCCACTCACCAATGTGTAACCCCACAATGCTGAACCAAGCCAGCAAGAGCAGAACTCCCACCAATTCCCATTCTGGCTTCCCAAAATTTACATGTGCTTGGGACCTAATACATTCAAGATCCAATACCTGGACAACAAGCAAAATGCCCTGAAGAATTGAACTTTGCCTCAGCACTCTCCACTCCCTACTGACATGGAGATGCTTTTCCTTCGACAACTTCCAAATTCCTCCTACAACTTCCCTGAGTGCCTCCCTCAAACCCTTGCCTTAATAGTAGTGTGCAAAAGACCCGTCTGCTCCCTGCATTGCATCAGCCTGCCAGGCAAAGATGGAAGGACATGGTTCCTTTCAAACCCAGGTGACGATGTCCTTTCAGTCAGTGGGAGAAGACTTAAAAGAGTTTAAGTCAGGTCTCTTCTCCTTGCTCTCACTGAGCCAGTCCCTTCCTCCCTGTGTGCTCATGTGGATTAAACAGGGCTTTCAAAAGTAAGACAGGCTCCTTTGCAACAGTCCACCATGAAGGACAGGCTGCTGGGCCTGGAAGCGAAGGAAAAGCTTCTGATCCACACCAACAAAACTTCTCAAGCAGCTTTCCAGGAAAGAACTAGAGAGATTCAGAACTGAGACACAAAGTTTTCCTTCAACATCTTCTCCTTTCATTTAGGTGGGAAAGACTTCCCTATATGCAACTGAGACACCAGGGAGACACCTGCAGCCAGAAGGGATGCCCTGGAAACTTTATGGAGCTACATGGAAGTAACTGCAGTTTCCAAACCCTGTCTCTGCAGGAATAGCAGCTTCTCCCTTAGCACCCATTTTAGAGCTAGTCTTTTTCAATTAAATGCTGACTCTGACCAGGGCAAGGACAGGGTCAGATTGGTTTCCAAACCACATCCAGAAGCAAAAGAGTAACAGAGGAGCTAAGAACAGTCTGATTTCTAGTGCAACCACAACAATGGACAATCCCTTAGATATCTTTAACTCAAGGTTCATGGTAAAGGGTGAGGGAAGAGAAGTGAGCTGAGGGGAGGGATGCCCAAGCAGGTCAGGATTAAAGCTTTAAATGACAGGGAGGTAAATGAAGTGATTGTCCTTTTGGTCTCTCAGCTGGATGTGAAATGCAGGAATAGCTGTGATGAAGCAGCACGCCACAGTCCTTAGATCCAGTGTACTTCTCTCAGTAGAGGTAAGTGTTCTCTTCAGACCCGTTGAATTTCAAACAGCTTAACATCTGTGTCATACCAGATCGGGGGATCCACATTCCTGAGAGAGAAAGATAAGAGCCAGTTTACTCCCTGTGGCCAGTTACATAGAATTCAAACCTCACAGCCACGATTACAGGAGCTGGCTGCACAGCGTGCCTTCAGTTTTGCATAAAAGGAAATCACTGGTTGAGAGACAATGCACTTTACAGGGATGACAGTGTCTACAACATCCCACAAAGCCAGAGCTTTGCATAAAATCTCTGCACCAGACCCTCTGGGCAGCTTTTCTATTCCCTGCTGCTGTCAGTTCCCCAACAAGCAGCACTCCCAGAACAACCCCCTTCATGTCACCCACTCAAAGTTTTGGAGCAGCTGATTCACCCCGGTGTCTTCCAAGAGAACAACACCTTTCTATCCTGTAAATATGAGATAACCCAGGGCTGGCCGAGTGCATGCAATTCTCTCTGTAGGCCTCCCAAAAGTCTGGAAAAGACCAAGCCAGGCTGCACCCAGCTAGTTTACCTCAAATAAATAACTCCCCACATGTAGGTGCGGAACCACATGGCAGTGCCTGAGTTTGCCTGGTACTTGCGGATGAGGATGGGGTGAGGCACTGGCAGCAGCCCCACCAAGGTGCCATGCTGCAGGAACTTGAGGATCTCCGACTCATCTGTGAGACCCCTGCCAAGACACAGACCAGGAACATCCTTAGCATGTCCCACAGACACCTCTAAAACTGCTGCAGCACAAAGGGCCAGCCTAAACAAACACAGATACTGAGCCATGGCCAAGGAGAACACACCCCCTCCTCTGTAAACAGAGTGGAGAAGGGATCAGGCAAACAAGATGTTTGGCAAGGAAAGTAACAACTCTGCTGAGCCCAGGATGCTTTCAGTTAAAACTTCACAAGGTCTCCCTTAAAGGCCCTCCAAATTCAAACTCTGCCAACCTCATATTGCTTCTTAAACATCACACAGCCCTTTCTTTCCAAAAATCTCCTTACTTGTCAATGCAGATCTTCTCCACCTGAGGGACCAGCACCTGTAAGAGCCGCATGATTGTCTGCAGAGGAAGCTTTGACTTCCAAGACATCACCTGTAGGTAGGAAAACAGCAGGGAAATCAGTGCACTGCATTAGCAGGTCTTTACAGCTGCCTCCACAATCTCTCCAACAAATGAAGTTTACAATTATCACAAAGCTGGTGGGTGAACTGAGTGCCCAGGAGCAATACAATAAATCCTGGAACACTAGAATTATAAGGCACCCAATAAGACCAGTGGGGCATTGGTTTGAAACAGGTAAATAAAATATTTCTTTGCAGATGTGAGTAAATTAAAGTTCTGGAGCTTTGACCTCAAGTGCCTGTGAGGAAATGCTGCTCTGGGAAAGCATCTGATGGCAGGGAAGGGGTGGGGAGTGGGAGGCATTTCTGCCACAACTCCTTCTCATTATTTATTTCCTCTGTCCAGGTGCCCTTACCCAGTCAGGAGTTGGAGTCCACTGTCCACTGGAGGATGCACTAGAGAGACGCCTTCGATCCCGCCGGGAATGTGATGCCTCCTATCAATAAACATTATTTTTAACAAATGAAAACAAACAAATGCAAATCACACTTAAGAGTAAGAAATACAATCCATTTTCTGCTGATATTTTCCCCAGATTTTCTAGACCACTACTGGGAAAGACAGCTCAGCCTGTCCCTAGAACATGTTAAACCCACCCGACCTTCATTTACCAAATGCATGTGCTCTGACCCAGAGAGTGGCAATATTTGATGAAGCTGGAGGACCCTGTGGAAGGTCACAGCTCCAGTCATCACTGTTGACACTCTGCTGGAACAATCCACAGTGGCAGAGTTAAAACAGGACTGACAAGAGACTGTTCAGGCATGCTTCTTTCTTTTGGGACAGAGATTAAATAGCTAAAGGCCACAGTTTTTTCAGGCTCTGTCTACTAAGTATCTCTGGGATTTTTTGTGTCTATTCTGGAATATCTTGAAGAGCATTTTTCCAAGGGTAGGCTTCCAGCTACTCCTATCTAATAACTCTAGCTTCTTGGGGAACGACATACTCAACCTGGCTTTCCATATTCATGGTGGGAAGGAAGGAAAGAAGTAACCCTCTAAAATCACTGTCAATCTCTGCAAAAGGTAAAAACAGAGAGGCTTTTTCCTTTAGCAATGTTCTCTGACCATTCACTGCTACACTCTAGAGCTAACTTTTCTACAAAACAAATGGGCATAGCACTTCCTTCCAACAGCCATCCTGCAGCTCCACACGCACGGACTCATTCACCCGTCACCTTCACAACCAGAAACAGCCAGCTTGGGGTAGAACTGTGCCAGTGCTTTTCCAGCTGGGGAACAGCTTGAGCCAGCTGCTGGACACAGATGGAAAGACCCATGATTGTGTTTCATGGGCTGCTGGAAGAAGAAAACCTTCCACAAGTTCTCAGTCAAGATCTCATTTAATGACAACATAATTAATTGTGTGCTTAAGATGCCTCGTGGGCCATGAGCCTTCACCTGGTACCAGGCAAGGCCAGGAAGGGTAAGTAAAATTGATCCTGGGGTATTTGAGATTTCTGTACATTCCAATTTATTCAAAGCCACTCTGAGGGCAGCACCTCAGCCCAGCCTTCATGGGAACACATTGTTCACAGCACCAGCTAGTTAAAAGATTCTGGTAGAGCTCTCCATCCCAAGGGAGATGAAAAAGAAGCAGCACTAAGAACCTGAGTTGGAAACATCAGGATCAGGAGGTTTCATGGACATCCTCTGGCAATTCTGCACTTGCTGCTCTGTCACAGTCTTCATGTTGGAGAAAGCTCACTCAAGTGCCCCAGCTCTTGTGTCAGAGGGCAAACATGAAACACCCAAGATGATGCAACAGCCATTCTGAACCACGTTTTGTCCCAGCACCCTGCACATGTGCACACTGCCTTTACTATGATCCCCTTCTTCAATGGGCCAAGAGAACTCTTCTTCTAACCCCTCATTTTTGTTCACTTCACAGCTAGACCTTCCCTGCACACCAGTGTCCAGCCTTACCCCACTCCAGGGCTCTCCATCACTCAGGGCTGCAGGTGAGTTTCCCTCTGGTGACAGCTGGGAAGCTTCAGGCTCCAGTGAACGCATGGTCCCATCCTCTGACACCTGGGACTTCTCCGTGAGCTTGTCAATCCCTGTGTTCAAAAGGGGAAAAGTTCAGAAACACAAGTTAATTAGGTATGTTTAAAAGCAGGGGGCTCTTCTCTGCCCCACTATGCACAGACACCCTGTGTCTCTGCTGATATTGGAAAAGCTCTCCTTTCAACAGGAGAAGCAAGATTTAGCTTTGATTCCACAACCCCAAAGGACTTTTTCTCTACAAAAATGCTCCCTGAGGAGGAACACAGATTCACATGGATAGAGTTAACCTGAGGCAACAGGTCAAGATTAGGACAAATGGTCATGTGGACACTAAGTCTGAGAGGACAGAAACTCAAGGCAGTTTGTTTGTGATCAGCTTGGGCCAACTGATCTGCAACTCAGACTGAAAGGCAGTTAAGTTATTCACAAATATAAACTCTTAATCTCTCCACACCCAGTGAAAGGGTGAGTCCACACCGTATCCCACAGAGAAAACAAACCTCTCTCCTGTCCCAAAGGTAAACTAAAGCTCACCTGGAGTAGCCACCAGACTGGTCTTCAGCGTCCCTGGCTCAGCAGGGGCAGCAGGACGTGACCCTTCCATGGAGACCCCATCCTGGGAGTTGGTGCGAGAAATGGGTTCAGGGGTTTTCTTCTTGCGCTGCAGCCCCTTCTGGATGGACTGCGAGTCCGTGGGCAGGTTGGCCAGCTGGTGAAACACATTCCGCTTGCGGATAACAGCATAGACCAAATTGGAGTTCCCTGGGAATCGCAGCAACAAAACAAGCAGAGAAATAAGGCTCAAAGAGCTCTGCCAACCCAGCACGGCTCGCTGGGTACACAAAGCCTGACTGCTCCCACCCACAAAGGCAGTGGCACAGGGAAGAAAGAGCAGAGCTCAATATCCTCTTATCCGTTACAAAGCAGTACAGAAAATTAAGTAAAATCCTTCCTAGGCTGGAAAACTGACAAGAAATGGCTTGGTGAGGGATATTCAAACAGCTGAGAAGAAAAAGGACAGTTTAAACCACATATTAGCATCTATTTTGGAAGAAAAGGTTACTAGCCAAGGTTCAACACTCTTCCTTCTTCAACATTCCTCCTCCTTCAAAAGAACTCACAAAACAAATCGGGGCATTTAATTTGAGGAGACACAGGCTTGAAATAGCAAAGCCAAAAGGCCAGAATGCTTACTGCCTGCAAGATGGCACAGAACAAAATGAAACCATCCTCTAATATAAAACACAAATTACACCCACAAAGGCTGCTTTTGGATTTGGCAACTGCTACACGCAAGATTCCCATCAGGGAAGCAGAATGGCTATTCTTGATTTGCAAGTTTAAAGCAAAACACTAAATTCTGACCAGGTTTAGGGACCTTACTTTATCATTTATTAGGTAAAAGACTGTCATGCTATTAAGAGGGAAAGCATAAGGCATTTCCTGGAAAGCAGCAAATATCAGAACTTTCTTTGGATTAGGTGGTTTAGTCTTCAGCTCCCAGAGACCTGCCAAAGCAGAACTGAGAGGCACTTAAAAGTTGTTTTGTCCCATCACCTACACTGCTGAGCAACACGAGCAGTTTCACAGCAACATCCAGCCAGTCACAACTTACGTGTTACACACTCACTTTATGTTTCTTTTCCTCTCTGTGCATCTCACCTTCTGCAGGAGGGCTGAGGTTATGCTGATAATTAGCTGCCATCTCATTTTGCTCTAACCAAATTTGCCTGACCCAGGACCCAATGCTGATTATCTTCCAACCCAACTTCTCAGTCCTATGTAGCTCATTTCTACACTTCTCACCTCCTCTCATCTCCTTGGACTTCCTCTGAACTTCCATCTCACATTCTCTTGGACTAAACTAGTGCAAACCCACTAAATAAAGCAGTCTGTTACCATCAAACTGGTACTGAATGATGTTGTTGAAAACTTCCAGCAAGAAGAAAACAAGGTGGTGGTTCTGGACAGCAGAGAACAGGAACCACGTGGTAGAAAAAGCCTCCAAGAGATGCAGTAACTTGTTAGCAGCCACCATGGAGAGAGACTTCAAGTATGGAGACACTGTGGAAGGCAAAATAAATGAAAACTAGAGAAGGAACCAAGGTGTATATATTCTCAAAAATAAATATACCACTAAAAGTATTGCTTTTATGACCTTCCCCCCTTGCACTTCTGAGAAAGCCTCATGGAATAGCTGAGCCAAATGGTTCCACAGAAACATTTCCAAACACAAAGCAAATGAAACAGAGATATTGCCTAGCAAAAGGAGGCATTGCTGCTTTTAGAGGGTTTTGTTTAGTCTTACACTAATAACAGCACCTCTGCTGTGCCTCCTGAAAAGCTTCACAACTGGAGCCACTCCGGCACTCACTAAGTCCAAGGGAAGCACTGCCACTGTGAGGAGGTGGCACTCCCTGCTGGAAAGGGACAGTATTGCTAACTACCCTCACTAGGCCTGCTGGCAAATGTCCTGTTGCCACCCCAAGGGAGCTCCAGGACTCTGCTGTCCCTCCTTCTGCCCCATCTGCCCATGCAGGCAGATCTTATCTGCACTGGCCCCTTCAGCACAGGCTGGAAGGGATGAGTTTCCAGCAGCAGGCACTGGCCAGTGTTAGGGAACACAGGTAGGGGCACAGGGAGAGGGGAGTGAGAGCACTGTGGGCTGTGGTTTCTCCCCACACAGTGCTCACCGTTCACAACGATGGTGAGCAGGCAGTCAAAGAGGGGCTGCAGACGCTGGTGCCCGCTGGTGATGATCTTGTGAAAGACCTGTGGAAGGAAGGAGCTCTTGAGCAAGGCAGCACCTTACTGAAAGCAGCCTCTCAACCAAAACCAGTGCCACCCCCACACTAATCGCTTCCTGACACCATTCCTTCCTAGGCAGGGCCCGGCACACTCCACAATTACACAGGTGGGGAAGGCTGCTCTCACTGCAGACTTGCGCTCCAGGAGTACAAGCTTTCATTTACAAGGAATCCTTTGGGAATGTGATTAGGGCCCTATAACAGCACAAACAGAAACTGACCGTGAGCTGTTCAACAATGTTCAGGCAGCCTGGGACAAAACTAAACCACCAGGAAGTAAGAGATGCCTTCACCTCCAATAGACTTTGACTCTGAACCCTTATGATGGCTGCTTGAAATGCCACAGAACTAATAATTTTACAGTTGATTTTAGTGGAAACTCGTAACTCAAACGTTTGTCCTATTTTTAACTATATCCTCAGACATGGAAAGATTCAAGTGCCTTGTAACCAGTTCAGACATTCACAATCTTGGCCTTCCCACCTAGCTGGCATGTCTGTAGAGAAGTCCTAAGCATAATTAAAACAAAGAGATGATCTGAGATTAATGGAATGCAAGAGCAAAACACATAGCATCAAGAGCAGTTATGGTGGGCAGGTTTCTTCCTACTCCTTTTAATAGGAATCTCCTCTTGGAGATTTATCAGAAGCTGCTGAGAGATTCTTCTCTGGCAAATGAGAACATGACAGAAGGGAAGCACCTGAAGCTTGTATAGCAAAGCACATAGCTGCTCATAGGCAGTGTTGTGGGCAGACTGAAAGGTCAATGAAACTTGCAGCAACCCAAAGCTGTAGGGCTGAGCTTGGTATCACTGCTGTCCCCACTGACAGATGTACTCCACACACCTCTGGTTGCCTGGGACAGAGCCAGATCTCCTGCCTTCCCTACCAACAATCAAGTCTAGTACACAGCATGCACCCACCCCCTCATGACAGCAGTGCAGCACCATGAGGAGTCCTGTTCTTTGGGATCCTATCATGCAGATGGAATTGCACCTCATGCATATGCACCCTGCCAGACACATCACCTCAGGTTAACTGTGCATCCCACACACTTCCTCGCTATTCAGTGGGCTTCCAGTCTAGGGACGGTGAGTATATTGAAGGTGGACAATTATTTGTGGAGCTAGGAGGGTTCAAGAAGTGCTGGAGCTGTACTCACTATGATGAGCAGATCTGCATGTGTCCCTGTGAAGACAGGGATGTCCATAGGCACTCGTACAGAATACGGCTTGTTCAGTCGCACCCCAAAGTTACGCTCCCCACTGAGGAGCAGGAGGATAAAGACCCCAATGTGCATCAGGCCCACTCGTGCTGCAAGGAGAAAAAAACAACAAAAAAACATGTCACAGTGAGGCCAGTGGAATTCTGTGAGGGACAGTAAGGACAGAGGAGAAACACTATGGGACTGATAAAAAACTGCAGAGACTAAACCATCCTGATAGGGGACATCCCACACAGACCTCCCTCCATTGTCAGTACCAGTGTCCTTCCCAAGCATATCTGTGTTAAGTCTTATCAGTGTTAAGTCTTGAATACTTTTCTTCATCATGTTCTTAATGTAAACCATCATCATAGTAGTGAAGATGTGACTACTTCTCTCCACTACACAATGATAAATCAGTTATGCCTGATTTACTCCTATGGCATGATCAGATTGCTCATTTTTCCCTCTTCACTGGATCAGGGATACAATTTTCAACAAGAGGACTCAAAATGTTAACACATACTAAGAAAGGATCTCCCCTCCCTCTATTGCAGGATAGATTGTGTCCTGCTTCTAGCCTCTTACAAACATTAAAACCCAATTAACTGGACTGTAGAAGGTCAGGAACATGCATTCAAGATGCTGTCAAGTGGTAGGAAGGAAGCATCTCAAGAACATTCTAGTTCAACTTACATTGGTCTGCTCTGGCATCATTGAGAAAATACAAGATTGGGACAAGAATGTCCAGTACATCGCTGCTCTTCAGCACAAAGAAGAGGAATTTCTGGAAGAAAAGGGAGGATTTCAGACAATCATAAGCATATACCCTGCACCATCTACAGGACTCAGGATGGGCAGTCTCAAGTTAATCAGTCTCTCAAGAAAATTAGAAAGGCTGGTGTATGCACTACCTCATCCACTCCAGTGTCATTTGCAGAGTTATTATGATACCTGCTGCAGAACCTGCTTCCAGCACAGACCTTCAGGAGCTGCAGCCCCTCTCCCAGGCTGTCCCTACAGCCAGACCCCCAGTCCCTGCATCAGTGGGGCTGATGATCACAGCACCCCAGAGCCACTACCAACTACCCACCACAGCCCTTCACCAGAGCTTGGTCCAGCCAGAGTCGCAACAGCCAAGCTGGGGTGAAGCTCAGCAAGAAGCAGATCCATACCTTGTTGAAGTCACAGAGTTTCCAGAAGAGGACAAGAAGCTCCTGATGGAATTGTATCTTCTTGGCAGAGTTTGGCAGGTAGGTCTGGACCAGCGGGTTTGATAACAAGCGAGCCACTCCTTTCAGGATGAACTGGAAATCCTGCCAACAGATCAGGAAAGAGAGTGTGGTGGGCCCAGGGCAAATGCAATCAGCAGGAAATCAGACAGGGAACAGTGCAGGATGGGAACGTTACCTCCTCCCGGTGTATCCTTGAGAGGTAATTCACAAACAGATTGTCTGGTCCAGGAGGCTGCATTCAAAGAAAAGGAGGGAAATGCTTACTGGCAACAAGGTGTATTAAGGAAGCTGAAGTATAACCACCAAGGTCTCTCACTTCAGCTTTCTGCTCTGAATAATCCAGCTTTAAGGAGACAGAGTACTGCATGGAATAGTAAATCAGGGGCTTTTCACTTACATGCTCCTGATTTAAGTCAGTGATCAAAATCTAGTATTTTGGTCATGTATAGGTCTTTAGTGACCACAGGACTGAAGCAGGATTGGAACAGAGAGAGCAGACTGCAAGGGGAGTAGCAGCACTACTCAACAAGCAGTGCTGGGTCCTATAGCTCAACATTCAACATAAGCTGGTGTGAGAGGACCCCAGTGAGTTCAGGAGAGCAGCAAACAGATTCCAGTATCACTCACATCCACATCATCCATGGCTGTGCCAGTGGTTGTGCCATCCACAGTGGGACTTGAACTGGTGGAGCTGTCATAGTCCAAGGTGACAATCAGCACCTGGGCTGCCTCCTCCACCAGCGGCTCACGGTAGTCAGAGAAAAGCAGGTGATTGTAAGGAATCCCATAACCCACGGGGTCATAGGCACAGACGATGTTCAGGAGCGATGTGAAGAGCGGGAGTGCATGTCTGAGGAGGAGAAAATGCTCTCAGAAGGCAGCAGCAGAAAACAAAAGGCACTGCCTTGGAGAGGGACAGGAATATCTCTCCCCAGGAGTCTAGGACCATGAAAAAACACAATCATTTTCTCTAACCTCTAACAGCAGTCTATGAGCAGCTCAGACCCAAGAGCCAAGACTCCAGCTCCCAGCTGGGCTCCTGGACTACAGCTGAGAGGGGAGGGGAAGTGAAAAAGGCCACGTGGGCTCCCAGAGGAATCTTGTGCAAAATGTGAAAATGGGAAAGGACCTCAAAACTCTTTAGCCTCTGGAAAGACCAAAGTATATTTCTTCAGCCTCCAGCCAGGTTTGTACTCCCCTAAGGTGGGTGAGTATCACCTGCGGAGCTGGAAGTCCCAGAGGTACAATGTCACTAGAGGGCGGCATTCATCCGCCACCAACACCACACCCCCTTCCCAAGGGAACAGGGTCTACAGCAGGGAACGGGACCTGCCATTTCCAACAGGACAGGGCTCAGTCCTGCAGCAAACTCCAGTGGGCACCGTGCTCAGACTCTCCTTTTGCTGCTGAGGAACACTTCTCACTAAGCAAAAATACTAATGGGGTGTATGTGAGATAGGGACAAAGTAAAAGAACAGCCCCGGGATGTTGGAGGTAACAAGTCCTATGGCTACCCATTACCAAAACACTCCCTGGAACAGATCTGAAGATATTTCTCGCCCTGGCACCCAGAGCCCCACCCTTTACTCTTACCTGTTTTCTGTAGAGCAGAAAAACTGTACCCAGGGGTTGGTGTTGCTGCTGTCTGAGGAGGGAGGCAGGTACATGGCCTCAGAGAAACAAGTCAACAGCAGCTTCAGCAGCTCTGTCCTGGAAGAAGAAGTCCAGAAGTAAAGGCCCGGAGCCATTCAGGAGCAGGGACTGGGCATAGGAGGCACAATCACTACAACAATACAAAGGCTCAGTCTCATCTAGAAAGTCCTTCTGAGGGAGAGCTAAGCCCATTTCATTTCCTATGCTATATTGCTGTCACTGGCACAAAGCTAAGCAGAATTGCTGCCTTACAAAAAAGAAATCCAGTACAGAGCTCCTTGGCATTTCCAGAACAGCAGTGTTTACCCAGTTTCTGCTGCAGACAGTCTGACTCCCACCTTATACTACAAAAAGCTACTCAAAAGGTCAGCTGGGTTTTTTATTCTGTGTTGCCAGTCCTGTTACCTTGGAAAGGAGCAAGCAGAAAGCTCCTTGGGAATCATGGATACTCAAAGAGGCAAAGAGAGCTCACCTCCCCCAGATCTCCCTCTCCTGAGCCCAGTTTCTTTCCATTTTGCCTTAGCAGAAGCTCTTACCTATTCAAGTCATGGATGTAGTTGGGCTGTGGAGAATGAGCAAAGCCCACTCCCGCCTCCCAGATGTACTCACAGCTGTCAATGGAGTGGATATCTTCTGCTGTGTCCTGTGGGAGAAATAAGAGGTTGAATTACAGAAGGCAGGAGCCAGAATTGGCAGCAATGGTGGTACACCCAAGGCAGTCCAGCCCTTCTCTCTGGAAAAAAACAGCAGAGAAGCACCCAGACAGCTGAACTGTACAAAAGCTCCCCCCCAGGCCTGAAAAAGCAGGTGCTGATGTCTTCAAAGAGCTCAGCCTTTGCAAGCAAGGGATAAAACACAGTGATAAAAGTACTGTGCATGATGGAGGGAGCCCACATTTCCAGCCATAATTTTAGGGCTGACTTCAGTGGGAATATGGGTCAGTCCTGTGTCTCCTTTGCCCATTGTCTCACAGTTCTTCCTCTTTACTCAGTGGTACTTCAGGCAACATCCACCACAACGTGTATCTCTGGGGCCACATGCTGCTCTGCCATGAACATAAGAACATCTCTGTGCTCTTAAGCTGCAGTCAGATCAAGCCCAGAGAGGGAAAAGTCAGCTCAGCAAAGACTACAGAGGCTGCAGGCAGCAGACGGGCAGCCAGCAGCAAGGAACATAAATCATTCACAATCTCAGTGTCTAATTCCAGTTGCCCAGAATCCTGAAAAACCAGTCTGGCTGCTGCCAAGGGAAAAATCACAGGTGCAAGTGGTGGGGGAAGGCTCTCCCAGGAAAATCCATTGTCACCCTGACTTGTGCAATCCATCCCTAGACAACAAGTCCATCTGTTTCAGCACCACTTACTCATAGCACATTGGTAGCTCCAATCCAGCCTTGCCCCTTCAGCCTCAGGTGACAGATTTCAACTCTCTTCCTACTACTTAGAAACCCCAAGCAATCAATTTAGTACTCAGATTTGTCACAGAATTTTGCAGCCATCAAACATGCCACGGTTTAGCATGCTCATTTTTCGTTTGTGTCAGATCTATCCCAAAAAGGAGCAGTGTTTTTTTGTTTATAGACTGAACCTACAAAAAGCACGAGAGTCATTGGCAGGGAGAAAGAAGGAGGGAGATGCACCACGATCTGTTCTCTGTTCTTAGCACACCTGGTGGGAGATCCCTGCTTCAGGAAGCTGCTCTGAAGTACAGACAGTCACCATAAGGATCAGAGCATATTTAAATGTCTTTACTGTCATGATACAAATAGGGAGAAGAGGTGGAAAGACACAACAGAGGCCATCTACTCATGCAGATCACAGCACCTGCAAGCAGGCAAACAGCTATTTCCTGCCCCAGAATGCACCCAACTGCCAGAGAAAGGAACAAGGTGCTAAAGGTCTCTGCTCTGCTGGCAACAGCAGAAGAGCAACTGTTTGCCAGCACAACCACCTTTTCCTGAGGGGTAAGCTAAAGTGTGGGAGTAGTTGCCAGCCACTCCATTTGAGACTCATCCCCAGAAGATCTGTTTTAGAAGGCAGAGACACCATACCATGAACCCAAAATGATGGTCAATATTACTCACTGTGGGGTCAAGCTCAGCAAATCTGTATTTTCCTGCCTGCAGGCTTGCAGGAAGCTGCTGGGGTTTCCCAGAGTCTCCCCCGCCATGTAGCTAATCTGCCTCTATGCAGATAATCTCATGATTCAGCTTTCAACTCACCACCGTGCTCCTCCGGTGGCTCTGCACAGTGAAGTCGGGACAGAAGAGCAGATCTGTGACAGCGAGGAGCAGCGACTCGGCCAGCGGCCGGGCATTTTCATCATCTTCATCTCCCTGAAGTGACAAACAGAATAGCATTGTCAGTTCAGGGTGAGCAAAGAGCACACAGTAACACCAGTACGTCACAGCACAAGAAGGTACACTCCTCAAAAACACACAGGGAGGCAAGACATTACACAGGAACAGGAGGGAACAAAAGGAACAAAGGAACAAAAACCCAGACAGTACAGGAAAGAAATTTCCCCCTGGACAGTGATGACTAAACAGGAACAAGCTCTTTAATGACAGCAAACTAAGAAGACAAAGGCCTGGAGATGTCAAGGAAAAAGAAGAGTAGCAGTGGGTACACCTTGCCATGTGGCTTGGCTTACTGAAGACAAAGGAAAGAGAAGCATTGACAGAGAAGAGGGTTTTACATTCATGAAGGAGGATGATTCGGATGGTGCATGGAGACAGCAATAGGGAGAAGCCAACCAGCACCAATAAGGTATAAAACCCCTCAAAGTTCTTTCTGCATGGGCTGCCTGAAACTGGAGGCAATAGAACAGGGTGAGGCTGTGTGCATCAGGCAAGGGGCTGCCCCAGCCTGCCACAGCAGAGCAAGAACAACAGTAGAGAGGATTGTGCCATCTCCAGCATTCAAAGAAATCTCTCCAAGCATGCATGGCTACTCCTCTGCAGCCGTTGCCACGGGAAACCTTGCCAGATCCTGCCTGTCAAAGAGCATCCTGCCTGGGAGGCCTTCCCACCACACACCGGTGCTGGAGGGAAAGGCAGAGAGCAGGAATGGCAGGAGCTTATCTACCTCAGCCAGGCCTCTGTCAGCCTGAGCACAACACACAGCTCTTCAATCACAGCAGGCAGCTACGGAGATAATGGTCTGTGTGGCTCTGAATCTGTCTTGGTGACAGCAGGGAGGATACCCACAAACAGAGCCCGGATGTAAGAACAGGCACAGAGAGGATGGATGGAGCCAGCAAAGATGCTTTGACTTGTGCTTAAAGTCAGAGGTGAAATGACAACCATTAGAGTCCAAGGGGATTTCTTGGAATTCCAAGAGTGATCTTTACTAGGAGTATCTCGACTGCCAGAAAAAATGTCCCTGCAGGCTGCAGGTACCACCACATCCAAAACAGTGACACACAACAAACCAGTAGATCTCAACACAACACAGACTCCCATAGAGGAAGGAGGAGCCATGGCTCCAGGAAGCTCTGCCATCCATCACTCCATCATGAAGCAGGTGAAGGATAATCACAGAGATATTTACTAGGAATCCAGGCATACTGTCATCTTCAGTTCCCAGACAGAAATCAGCCACCAGACAGCAAAGCTGCTGCCCCAGATTAGATGTGATCCTGGCTTCCTAACATCTCAGGGATGTATTTGTTATCCCAGCCTTACAGGGTAAATGCACATGGTTAAACGACTGAGCACACGGAACCACAACAGCTCCACCCACACTCAGGAGGGCTCCCCAGTACAGCACAGGTGGACTGGGCTAGATCACCTTGGGGTGACCCCATCACTCTGAGGCTGAGAAACTCTTCTAGGTGCTGAACAAAGGAGGAATAACAGCAGCCTGGCTGGATCAGAGCACCAGGCACCCCTGCATGTTCCTTCCCAAAACAAGTTCCTCCATTGTTAAGCTTCTCCAGCACTCCCTGGCCCATGCAGGGATGAAAGGACAGACAGCCACCACCCTCCCAATCGCACAAATCACAAAGCAGGACTAGCGAAGACTTCCCTTTTCATCACCCAGAACTTCCTTCTGACGGGCCCTCAGGCAAAGCAGATTAGAGGTGACAGGCAGAGACAGCAAGAGGTGCCAGTTTATACTGTACCAACCACTGCCAACCCTTCATAACTGTCCCCAAAGACACTGCGCTGCACTTAGACTCAGGAGAACCACATACTTCAGTACAGCCACACTGACCTGCAGATCAGAAACTCATAGGACAGGGCTCTCTATGCACAGAGCAGCTGCTGAGAGAGCAAGCAGGCAAATACATACTCCTGGTATAACTCAGCTGTGCTCTCAGTGCTGCTATTCCTCCTATTTGCAGAAGATCCTAAAGCACTTTCACCCCGTTCCGAGAGATACAAAAGAGCACTATTGTGCTTGCTCTCCAGACAAAGAAATATGGGGAGGCTGAGATATTCCACATGGTTATGCACTTCACTGACAAAGCCAGAAACAGCATCACGCTTTAACCACTCTTGCTCAGTTGTGGGCTTCATCTCCCAGGTTAGGTGCCTAGCTAAAACTGTAGCACTCAGCTTACAAGGAGGGTACTGAGTCATGATGCCAAGAGCTTCTCTGGCACTGTTTACTTTAAATGTGATGTTGTAAAATCAGAGCAAACAACACCCTGTTGCATTTTGATTTGAAACTTAAATCAACTGTCATTAATGGAACAAGGACATTTCAGTCTAAGAAAGTCATACAGCCTTTAGTACAGCTCTTATATTCATTAAATCATACCTCCAGTTGTATTGGAGAACCCTTTCCTCACATATCAGTGCTCTCCTACAGCTACACACACAAATGAAACATCCAGAGGATACAGCAAGAACCAAAGGAAGGGAAAGAATTTAGAAAGTGCCACCTAATTTCTGACCACATTGAAATAACTGGAATAAAGTTGCCCCCAAATATACATAGTGTGTCCTCAGTGCAGCCTCCCCATACTCTCTAGAAAGAAGAATAAGTGACAAGAGACAGACCCCTCCTCGGCCAGCCCCAGGGACAGTTGACCAGAAGAAACCTCTCCAGTCTGGGTCCTCGAAGATGTAAGGCAAGATACGGGTGAGGAGCCGACAGCAGTTCAAGACAATTTGTCTCTCCTTCTCCGTGTGGCAGCCACTCTCTGCTCCCTGCACCAGCTTCTCCACAGCCTGAAGGAAACAAAACCAAGGAAGGCAGCATTAGCCTAGGCACAAGTTAGCAAGAGCTAAGCAGGTCTGTCCTGCTAGTGATACCCTCACACAGACTTATAAGCAGTTCTTGGGAGTCCATTTGCTCTCAGTTTAATGGCAATGTTGCTGTTTGAAACTCTGTAAAAACAGACCTTTAAAGAGACCTTCTGAATTTCTGCTGTTCCACTGCAAGAGACCTCAAATGCCAGGGCTAATCCATACAGCACGTGTGGTGCCACGTGAGACAGACAGCCAAAGCACCAGAAGGCTCCTTCCAGCACTGCTCCATGACACCACACACTGAAAAGGGCAGATGAGATTAATCAGCTGCAGCAAGTACCTGAGATGCAGGCAGGAAGGACCAAGGCAGCAGCACTGTGCTGCATCGAGTGAGGCGCTGGCAGGGGATGATCACACAGACACACAGTCTGACAGTTCTGCCTGTGTGATTACAGCAGGGACCTCTCCTGACTCAGGAGGTGGGAGCTAAGCTGCTGCCTGTGTTAAGTGTAGGGATACAGCCTCTAGCAGCATCTGTCAAGGTCCTGCTGCAGAAAAGGGTGGTAGCCCAGGTTTCCCCACTGCCCCTGTGAACAGGACTGCTGCTCTGGAAAGAGCTTCTGGGCTGAGACTCTGCAGCCCATCCAGGGGCTGCTTCAGCTGCCAGTGGAGGGTCACTGGGCTTTTCAGAATAGATGTGGGTCTCACCAGGCAGCAACCACAGCCACAGGAGGCAGTGACAGGAGGTTTTACCCACAGATAGAAAAAAGCAGTCTCTTCCCTCCATGGCTGCCCCCACTTGCTCTTACTCCTTGATCCCAAGGGGAAACAGAGGGGATATGAAAGCAAAAACATTTAACAAGGATTCACCTTGCTGCTTTTTAATTCATGAGGTCATGTGTCCCTGCTTATTTTCATGGCAGACTGCCTGGGTCACTGACTCTGCCAGCCTGCGTCACTGCATTAATGGGTATTTAAGTGCTGTTTGTCCCAGCCTGTCACATACTAACTGAGCTGAACAATTTCTTCAGGCACACTTATGACTATACAGCCTGAATCTCCAGCCATTACTGTAAATGACATTTCTTCACAAACACACAGTATTCCTAAGTCCAGTGGCACATTGCACATGGCACAGGTCAGGGTCCTCAGACTGGCAAAATCACTGCTAGAGTCTTGTGGGCTCCTATGACATTGACATCCCAAGATCTATGGCTCATGGATAAACAGTCCTGCAGTCACAAGGCCTCCCAGCACGCCTGTTTCCAGTATGGAGAAGAGACCATATTTTAGTCTTGGTTTTGGAAGAAAGAAGACACGGGGTTCACAGAAAGAAGAAAGGGATTCACATCTCTTCTAAGCCCTTCTCAACTCCCAAACTGCTCATTGCCAGAAGCCAATACCAGGGAAAAAACATTGCTGTCTTCCTCATGTTCATATTTTTTCTCAAGTATCCACTACATGCATCTGTCTACAATTCACAGTCAGAGGTACCTTTGCTATGATTCAGTAAGTCTTATTCACATATTGTAGAGGAGGAAAGAAAAACAGGATGGCAGCAACTATTTAAAACTGGAAAAATGCCATTCCAAACGTTTTCAACTACAAATTCAAGGCTACTCTTGGCATGGCTCAAGTCAGGAGCATTGTTAACACCTGCACTTTCCCAGGCAGACTAAGTCTCAGGCTGTTGCTCACCAGCTTGACAATTTGCCAAACCTGGCAGGGTATGAAATGCTGTTCAATGTCCCTGTGCTCCATACAAGGACGTGGTAACACCAGAAGCAGCATCAAGAATGTTCTGTTATCACAGCAGAAGGAAGAGATGTCTTAAGATCTTCCTCGAACTTTATCCAGGCATTTGCACAGTGACAGCCTCATCCCTCTGGGGTCTCTCAGCTTGAAGCCAGACTGGTTGCATGGTGAGGTACAATTAGGTGCAGACAAGGAACGGGATGTTTCAGCCTCACCACAAATACACAGCCTTGCTATACAAAGTCCCCTGAGCAAGAAGCAGTTTATAGAGCAGGTAAGACCCAAGAAGACAGAGTGAAACACAGGAAGGGGACAAGAGGAAAAAAGCTCCACACTGATCCAACACCAGCTACAGTCTGTGTTAACCTACGAGAGGAAGGGTTGAGAACTACCCTCAGGAGGAGACCGGGACAAGCAAGCGCATTGTGTGGTACAAGGTACCTGTTAGCCCTTGGAAACCACAGAGCTGTTGATCCAGAGACACCCCTGCTAGCAAGAGACCTCAAACGACAGGCTAGCACAGCTGCAAGCAACGAAACAGCATCAAACTTACCTTGTAACACAAAGTTGCCAAATTTGAAGGCGATTCTTCTCTCACTGCTCGGATCTCTGCAGCTGGTACAAGAGCAAAGACATCCTGTACTGAAGTGGCTGTGTCTGCCCAGAACTGGTCCCAAAAGGCATTATCCGTGGCCTCCACAGGCTGTGGAGAGACAAATGTGGTTATAGATGTGGAACTACCATTCCATAAGATCCAATCATCAACAATTACGCCTGGCTTGGGGATGGGATGAGGCAAGAAGAGGTTCAATAAAACATACTAGCATGGCTTTATATGTCAGCCTCTGTTTCCAGGGCTTTGGATGACTTATCTCCCAAACTGAACATTCCTTCAGACATACAGGAGGCTTTGTGTTTGCAACTGCTGCCAGTAATCCAAGATCTTCACCACTGCACATGGCCCAGGCTGTCCTTGTGCACTCTGCCACCTTCAGAGCAAGTCAAGGAAGACCCTAAGTGTGCACTGGAATTACTTCTGTTGTAACCAAAGTCTCGAGGAAGCAACCAGGGACATCTTATTAGAGCACGAACAGACCCACAGAACTGAAAGACCCACCTCAAAGCACTCAGAGATAAAATGCAATTGATCTTTCTGAATCAAATATTTATAGAGAACTGGACTGAGTGCAGCCAGTCGCTGCCAAGGCTTTGTTCTTAAAAAGCACTAAGTGTGCCATTCAAAGAGGAGATGGAAGAAGACCAAAGAAAACAATCCATTTCAAACCTGTGGTCTCAGCCCCCAACCCAGCCCTGGGAACACACCTTTTTCCACTACATTTTGTGCTAATACTTGCCAAGAGATAGGCACTGCCCAAACGCAGCTGCGAGTGCTCAAACCACCCCGGGCTCTAGCTACAGGGGTGGGATAAATACATGTCTGTTTATGACAAGCAGTGTGAAAGAGATGGATCCACAATTGCAGTCAGAGGAGGAAAATGTGAGCTGTCCCAGGAGTTTCGCCAGCCGTGGTGTGGGCATGCTTGGCAGATCAGAAGAGCTGCTCACCTGAGCACCCCCAGCCCTTGGCTTGGGGCGAGGAGGAGCCTCCTGCCTGCGACCAGCACCAGCTCCAAAGCAAACAGCAGCACTCTCTAAGGGCAATTATCAGCACCACTGGGTGGGTCTTGCATGTCAGATACGAAAGGGGCAAAAATATGACTGTGTGTTTAATTGAAACAACTCCTGCCCACTCCCAGATCTGCTGTAGAAGGCAGGAAATTTGTCCAGCTCTATGCTGTGTCTAAATGCAGCTCAGATGCCACTTGTGGAGAAGAGATCACTCACAACTCTGACACAGAGAAGTGCTGCATCGCCCTGTTTGCTGTCACCTCCTGAACTAACAGCCCCAGCCCAATGGGCATGTGACATGTCACCACCACCAAAGGCCAAAAAGTGAGAGGGGCCAACTACCTCAGACTGGTACAGCAGGTTATTGCCCTGCAGCTCTTTGCCTTAATGCTTCAGTGTTGGTGGTCCTAGTCCTTCCAGTCATGCAATGAACCAGCCCAAGCGACTCCCCAGTCTTTAAAAACAAAACCAGAAAAAACCCCCTGTGTGTTCAGACATCTTAAACTCACCCCTAGTGTTGAAAACCTAATTTTTTTCACCTGGACACCAAGGCAAGATCCCACCAAACCTCTTCCCAAGGGAAGAGCAACTTTTCCCAAACAGTTCAAGATTACAGGTCCTCAGAGGGGATCTGTAGGAACAATCCAACCCAATATTCACAGCCTGACTTTCAGCTGAGCATGTGAATGAGCTGAGCTCCTTGCAACCTGGGCATGAAATGCTTAAATGGAAGGAAAGCTATTTTGCACATCTCATCTCTAATTGTACTCCTCAAAAAGAGCCAAGTATTTAGAAATCTGATCCATGTAATGCATGACATACCCTACAAATCCTACACCCCATTTCAAACCACACACCACAACTTCATGTAGAACTGCCACATGTACATCCTGGCTGCCTGCCACAGCCACTCCCACTGACAACAGCAAGCAGCAATTGCTGCTAATTGGGCATCATGCATAAATAATGCCTTCACTCTCATCTAGAGGGGACGCAGAAAACCATTTCCCTCCAGTAGACACTGATCCCTTTACCTCCCACTAGCTTGAGGCCTCCTCAGAGGTTGAACACAGCCACTGTTTTACAGATGGCAGCACAACACGGATTGAGGAACTCTGACTGCAGTCCCTTGGAGCAGGGAAGCACAGCACAGGTTCCCTGAGCTGCAACGTTGGATGTACAGCAGCGTTCATGTCTCAGCTGCCATCTTGGCAACCAGATTACACTAAAACACCAGTACCTTGCATTTTTAATAGCTGCAGCAAGTCAGCTCTCCATCAACAGATGGTATCCCATGTACAATCCTGGGACATGGATTCAGTACTGAGTCACTCACTTCCCCACTGTCCCCCTGTTTTAATTACCAGCCTGGCATCATGAAGCTACTCAATCCACATTATATTCATCTCCTTGATAGAACATTACCAGCTAGTTTAAAGCTGATTGTATTCTGCATGCAGCATCTCTGGGGATCTCCTCAGCTGGGCTCACCCAACAGACTGTATCCAGCCTCACAGAGGAGAGAAATACAGAGGCCTAGATCATCCTTGTTCACCAGTCAGGGAGATCTTCATTTGGAAGTGTCAAGACTTAGGTACAAGTGTTGGTGCAGCACACGCTGCAGTCACAAATCCCAGAGCACTCAGAGCCTTGACAGTGCTTCAGCCAGAGAGCTAACGAGGAGCTGAATCCTTAGCACAGGTAAAAAAAGGGCCTAATGTTCCTCCAGCACAGTGCAGACAACCAGCTCTGCACCAGCAGAGCAATGAGGGTAAGAATTGAGGGATCAGTAGCTCGACTCTACTCTGGAAACACAACTGGCACATCTGGAGAACAAAGGAACTTCCTGAACCAAACATATCTCATGGCAGAGGCTGCTGAAAGTACAGAGCTGACTGGTAGAGAGAGACTCTGATGCCCAAGGCAAGCTCCACACCACAGGGTGAGGTAATTGTAGAGCAGAGTGTTGCTGAGGACACAGTGGGCAGATCCAAGGTGATGTGACAGAGCGGGCAAGGAGGGCGACTTTTGCCTTCAATAAAGACCTGCCACCTGCACGCTGGCCAAACAAAGGTAAAATCAGTTATTCTGGACACCTCCATTCTTTGTTTTCTACTAGTTCTAAGTGTTGTGCTTCAGGTTCTCTGAAACACACCACACACGCTGCAGAAGTTAGGAAAGGAAGACACTTGGTTTGCAAGCCTCATGCCAGTTACTGAGCAGAGAATCACAGGCTGAGCAGGCAATCCCCAGACAAACAGGATATCTCACAGGAAATAGGAAAACAGAGAGGGCCTGACCATGTCCTAAAAACAGGAAAAGCTCCCAAGGCACAGTCTCTCCTATTTGTTACTGTCCTCAGCCTGACATCAGCCCTACCTTCACTTTCTCTTTTAGACACAGTTCCTCACAAACTCCAGCAGTGTCTGTGTGTGCGTGCTTGTACCTCCTCTCGACCAAGAGCTCTCTGCACTTAGGACTTAAATCAAATGTCCATTCCTAACAATTCCTCCAACAGGCCCCCACTGGAGGACTGTCCTAAAACTAGTTCTAAGGTCATTGCAGACCATCAGAAGAGAACCAAGGGACAAGCAGTCACTAGCCTTGCTCAGTGTGTTCTCTTTTTGCTTCTTGCCAACATGCCAACTAAGCATCCCACTAGCCAAGGCAGCAATCCTTTGGAGCAGGGGCTCTCCTTCTTCTGAGGCTCAACAGCAGAGCAAGTCCCTCATCCCTGCCCCGGGTTTCCACCCAGTACTGCATAAACTCACATGATCTGTTACAGCAGTTGCTCCTTTCCACTCCAAATGTGGCAGAACTGTGGTGTGTAATCACCATTCACACAGCACCTGACTGAGTTTTAGATCAGGTAACCCTGCAGGGCCAGGGATTAGTTTGAGGCAATTCACACATCTTTGTACCACCTCTTTGTGAGCCACTGTGGAAAAGGAAAGCCTGTGGACAGACTTATTCTAAATATAAATAACTAGTAAGATTTTATCCCTTCTGCCAAGGGCAGCACCTCTACACAGGCTTCAGAGCAATAATATTTTTTTTTCTATAGGATCTTTGCAGTCAGCAGTGCAGAATCAACGAGACTTCAAGTCTACCACCAGTTCTTGGCTCTCACAGCAGAGACAGTGTTGCAAAGCAAACTGGAAAATGGGATTTGTAGAAGTCTGGCAGGGGAAGACCAGGACAAAAGTCAGCTGTGTGAAGTGTTAGTTACAGAGCTTTGCTTTTAAGACAACTTTGCTTTTGATCAACCTGAGACTCTTGGACAGCTGAGTCAAGCTTGGACGCTGTAAGAAATGATCTGCCAGAGTCCAACCTTTCTCCAAGCACAAGATATGCTTTCATCAGACTCAAGCTAATAGCCCATTGTACTCCCGGATTTCCACACCATGGAAAAGGAAGGGACTGGGGTTTGTCCCTCATGTTTGAATCTTCCTGTCTCTTTAAAAGCAGAGGCATAGCTCCCATTAAAATCTAACAAGCTGGTATACGAGATCAAAATTTCTTATCTTCTGGCTGGTTGCTGGCAGGAACCCCAACTGATTGGGAAAAGAAAAGGTGGTTCCCAGCAGTTAAAGCTCTCAGACCTGCAGTTGACCAGCTCTGATGAACTGTCACATCCACAATCCATGTTTCCTTTTATCTGTTAAATAGGCAGCACTTTTATGGGCAATTTGGGAGGGCTCACATATTCTCTATTATGAAGCACATCTGTTTTATTATCAAAGGGATGGGCCCTGCCAGTATAATGTGTGCAATGTAACGTAATATATACATATCATATAAAAATCCTAAAGACCATTTCTCCATGTGTGACTATAAATATACATCTGTGGCATAAGTTAATTTCTTTCTTCTGGTAATACTGCCCTTTTTAATCACTGAAATAATTCTGAAGTGCTTTTTCTTTTTTAATACTCTTACAACTTTAGAGTTTCTCTTTGGCAGATAAAAAAATCAATTAAATCAATACCATTTGCATCCAGACTTGGTTCCACTTTCAAATTCTGGGCTCCACATGTGCTGTAAACATTCAGTGTTATGTTCCTTACAGACTTATTTAATTTTTTTAAATGCTTACAGGGGAACCCTCATTTTTTTAATTAAGAAAAGCATGGAGATTATAAAAACTTATTTTTAAGAAAAAAATAACTTCTCTGCCAACTCTAAACCTTCTCCAATGAGTGAACAGTACATTCTCAGCTCAGAGTTTCACGTTACCAATGATTTGACAAAAATCTCTTTCTCCAGCTCCCTAATGTCAGAGGAGAAGCCTGCAAAACAGGAGACAGGCTGCTGAGGAAGCAAAGCAGGTTGTGAACCAATAGCTTGGAAGGATTTGGCTCTGTCCATTACTGCAGCCTGGTTTTGGATCCAGGATCTCACGGACCAGATTTTGCTACCGGTACGAGATCAGAAGGCTCCAGGAGAGCCCAGTCACGCGTTCCGCACAAGCAAACAGCGGTGCCCTTCTACAGAATGTAAATATGGGAGTGCCAACACCCCACCCCTTTCCACATGCAGTCAGTTTCACCCAGATCACAGAGACATGAAATTAATCCAGCCAAGAATGAAGCTTTTCCTCCTTCCTTTTCATTCTGGGCTCCAGTGAACCTTCTTCCCTTACACAGGTCGATAAGCCACGGGAGGGGAGTGCTCTCACCTGGGCTGCTGGTCCAAGGGATTGCCTCACAGGGTTTTCTTTGTGAACAGCAAACTGGGCAGAGCCCTAAGGGCCTGATTTACTGCCCCCTAACCTCACTTTATAAACACATTTCCCCATGAAGGAGGGACAGCCCAAAGCTGAGGATACTCTGAACTATTTGGCATGCAGAAGAGACTTTGGAAGAATCTCTTAAAACATTAAATCCCCCACTTCTCTCTTTACCTACTTTCACAACTAGTGGTTTTTAAGAATATATTCACAAAAGCCATTCTTTAGCAATGCAGATAAATGTGATAGTGGTTTAGAAAGTATAAACATGTTTTTTTCCAGTCTCTTCCAGAACCTTATCCATCTACAATTCAATTCCCAGCAGCAGCCTCTGTCTCTCGAGCTTTCACAGATTTTCTCCTACCACCCTTTAGCCCTTTGCATCCATACCCTCTTCTTCTGAATTCATTCCCCATCATTAACTATCTCTCTGCCATCACCCCCACATTTTCTTAGCAGCTGATATTGCCTTACTTCTAAAGGTAGATCATAACAGCTGTTCTCCATTGTAGCTCAGGAAGAACCCGAATAGAGCAAAATCCCTCTGCTCCTTAGACAGAAGGACAGGCTACTAATTTTCTGCCAGTGTGCTGCTGCTACTGGGCACTCCACTTAAAACAAAAATTAAGCAAGCTCCCAGGACACGCACAACATATGTTAGACCTCTAGACAGTGACCCTCCCTTCACAAAGCCCTGACTTTCACTTAACTCCTTCTCCACCTTAGCCTGCAGAAATAAAGCATTATTTCACAGGTCAGAGATGGAAACCTCTGCTGCCAACAGCACAGCTGCCCAACAGCCCTTTTCATCAGCTATTACCTAAAAACGGGGCAAGGTTCTCCACCCATTACGTTGGGAGGTGGGGGAAAGGATCCAGAAAAGGGAGCAGCGGCAAACCGTGTGATGTAAACCCGCAAGCGGAATACATTAGGAGCTGTGGACATCCCTTACGACAGCAGCGTCTGCTCTGTTAGCACAAGACGCTGTTCAGCAAGGCACAAGATGTCACCAGAGGCGGTGACAGGGCCCGGCCACGTCTGACAGCTGCCCCGGGGACGGGCCGGTGGCCCTCCACAGACCGGTGACACGGTGATGGGCGCAGCCTGCCCTGAGCCCCACCAGCCTCCGGCCTTCGGGCACGGCCTCACTGGGAGAGTCTGGCCAGGGCCGGCCGCGACCGCAGCCCCGGCCCCGCGGTCCCACAGCAGCCCCAGCCCCAGCCTCACAGGCAGGGACCCGCTCGGGGACCGCGCACACGGCGCCGGGGGTGTCTCGGGCAGGGCAGCGCCGGCTGTGAGCGGCTCCTCAGGGCGGCGGTTCCCGATATGGCGCGGGCCCCCTCGCCCCCCGCCCGAGATGGCGGCCCTCACCTGGGTCTTGGTGGTAAGCTGGATCACCGCCTTCCTGAAGTTGAGCTTGGAGTCGGCGCTGCCCATGGTGCGACCCAGCTGCGGGCAGGGTCGGGCAGGGTCGGGCAGGGCTGTCCCCTCACGCCGCTTCAGCTCGGGCTGCCGCTGACGCCATCCCCGTCCCCGCGCCGCCGGCTCCCGTTGCCTCCCTCCCTCCTCCTGTCAAACCGGGGCTCGCCGGTCCCGGCCCTCCCCTCTCCGCCCGCATCCCTCCCTCCCTCCGCCCGAGGCTCCTCCTCCGCCAGCTCTCCATCCCTACATCCCGCCCCGCCGCCTCCCCTCTTTTCCCACCTCCGCCTGTCATCCGTTCGCCACTTCACCCTTTCCTTCTCGCAGCTCCTTCTCTCCCACACTTTGCTCCCCACGGCTGTGATCCCCACAGACCCTGCCTCAACTCCACTCATGGCAGACCACGGCTTTTCTCATTCCTCCTTCCTCGCTATCTTCTCGTGCCTACGCTCCCCCTGCCTTCTCTGCCCTGCGCTTTCCTTTACAGCCCTTCTCTTCTGCTTCATCCTTTGCCTTACCCCTGCATCAAGTTCCTCTGCTCCCATGTCACCGCTTTTCCCCTTTTCTTGCCCCTTTTCCCACTTTGCTGCCCGCAGCCTTTATCCCCTGAAGCTCCTTTGCCAGGCTCGGGCAGAAGCCCGGTGACAGCTCTGTCAAACCATCACCGGCCACTCTCAGGGCCTAGTCCCAAGCCCAGATGGTCCAGAGGTGCACGCAGGATGCCAGGACAACAGCCACCTCCAGTCTGTCCCTAGCCCTGGGTTGAAAAGAGCCAGAAACAAGCACACTTGTAACATAGACCCTGTTCCAGCACCTTATGAGGAGCTCATTGCATGCAGCGGCCCATTAACCCTAATGAAATTCCACCCACACACAAGGAGAGGATGTTTTATAACCCTGGGTGCTGGGAATTCAGGATTTGGCACTCACTGAACACCTCAAAGCAGCTGTTTGAGGGCATTCAGTGCTGCCTTTGAAGCCATCGTCACCGTTTTCTGCTCTGAGCAGCTCTGTGAACTGCAAGCAGGTCTTTTTGGTGTCGCTGAGTTACATTTCACATGCTCTGCTCTACAAACCTTTCTTCAGAAAAAGTGAGGTGATTCCAATCATTCTGCAAAAGAAAGCAATGTGCTGACTCTCCAGCTGGGGCAGACTGTGGGAATTCTCGTTTTTTGGCATATAACCTGTACAGGAGTGATGTTTGATTTGATTGAGTGACATATCAGGTCTGAGACATTCTGGTAAAAGCTACAGGAAAAAATATTTTCACGAAATCATGTAATCTGGCTTTTGCTGTTAAACAGCCTAGGGCTTTGCATCCAAGTACTCAATATGGCTACAATATGCAGATAAATTATAAGAATTTATTGTAAGGAACGAAAACTTTCCAAAGCAATTATTTCTCACAAATAATAGAAGAACTCTAGTCCAACTGCCTGACCACTTCAGGGCTGACCAAAAGTTGAAGTATGTCGTTAAGGGCATTGTCCATATGACTCTTCAATAGGCGTGGGAAAGTTAAGATTTTCCCATTTCTGTTTTAAAATTGCTTAGAAAAAGATCTAAGACCTAGAGAGGGCTTTCTCACAGATACACCACAAGTGCTTGATTCTGTTTGCTGAGTTATAAATGCCAAGTTAAAGAGACTGCTTGATTCTGGTCTGACTGTATTAAAGCAGATGACTTTCCTGAAAGCAGCCACTGAATTTCAGAATGTGTATATGTGATGGAGAGGTCTATGAGGAGAAAAGGAGAGAGGAATAGTCTATAATTCCTCTCTTATTCCCATCTTTATCCCCCTTCTCTGCTGCTGTACACAAGAGCTGAGTACTAGCCCTTGCTTTAATCATCCAAGGGCACCCAGCTGCCTGTCACTGCTGGATTGAATAGTTTTCTGACACAAATCCCATCTTTTCTGGATGCACAGTCTGCTGCTCTTGCGTAGACACTTTATATTGCCTTTTCTGTAGGCACCACTGCAAGGTAATGTGATCAAATTTAAATCTGTGGAGCTCCATCACACAGAAGGAACAAAACAAAAACAAAAACAGAAACAAAAACAACCCACCACCATCACAAAAAAAAATATCTAAACCCACTGTTACTGTACAGAAGTTGATTTGGATCTTAGAATTTCTGATAGATTCCAGGGCTGACAAGCACAAATAAATTCCCTTAGGCCAAACCCCAGCTAGGAGAAAGACTACTTTCTCTAACCCTTATTCCATTAAGATGGAAAACAAGCACCAAAATCCAAGATTTTTTCTGAATTTACTTATATGTAAAGACACATTTCCTCCTCAGAACTCTAAAAATCCTGACTTCCCTGAACTTTAAGTTCATTCCATCCTTCATAAAGAAAAATGAAAGAGGAACCCGCATCAGAGACACTGATTTCCCATCAGAGTGCAAAACAACACAGGGCTGGAGGAAAATACCGCACTGAGGAAATGCTGTGGGGCTGTTTGTAGGGGGTGTCCCCTTTTGCAGCCCCAGCTAAGGGGGGATGGATGATCCTCCTGCAGAACAACCCACACAAACCCAGCAAGGCAGAGAAGGCACTGAAATCCCCACTGAGAGGTCCCCATAATTGCCCAAAGTCACCACGAAGCCCATGCCAAGGCCGGGACACGGCATTCCAACCGCAAGCCCCGCTCCTGGCACACCTCCCAGCCGGGAGGGACAGAGCAGGGGGACCGGGGGACAGCTCCCGTTCCTCGCAGCGCGGCTGAGCCCCAGCCCGGCACCCCACGCTCCGCTCCGCTCCCCGCAGCCCCGTACCCGCCCCGCTCTCCGCGGCAGGGCTGGGCGGAGAGGAGGAGGCGGAGGCGGAGAAGAAGGAGGCGAAGGAGGCCGGTCTCGCCTCGCCTCCCCCTTCCCTCTCGCCGGTTTTCTTTGCAGCGTTTCCATGCTAGAGGTCCCCACCGAGCTGCGGAGCGAGGATCTGCCTCGCTGCGCCGGGCCCTCTTCCTTCCTTTGTGCATCCCCCAGCCCTGTGCAAGCCGTGCCCCCACGCCCTGGCCGCCACGTCCCCGCTGCATCCCCTCCTCCGGAGCCCCCTCTGGCCTTGGAGGCAGGAGGAAGCCGCCCCCCCGGGCACGCAGAGCCGGGGCAGCGGCCAGGCACCGGCTGCCACGTCGTGCCACCTCCTCCTTCCCGTCCCCGGTCGCAGCACCGAGGCCGCATCCCCGCCCGCATCCCTGCCCGTATCCCCGCATCCATCCCGCTCCGCGGTTCGGAGGCGCCGAGCCCCCCTTCGGCGGATGCTGCGCGTCTCCCCGGGCCGCTGGTGCTAAATGCTGAGCGCCGACAGGATGGAGGAGTTTCAGAGCGAGGAAGAGGAGCCCTGGTACGACCAGCAGGACCTGGAGCAGGGTAAGGATGGGGGCACGCCGCAAGCTGCCAGGGATGGTGGGCCAGGGGATGCGCGGGCAAGAAAACGGGCAAACCCCGGGGACGGGAGGGTGGGATACCTTCTCTCTGGACTGCTATTTGGTTGGTAAAGCCAGCGCCTCATCCTTCAGTGGCAAATCTCGGCTCCGCTGCTCCAAACCACTGTCCTGGCCGAGGAAAGTTTAAAGCCGACGGATAGAGGCAGGGAGCCCAGAGCCGTCCAAAGCACTAGGGCAGTAAATAATTTGTTGTGTTACATCTTCGAGGAAGGTGGATCCCCAAAAAACTTGCTGCAGGCAGAATCAAACAGGGGTAGTTATGACATTGCTTTTATTTCAGCGTAGTCCAAGGTAGAGTTACCAGGCACATTAGTTAGAAATTAATACATGGGAAAGAATTTATTGCTAAGGATGCTGAAAGTCTATCTCAAAAGCTATTGCTGTCCAAGCCCAAATCCAAAGGGATCAGCAGCTTCTTAGTCACCTAATTACTTCTGGAGATTTTTCCAATCAGCCATAAGATCAGGAGAAATATGGGAGGAGAAGAAAAAAGAATCAAGGCCAAGTTTCAAACAGCAAAACAAGCCTTTTTAGAAAATAAACACTCACTTCTGTAGTTTGCTTTGAAGTAACTGTACCGAGTTCAATGGAATGTTTATCCTAAGACTGGACAGTTGGTGCCTGTGAGTATTTGGGGCTTTTTTTTTATTTTTCTTATCTTAATATTTTGAGTCAACACGCAGTAAGTAAATAACTGGAAGAAGCCCCATTTTAGGCCAGTGGCTGATTGGTCAATGCATAGCAAAAAATCATTCCTACCTGAACACAATTCCCCTCTGGCACGTTGTGCTATAGGCACAGTTTTATGTTTGCTGTTCCCAGCTGACTGTCAGCAGGGATGTGCAGTCCAGCTGCAGTGCCTCAGCCCACCATCGCTCCAGTACATTATGTCATGATTTGAAGTTTATACAACTTCAGCTGCAGGACAGGGGCCCAGCAAGGAATGATAACCAGCCCCCCAGGGGTTGTCACAGCTGGGTTTTAATCCCAGTTTCTCAATTAACAGGAGGCGGTGGGATACTGGGCCCTGTTCTTTGAAACACAACACTCAAACAAAGCCAAGAGCACGGAGATGAAACTATCAGCTGGATAAACAGTGCAGCCTTTGAATGCTCAGAAATTCACATTTCTGGGTGACGTCTTCCCATGGCTCACAAGGGGCCTGGGCACTGGTCCAGGAGTGGGATGCAGGCTGAGGAACAGCAGAACTAGGGATGAATATAGGCAGTGTTGAATAACGTGGGACCAATTGATTTTTAGCCTAATGTTGTCCCTGGTTCATGAGTCAGCACTGGCACTGTACAACTGGCTCACAACAATAAAAGCACCTTCCCACTGCAGACCAGGTTCCCAGCTCTGTCCCAGCAACCTAAAAACAGAATGACTGTCTCCAGATGATGGATTGAGGCTGGGTATGGGCTCCACTTTGGAGCACATACAGAACTGGAGGAAAACACACACCCAAAACAAAGCCCAGCTGTGGGTTTGCAGCCTCCTGTATATGAATAGGGGCTGCACTGGCTTGCACAACCTCAAGGAGAGATGAGGGAAGGCTTTAACTGGAATCAGCCAAACGGAAAGGTCCTACAGGGTAATTACAACCGTAATTAATTTGCATGATGCACAAAGCATCACAAAGGACAGTGCTAGACTTTGTCCACATCCACTGTGCCTTTGCATGACACCCAGAGGTCTTTGGTGGCGGCACAGCCGTGGAGCCACTGGTTTGGGAATGGGGGTGGAAGAGCAGCACGAGACATTCAGCGTGGCACGATTAGCGGCGTTACTGAGAGGATTGGCATGCCCAGAGCCCAGGGTCGCACAGAAACCCACGCCTGGCAGCAGCACCCAGAGGGCAGAGGACAAAAGCAGAGGCTTAAGGACCATTCCTTAGGAGCAAGAAGTGGGAGGAACAAGAAACAATCCATGCTAGGACAGCTGAGAAGGTTCTTCTGTGAACCAGTTGGTTGCTGGGCCTTTATCATCATTTCATAGCATCATCAAATATTTATTACATTTACATCCAAAACTGTTTGCTAAGCAACAGATGGCTTAACTGGGAGCTCTGTGATGATTATGTTAATTAACCATTTTAGCACCAGAGTGGAAATCATGCCTCCAGCTCCAGAACAAGCACCTGTTACTTTCTTCATCATCCTCCATGAGCTTCACCTTGTCCAAGTAACTATTTTTTCCAAAATAATAAATCCCAATCACTCTTTCTTTCCCCCGAAGTGTCCACAGCAACAGGGTGCATCTACCACATGCTCTGGAAGCAGCAAGATCTGGTCCCCAGCTTCAAGGCCCTTCCAGCCTTGTTCAGATTAAGCCAGTGCCTTTCAGATGCCTTTACCTGTTTCCTGCACTCTCTAACACTCTGTCTCAAGGCATTGTACCAAGATGCCTTAGCACATAGAAGCAGAGACTCAAGTCCCAGCCAGGATCCTCAGCAGTAACAGTAGTGGTGTCCTGTGAGGTTTCCTTTGCAGTGATGTTCCCTCTGGGAAGGTTTTCTGATTTGAGAAAAGTGGTAAAAATGGAGGTGCAATTCCATAAGCATAGCATGACTTATTTTTATTGCTTTGTAAGTTTATTGCTTTGTAAGCCTGAAGAGATATCAGTGCTGCTTTGGTCCAGCCACTTTCCATGGGCTGGGGAGTCTGTGCCTCTAAGTGTCAAAACCAGGATAAAATTCTGGTGAAACTTTTTCCAGCCCTTGTGAACTGATGATGTGGTTACAGTTGCATCACATCCTGTGCACAGGGCCTACGTGCAGCCAGACCCCAAGAGAATGAATGAGCTAAAATTAGAGAGTCTGAGCTGTGGATAAGTGGGGGCACCTTTCCTGTTCATCAGGAGCATTTGTGTTTGGGAGGGCTGTGTGCCAATCAATTGCTTCTGGATCCAAACAGACCCAGCAGCTCTGCCAGCCACTTCCAGCATTCATCTCACCCGCAGCAATCTCACAAGATGAATCCTCCTTGCAGTCATGCCACTGCATTCCCTGATCTTCCCAGCCTCCCTATACCTCTGCCAGCATTCAGGTCTTAAAGCAGAGTGCAACCCAACAGGAGGCCTCTCAAAGCCACCCTTCTGATCCCTGGACTTAACCACAGCCCAAGGCACATGGGGGTTTCTTGGGTGTCCTGCATGGGGCCAGGAGGTGGACGTTATGATCCTGATGTGTCCATTCCAACTCAGCATATGCTAGGATTCCATAAGCGTGGGATGATTCCTCCCATGCCAATAAACAGCCTCTCACTGCTCTGAGATAGGCAGCAGGACCAGAGGGGATGCAAGAACCAGCACATCACCTCATTGCCACTGCAAGGCCATTTGTCCTCCTGGGCAGCCACAGGAAATGTTTGGGTCAAACCATCTGCAATGCAGGCTTAGGATGTTATGGCTGTAACCTCTAAAGGTCTCTAGATTTAAAGATCTTTTTTAATTCCTCCTCCTCTTGCCAAGCATCTGATTGCTTGAGTACTAAGAAGGAAAATGACACAAGGTGCTGAGCTTGCACCACTCCCAACTCATCCGTGCAAAGACACAGGGTCACCAGTGCTCCAGTGACCAGATCCTGGCATTGGGGTAAGCCCAGGGAATCCATGCTGGCACCCACTACCACCCACACCTGCACCACCCAGGTGGTCCAGAGCACTGCAATCCATTATCAGCCTGCCCAAAGCATTCACTGCACAGGGGAGCTGGTGAAACTCCACATTCTGCCCCTCACGAGGCAGTTATCCCAGCAGTACAGGGACAAGGCACACACCTTGCCTGTCCTCCAGAAGCACAGCAGTTATCTACCCTCCCTCCCTCCCCAGAGGCAAGCCAGAAGGACAGAGCTTTGCCTGCAGTAGCTGAGCCACTTATTTATTTAGCAGTGCAGTACAGCAGGTAGCTTATGGAAGTGGAAAGTTTTCAGTGGCTAATTGCTGAGCTGCTTAGGAATGACAAGAGGGACTAGAAAAATCACAGGAGACAATGAAACAAGATGACAGGTTAGCCTAAAGAAGTGATGAGAGACTCCAAATATGGGGGGAAAAAAGAGAATCTATATAGATGTATTTTCCTAGAGTGAAAATTCCCCTGTTACATGAGGGCAGCAAGAAAAAGGGACACAAGCAATCAAAAAAGGGACACAAGAAAGCCCTGCACAGCAACTTTCAGTGAGAGACCAGAAGCTCCTCTCCACATTTGCTGAGCCCAGGCACATCGTTCCAGCTGTGAGAGGGAGCAGAATTAGAGAAACTGCTGCAAAGGGAAAAAGGAAACAAAAAAAAAAAAAACCTGAAAGAAAACCCACAAAAACAAAAAAAAAAACCAAACCCAACAAAACAAAAAAAACAAACAACAAAAAAAACCCCACAACAACGAACCCCCCCAAAAAAACCCACAAAACCAAAACAAAATCAAAAAAAACACAACCTCCCCAAAAAAAACCCCCAACAAACAAACAAAAAACCAAAACCACAAGAAACAAACAAAAAATCAGAGTTTTCCGTATCTCCCACCCTGAAACAATCAGCTAACAGTGGCAATTCTCCTTGGCAAGGCCATGCACAAAGGATTTATGGTCTGAATCCTGAAGAACATTTTCCCCCAGTGGCTCTGAGCCCGAGGGACTGGGAGCCAAGGCACCAGCCACCAACATCCTGCACGTGGGGTCTGTCCCCCCATTTTCCAATCCTCCTTCTTTGCTCCTGTACCAGCCAGTGCTGGCTGGTGACAGGGTGGCTGCACTGACTCAGTGTGACAGGCAGGAACTACTGAGAGCAGTGACAGCACCAGGGTCCCATCCTGCTCCTGCTGAAAGCAGTGCCAGCACTCAGGGTAATGCACTGCTCACTCACTCCTGCACTCACATACTCTGGCTCCTCTCCCAAAAGGCTTTCCCAGAGCAGCACGGTGCTAAAGTCCCACCTCATCTTGCTCCAGCAGATCTGTGTGCTCGCATTAAACACGCCTTCAGGGTTTCCAAAGCTTCTACTTAATCTGCCCAAAAGCAGTATGCAATATGTGGGCCAAGAATTTAGGAAAATATCTCCAATACAAAATAACCCAAAGGAAGGAGACCAGATGTTACACAACTGCTGCTTTTTGCACAGCTGGGAATTTCAAAGGGATTTTATGTTACAGTTTGTTTTTTGGTTTTTTCCATGTGTATTTAACAAACAGTTATACCATCTCTCCAAAAAGGACAGTTCTAATGGTTAAAACAGACTGTTCCTCTGCAGCTTTCTGGGAAGTTACTGTAGTCTATCCCATGTGTTGTGCAGCTGCCCTGGCCCTGCTCAGTTAATTTGCCTCCTCTCTGAAGAATTCAGACCTTCAAGTGTGTAATATCCATGTCCATGCTTCTTGGCCTCTTCCAAATATGCAGCTGCAGCACCAGCAGTTGGAGCAAGGACCTGATCATGCCATCCTCCAAGTTTTCTTGGTCCACAAGGAAATGTTGAGTCCTGGGAAGGCACCTGAACTGGGAGGTGGTGGCCAAGCACTGGAGACTGCAGGAGGAGGCAGAGCAAGGAGCAGCACAGCACACCCCACAAGGATCAGTCTTTGCAGCAGAACTGTGTCAGGGACACTGGTTTTGGTGCTGGGCCCCCAAAAGAAGTATTTCTCTGCATCCTGCTCAGGACTAGTGGTGGACATAACATCATTTTGAGAATACATCAAGTATTTCACCACTCCCTTTCCCTGCAAACTCAGACTGGAAGGTTACAGCCCTGTGCTCTTCCTGTGCAGCTGCAGAAACAGCACTGATTGCTCATCTGAGGTCATGATCTCTTCCCACACGGGCAGCATCTCCAGCCTGTGCCAATAGCCAGGCACAAGGCAGCTGGACTGTGAGCTGAGCACCTGGAGGAACAGGGCTTCCTAAATTCCCCAGCAGCAGATGGGAAGGGAGCAGAAGTGGGGCAGCACCCTGCAAGACGATACACTTTTCTTCAAAGTCAAGAAAAACGGCTGCTGGAGAAGAGGTGGGCAGGTTTTTGGCATTGCTGCAGAGGGTCAGGCTGCTTCTGCATTTAGCTGTAACACATGGAAGAAAGGTCTCTGTACCTATATGTCTCTGGACATAAGAGGTAGCAGAGAGAAGTAACCAGCAGTGGCAGTGCTGGCAGGGGTCTTGGGGGCTGCTACAGCTGCAAAGTGACAGTTGTGCTGGAATGGCTGCTCCCTGAGTGCCCCGAGTGTCCAAATCGCTCAGTATCAGTGGTTCCACCTGCCTCCCCCTAGCAAGAGGGGAGCGAGGGCATCCGAGTTGGCTGGGAATGGCTCAGAGTAGGGGAATATGTTGTGTGAGCAGGAGCAGGGCAGGAGAACTGACAGAGTTGTGGCAGCCCAGCGCTGTGGGCCCCATCCCCTGCCACGTGAGCACAGTGACCTGTCCTTCGCAGGGCGCCTTTGCTCGGGGCTCTGCACGTGCACAGCACTGTGCTGAGCACCCTGTGCTCATCCTCCTTGTCCATCCTGGGTCACTTACAACCTCCTGTCCCCAAAACACACAGGGGAGAGGAGTTCTGCCTCATGGCAGCCATCCACATGCCTGTGTCTTTAGCTTTAAAAGGATAGAAGCCTTTAGTCACAGTTTTCTGCAAACCAACATAATTAATTAGTTGGAGATTTGCTGCCCGCAGGAGGAGCGCACACAGGAAAGCTCTAGCTCCCTTTCTCCCTCCTCTTTCTTCACTCCTTCTCTTCAATAGCCCCACTTGTATATATTTACTTAGGACATTCTGATCCAGGTGCACTATCAGAGCCTCGGAGCCACCAGTCACCAAGCTCTTTCAAGCCATTTTAGCCTATAAGGCAAACACAGGCATTGAGGTTGTTTAGATAAGAGAACAGCAGGAAAATATGCAGATGGGGCCTCAGCCATGGTGTAATAACATCCTCTGTGTTCTCATGCTCTAACAACTTGGCAAAAGGCACAGCAATTGCTGTGGGCGCAAGGATGGGACTGCTCTGTGTGTATTTGTAGAGACACAGCTCATAAGCAGAGGTGACCATCCTGGATCTCAAGCATTAATCTACAGGGGAGAATCTGGAGTGCAGGACGATAGGAGAGAAGAAAGAAAAGGCATAAATTAAATCTAAAAAGTCTGGTGAGCATCTGAAAAGAATAAAGGAGAGGTGATAGAGGAAATATCAAATAGAACTGAAAAATATAGAAGGCAAGGAAGGGAGCAGCAGGGGCTGAGAAAACTGGAGGACTTCTCTGCAGCACAGCACAGTGCAGACAGTATGTCCCTGAGCCCCCTCTCAGGGATTTTCACTCCTTGGTGATGCCACTTTTGCCCAGAGGGCTCAAGATAGCATGGAAGGAGCTGTTCTCAGTGCACTCAGCTTACCCTGACCCCCTGCCAAACACCCCTCTGCCACCACCTGAGCACTCCCCACCAGGGACACTTGCACAGCCAAAGGCAGCACAGGGGAACGTAACAGATTACACAAGAGAAAGAAAAGGAAGAAAAAAACCACAAAACCAAAACACAAGCAGGAAATCCAGCAAATCTCATTAGGGTAACAAAAATGCCAGTGTGACCAACATCAGCTCAGCCCAGCAAGAGCCACAGTTTGATAGGAGGAGAAGGAAGAGGAGGAGGCGTCGCCTATGCTGCCAGGGGCTTAGGCACCCTGTCTGCTCTCACCCGGCCCTAACAGAGGCTTTTCCCCACCTGCTTCACTGGGGTTGTTTTACAAAGCAAGCCCTGCCTTTGTGGAACACCCCACCACACCAAAATAGCAGATCCTCCCAAAAAAACACACAGAACACCAAGTGCAAAGCTGAACTGTCTGCAATGTCTGAGTTACGCCAGTGTAAAAGCGATGTGGAATCCACGTCTCAGCAGTGACACTGGTGACTCTCTGGAAGCTCTGGCTGGCCTTGGGAAACACTGTCCTTGTAGAGTGGGCATGTTGAAAAGGCTTTTTCAGGTTGTTTTTGAGATGCTGCGAGATGGCATTTGCTTCCCTGCACCCCAGCAAGTTCCATTGCAATGCCTTACACAGGCCAAGTACAGAGATTGCTTCCATCACCTGCCGTGGAGCAGCAGTAAGTGATACACAAAAGCTGATCTTCATTGTAATATACCCAGACAGCACAATCCCTTGCAACTATGAAGGAAAATAAATGAGTAGCAAGTATACCCTATCCCAGGATAAACCAGCATAGCATCATTCATTTAGACTTTGAAAGGAATAATTGCACCCACCCTTGACTTTAAGTACCCATGTGTAATGGAGCAGACAGCAAATGCCATTAAATTAAACATCAACAGCATTAAACATCAGTTCTTAACTCTCAGTGTACCCCATCCATCAACTCACAAGCACCCTGAACCTCCTCCAGAGACCTCCCCACCCTCCTCCCTGCTCTTCAGCAGATGCATTCACCATGTGCATTCACCATGTGCAGCACAGGACAGGAGCAGCCCTTTCCACAGCCCCAGATGTGGAAGGGGCCACAAGTAATTCCTTTATACATGCTCAGCTGAAAAGGACCTGCAAATCTATAAACCCTTGCTCACCTGCCCCACACAGCAAAGGATTTCTGTGTCCCCTACAAGCTGCTATCTTTGCAGGACAGGGACAGAGCTGGTTTATTAAAGGTGAGGAGCCAAATGCAGCATCCCCAGTGTGTTCTCTCACAGCCTAAACATGAGAATCCCTCACTGCAAGAGAGATGACAAGGGAAAGTCCAAAGCAGCTGCACCAGATGGTGGCTTCCTCCAGAAAGCTACATTTATGAGGAGCATCTGAACAGCTACTGGATCATCATCATGCCAAGAGCAGCCAAAACCTGCCCAGCATCAGGCTTGTGCTCTCCCAAAGTCACAACCAGGAGATACTGGAGAGAAGAAACCCCTCCAGAGGGCTGTGGCAGAGTGCTCTGCTCAAACAGATGCAGGCCAGCACTGGGAAGGCAGAAACAGCTCCAAATCCTCTTTGAGCCTCGTTGCAAGGCTGGGGAAGCATCCAGCTCTGCTGCAGCCCCATGCAGGGAACTTCTGCCTGTGCCAGCACTGCCACAGGACGCTGACACGAGGGAACAGCCTGCAGTTTGTCCCTCAGCCTCCTTCCACCAAAGGCAACCTGATACAGCTTTTGGATTGGGATGGTTTTTTTCAAGTTCCCTCAGTGGCACAGAGGTAGCAGAATTATTGCTGGAATGCTGCTGCTGATCTCTGCAGCTCCAGGATGGTGGCTCCTTGATGTTCTGCCCAGCCCTGCTTCCCTGTACCAAGCACTGCTTGGATTCAGCTCCTGCTCCCTTCCCACCATATGGTCTTTCTTCTCATCCCCACCCTCCTTGCTCAGAAGCCTTTCCCATGGAAGCTTTCAGAGAAATGCAGCCTCCATCCCTCCCTCCCCTGCTCCACAGGCACAGCCCTTTGTTTGAGGACACAGCACGTCTCCTCGGCTGGTGTTAATTAGAAGGGTCACGTCAGTGCTTGCAGTACAGGGAGCCAGAGGGCGCCGGGCTGGTGCTGCCCGGGACAGTTTGCATCCATAGCTCTCTCCTGATAGGATTTAGCAGCATCAAGACCCCATTTTTGAAGTTGAACATTGGCCATTTCACAGTGGCGCCTTCAGCATGGGCAGGGTGTGGAGAGATGGGGCACATCAAGCAGACACACAACACTTTATTTTTTCTCCTGCATCGAGAGGGGAGGGGGAAGGGAGGCATCAGCATATCTGCTAAATTAGGGCAAGTCCTTCAGCACTGGCTGGCTGATCTGTGGAGAAGCAAAGAGGAATACAAAAAAATTGGAAAAAACCATAGTACTATGTAGAAAGGATTCCTGAATTCCTAAACAGTTCTTCTTCTCCCCCAAACAAGTTGGTGAAATTTCACATTCAGCCTTGGGTTTCAAGGTCTCTGTGGAGAGGAGCTGTGTGCTCCCTCAGCCCATGCAGAGGCACAATTAATACAAAGATCAACAGGGATCTGGTCTAAAGACGACATAAAAGCACTTCCACAGCACCCCCCCCTCTCCCCACAGCCTCATAAGCTGGGAGGACCAACAGGTGGGGAAGAGGGCTCAGGCACAAGGGGGTGGATGAGACAGGATTACCAAGGATGCTTTGGCTGGCAGGCAGAGAGTGAGTGAGAGTGTGTGACAATGGCTGAGGCAGTTAAAAGACACTAAAAGAACCAATTCCCCCATGTTCTTCAAGCCTGGAATCTCCCAGGCCCTTATGCTCAAAATGGAAACAAAGACTCAATTTCCTCCTCAGAGCCAAGCCCCATTCTTTCCTCTTTCCCACTCATCCCCAAACACTGCCCATTTCCCCCATTAAATTATTGCTGACAGAGCCCTTTAAATTACAATGCAGGATCTTGCACTGTCTAATCCACTTAACTCAACCCCAGCTGATTAAATTGGATGCCATATGGTGGGAGAGCACTGGTGTAATCCACAGGGACGGGGACACACTTGACTCATTACCTGGAGCACAGCACAGAGCCCTCTCACCACACACCTCCACATCGGGCCCTGCTTGCTGCAGGGATGTGATTTCCAAGGTGCCACTCTCCAGGAACAACACTGGCTCTGGCAAGGTGGTGCTGACATTAAACACAGCCCCAAGCAGCTTAAAGGCACAAATTATCCTTCATCTCTGCTGGCATCTGGCTGTTCCCCCAGCCCCAGCTGGTGTAGCAAACATTCAGGTCTCCCAAGGGCACTTTATAAACCAGGGAAATTTGGTGCTTGGAAAAAACCAAATAGGTGGAGGAGGTCTGTCCATGGGGAAACGTGCCAATAACTTGATTTCAGGGAAAGCTGTGACTGCAGCTCTCAGACTGGGTCACTGTGCGATGAAGAGGATTATAATTAAAAAGGTCACAGCCCTTTTAATAATAACACCCTGCAATGCAGGGCACAGCTGGAGAGCACATTCCCATGGAAAGGGGAGATTCGAGGACATACTGAGCAGCTGTTGACAGCACCACATCTGGGGAGCCAGCAGAAACACAGGCAACATACAAACTAGTAACACATCAGCACATCTCACAGCATCATCAGGCAGGAAAGCCCCATCCCAGGCACTGACAGCACTGTTGCTCACCCCCTGGGCAAGCACTCATGTCCAAGATCAGTGTGAGCCTCATTTTGTGATGTGTGAGAGGTCGGGGCTTTCCCAGGCTCAGAACACATCCCAGGAGGTTCACCTTCTTCTTATCTTAGTGACCAAATATCCCTCTTTCCCAATCAACTGCATGGCCAAATGAACCACTGAAGAAAATTATAGCTACTCTCAGCCCTGGCAAAGCCCTTTTGAAACACATCATTGGATGCAGAGTAGAGGGGAGCATTACAACAGGCTAAGAAAATGCCAGGGTGGGAGACCCAGGTCCCCTCACACCCTGCAGGATTGTCACTCCTTAATAACCTACAGCTGCACAATAACCACACCAGAGAAAGAAAGAGCAATAAAACACACCAGGACCCATTCCCTTACCTTTTGGAAGGATTAAGGTCAGAGTTTCACTCTATCATCCCAGGAGCTGTAGAAACACCAAGAAAAATGAAACCCACCTGCTCATAGTCAGGCTTTAAGAAGACAACCAATTCCTGTGAAAGCAAAGGGCTGTTCTCAGAGCCAGCTGTGCTGTCCCAGCCTCACAAACAGCATCACCTGTGTGCTCAAGCTTTGGCCAACACAGGATTCACAGGGCCTGGAGGCTTTTACTTTTCCCAGCAGCAAAACCAGCATTTTAAACTGACCATACTGTCAACATCTACTTTTTCCTGCATTTCTCCTGAAGTCCAACTATTTCAGTAGCTTCCTAAGGGTGTTTAGAGGTGGCAGAGAGTGAACATAAAGTGGTTTGTCCTTTCCCTGGAGCTGCCCCACGGGAAAAGCCTTGGAATTGGCCACTGCAGCCCTGCCAGGGCGGCACATCTGGAAGGTGCCTCCAGCCCCCTCGGGCCACATGGAGTTTTATTACTCCTGTCAGTCTATTAGTGGGTGATGGATGGAGGCTGACAGGGAAGGCAAGGCACTCCCTTCGTTAGAGATAATAATGTAATTTAGAGAGCATCCCCAAGGCCCTGCAGGGCTTTACCAGCCCTTTGCTCCGTTCTGAGCCATTCTCAGCGATGGGGATGGAGGTGCTGAGCACCTGGGGTTACAACATGCAGAAGTGCAGGTGGGTTTTGCAGCCAGCAAAACACTAAGTCGTCATTGCATGGAGGAGCTGCAGAGTCCTGAGCTCAGCATGCCCTTGGTCCTGCAGCCCAGCAAGACAAGAGGCCACGTCCTGTATGTTCTGTGAGCATACATCCAGGCCAAAACATGCCAGTAAAACCAGTGCCATGAAAATTGTGCTGCTGTGCTTGGTGTGGGGTCATTTTTTGGGGTGGGGGGAGAGCCCACCAGGCCCAGCCATGGAGCTGTGGGAACTGTAGCAGGCTTGTCCCTCTGCTTTTCAGACTTACACTTGGCTGCAGAGCTGGGGAAGACACTGCTGGAGCGAAACAAAGAGCTGGAGGACTCCCTGCAGCAGATGTATGCCACCAACGAGGAGCAAGTGCAGGAGATTGAGGTAGGGACACAGTCCGGGCAGGGGTGGAGCTGCTTAGCCACTGCTGTCACCTAAGGGCAAAGGTGGGAAAGGGGCACTTCCAGCAGTGCCAGCAGCTCAGATGCCAGCAGAAAGGCAGGGATGTGCTGTGGGGCATGGACAGATTAAAGTCTGTTTGAGTTTTAAAGTCTGTTGATGGATTAAAGCTCATCCCAGCCCTGGAGAGGGTCTCGTTCCCCTATTAACTGGCATTTTCCCTTTTCTCACATCCTCACTCCCTGCCTGGATCTGCACACCAGATTTTGGCACCAGGCTTCATCTGGGTCACGTTTTGCCTTCCCCTGCACATCCATCAGCCTTCACACTCATTTCTCTCTGCTCTGCTGCAGCTTTCCCTTGATCCCAGAGATTCAGAATCACGTTTGTTCCCAGCTGGCCCCTCGGCACCCCCATAACACAGCCCCTTTTGTTTGAGACATAAAATAGCTCTTTCTCCAAGAGCTGCAATCTAAACCCCCGTTTCAAGCACTGTGTGGGGTCAGGGCAGTATTTCTAAGAGCTCACAGAACTGATTTTAGAGGCTTAAACCTGCTGTGCCTAGGAGGGTTTTCATCCACTGGAAACTTTCTAGGGATCTGTGAGTTAAAAAAGACTGGACACTGTCACTGTAACCTTAAGAAAACGACACAGACTCCAAGGCTGGGTTTTCAGAGAATTCTACCTTTGCTACAAATTCTTCTCCTTTTATACACTATTCTGATCCAGCTGGACTGGATTGGTAACTAATCAATACATTTCACCCGGCTGGCCGGCCAGCTCAACACCCTTCTTGTAAACTATCTTAGGGAGAACAAAAAACCAGAAAGCAGGAAAAAGAGCACCTGCAGGTTGTTTGTAATAACAAGTTATCATTGTTTGGGTTAAAACTGCTTAGAGTCTCACAAGCCAGTCCTGGGGAAACTTAGTTTTCTCACTCTCTGACCAGGCTGTGGAAAACACAGAACACCCCCTGATTTAAAAGGACACAGGGCAGAGGAGGGCTGTCAGTTCACAAGAGCAGCACATGATGCTGCAGGGATCAGACAGCTGATGTTTGAGGGAACTAGTGGATGGATTTAGCCATCCCCCCTCCAGCAGCCTGTCAGAAGCACATCCACCATAGGATCTGGAATCTGGCCCCAACTAAGAGCGAGCACCTGAATAGATGCCCCTCTCCTAATCTTCCGAGGATAAGATTTGCAATGGCAGACTTACAGAAAAGGGTGTGCAAATCTACAGAAACCACAGGTCTCCTCATATTTCATAGACTCAGAGTTTTAGCCTAAATTCCCAATGAAACAGAGCCTCTGCAATTGATCTGTCAGACGATCCAGTAACCAACTGGCCAATTTCAGTCAACTTTCAGTCCCAGGGATATCAACTTTCTTTGGTACTGGGAATAAAAAAACAGCTGAATAGAGAGAGATAGAGGTTAGTGCCCTTCACAGAGGGCAGGGGAAGTTCAATTGTATTTTAGACACAAAAATATTTACAATGGTTGAGGGGACAAATATTTCATCTGTGGGAGAGGCTTCAACCAGGCAGAGCCACAGAACACATTCACAGAGGAAGCAAAGGCTGCAGGAATTTCTGCTTGAGAAAAAACCTGGTTTTTGGACATGGAGTGCTCATGCTTCACTTTTCCTTGCAGTACCTGACCAAGCAACTGGAGATGCTGCGGCAGATGAACGAACAGCACGCGAAAGTCTACGAGCAGCTGGACCTGACAGCGCGGGACCTGGAGCTGGCTAACCAGAAGCTCGTGCTGGAAAGCAAGACTTCCCAACAGAAGATCCAGTGGTACGGCCTCCCCTGGATCTTCAAGATCCAAGAGCCTTCAGGTCACCTTTCCCCTGCCCCAAAGTGCAGCCTGTCGCTGCTATTTGAGCCATTCTCCTTTGTATCAGCCCACTTTTGCAGATGTTTAGGACACAAGTGTGTTGCAGTAATGCTGGTTAGCAGGGTGTCAGCCACAGCACAGACATCCCTAGGATGAGAGCTGGATAAAGGAGTGTCTGAAGCTACCCGGAGAGAGGCACAGCAGCCTCTCCTCAGATGCTTTTCCTTGGAGAAAAGGCACATAATCCTGTCAGGGAGATCCCCAGCACACAGCCCTGAAGAAACACCAGGCACAGATTCAGCGACTCATGAAATCCTAGCTAGTCCATGCTGAAACACCAGTTTATTAACAATATTTCTTTCCTAAAACAAGCCCATGATCAAGGTCATCCCTAGAAATAACAGCCTAAGACATGTCCTTGTAATGAAGCATCATTTGCAAGAAACTGTGTGGAGAAGGAATTTATGAGCAGAGTGTTTTATCTGCAGACAGAACAAAACAAAATCTCTGCCCAGTCTCTGTGTTTCTCTACAAGATAAACAAAAGGAATAGATGCTTGTTTTAAGTGCAGAGATGTTCCAGGAGAGTGCTTATGTCCCAGAGATGACTCTTTCAGCCAACTGATTTGAGGACAGAAAGACTCAAATCAATCCCCCTGTCCCTTTTTTATATCAAACCCCATTCAAGAGTGATCACGAAGAGAAAAGACCAACAAAAAATAAGTGCTGTCATGATGCCAGGGCACACGCTAGAAACTGGAAACAACTTCCCTAGATTGGATTTCTCTATAGGAAAAAAACGTCTTTTAGGAACCTGTACCACCTAACTCCTCACCTGTGCTCTCTCCTCTCTCTGCAGCTTGACAGAAACAATCGAGGGGCTGCAGAACCAGGTGGAGGAGCTGCAGAAGCAGGTGGAGGAAATGCGGAGCTTGGAGCAGCTCCGCATCCGGAGGGAGAAGAGGGAGCGGCGCCGAACCATCCACACCTTCCCCTGCCTTAAGGAGCTCTGCTCCAGCCCCAGGTACGGACCTTGGCTGTGGCAACCCCTCCAAACTGCTCCCCACAAACAGGGGAGGGGGTGGCTGAGCCCTCTGGGGGTGCACAGAAACCCCTCAGACACAGAGGTTGGGCATCAGAGCCTGAAGCCCACAGCTGGAGCTGAAGGAGGGGATGTTCCTCTCTCCAGCCTGCCTGCCTAAGGTGGTGTTGGCAAAGCAGAGCCTTCATGATCTCAGCACAGTGATACTTCCCTTCCCAAGCCAGCACAGCCTGTTTTCCCTTTCCAGCTGCCTTCCACCACAGCATCAGCATCTCCAGCTCACTGAAACCCGTTGAGATGGTGCATTTTGTGCTGCATGACTCCAGCAGTCCCTAGGAACACCAGTCACACACCCAGATACACTGTGCCAAATGCTGTACAAACACCTTCAGCAATACTGCAGCCTTAATCCTCTTCAAAACCCGGCCACTGTGTTAATTCACTGACCTCGTGAGGGCATTTCTTGCTCAGCTTTGTCCACAAAAGAGTGTTCTTTAAATAGATAAGCAATCAATAAACTTTGTTACTGAAAGCATCCTCTGCCAGAGGATATGAACCAAAGACATTTTCACTGCAGCAACAATGGGGATGTTAATCAGGCCATAACCTGACCCCCAGCAAAATCCAGTTAATGTCTCTGTGGTTCTTTTCTCCCCAGTTCCCCAGCCCCACTCTCCCCAGGACCTTAGGCCCCCTTGCAGCTCCACAGTTGACTCTGAAGGTCAGGCTGCCCTTCAGTGCCTTGAAATCTGTTCAATATCCCCCACCACTGCCATGCCTCCCAGGGGAAGCCATGGAGTTTGCACTTTTCCAATCTGTTCTAAACAAACAGGATGCCATGGGTGCTTCACTGAGGAGGAAAATGCAGATTCCCTAAGGGAAGGGGGATGTGTGCTTGTTATCACTTCCCAGGCAATGAAGGGGCACCTCTATCAAAAATCTCTGTCTGCCTTGCCATGTAAATCTCCCCTCACTCCCTCCAGAGCACCTCCCAGACACAAGGCTGCACAGGCAGCAGCACATGTGCTTCAGGGTTTTGGCTGGGTAGGTCTGGCGTTGTTGCCATATGCAGTAGGTAGTTGGTGAACTCCAGGGTGCAGAGAGCAGCTGAGGGACTCTAGCCACCTACTTTCAGCTCAGACTACTAGCACTTGAACACTTATTCTTGCTTCACTGCAATGCTGGTGGCTTGTCTGTTAATGAGATGTGTCTTTTACCTTTTAGGATCTCATTTCCCTCCTGTCTTTTATTACTGTTGTCCAATAAAACTGCAAGTTCTGTGGGACAGAGATTTGTCTCTGTGTCCAGAAGAGCCACACCTTGTGGTCTCCTGGCACATGGAGAAGGCACATTTCACTCCAAGACCTCATGTCCTTTTTGGACATCAATGGAACTACTTACATAACAATAAAACACAAATTCCTCATGGGAGTACTGCTTGGTCAGACTCTCTCAAGCATCTTTCTCCTCTTTCAGGTATGAGGATGCGTTCCAGGTCCACAGTTCTTCCACAGAATTCAACCAGAAGCCACTGGAGAGGGAGAATGAGCGTCTCCAAGCCATGGTGAACTCGCTGAGATCCCAGGTGAACCAGGAGAAGCAGCGGAAGGAGAGGGTGGAGCGCGAGTATACCTCGGTTATCCAAGAGTACTCAGACCTGGAGCAGCGGGTGTGCGAGATGGAGAACTGCAAACTGCGCATCAAGGAGCTGGAGGCAGAGCTCCTGGAGCTGCAGCAGATGAAACAAGTCAAGAAGTACCTGCTCAGCAGAGAGGACAACCTGTCCGAAGCCCTCCTTGAGCCGCTGAACAATGCCCCAGAAGCAGATTACATCGACCTGTCTGAGGAGGAGGGAGGGAAAAGCCACGGGACATCCATGACCCCTTCCCCAAACCACCCCGTGCGGAAAAGCTGCAGCGACACGGCCCTGAATGCCATCGTGACCAAGGACGCCGTGAGCCGGCACGAGGGCAATTACACCCTGCACGCCAACAACGTGCGCAAGCGGGGCATGTCCATCCTGCGCGAGGTGGACGAGCAGTACCACGCCCTGCTGGAGAAGTACGAGGAGCTCCTCAGCAAGTGCCGGCAGCACAAGGACAGCGTGCGCCACACCGGGGTCCAGACCTCCCGGCCCATCTCCCGCGACAGCTCCTTCAGGGACTTCCGAGGAGAGGGGCATGAGCTGGAAGAGCGGAAAACCATGGAAAAGACCATCAGCAAACACGTGGAGGCCGTGGACAAGCGGCTGGAGCAGAGCCAGCCTGAGTACAAGGCTCTTTTTAAGGAGATCTTCTCCCGCATCCAGAAAACAAAAGCAGACATCAACGCCACAAAGGTGAAAAACAAGAGCAGCAAATGAGTCCTGGCTCTCCGCAGCTCCCACGTGCAATTGCAACGGCCACGTCTTCTCTTGAGCCCCAGGAAATGCCACGTGGCCCCTCTGCTTTGAAGGTTCGAGAGGTCTGCAAGCAAGAGAATGTCACAGGGACCCAACTCACTTTTTTAAGCTTAGGCTCTGGACGACCCATTGGGACAATTGTACATTGTAGTTAGAGGATTTCAGAAATCACATGACAGATCTCTGCATGAGTTACTGCCGCTGCCAGACATCACAACAGCAATGTAAACCCCATCATGAAAGAAAATAAACCAATCTCCCCCTCCTCCCTTTTTCAGCTTGTCCTACAGCCCAATTATCTGCAAGCAAAAGCCTGGATGTCCTCCAGCATCCTGCCACAGCTGGAGTACAGTGTTTCAAAGTAAAACAAAAAGCCATCAGAACTTTAGGGGCTGCCCCAGCACAGCAGCCCAATCCTCCAGTTAGGTTTTATGGCTGAGAACCTACGCTTGAACCCAAGAGACTTCTATCTCTGCCTTCCCCCAAGGGCGGCATGGTCTTGCTATTTAAGCCATTTTCTAATCAGTCAGGTTTTTCAGCTCTTTACAATGCAAGCTCATTGCAACTGGAAAAACTTGAAGAGAAACATAAGACTGATTGTTCCATCTCCATCAGTGTCGCTCAGTGTTTCAGTCCACACTCTCCAGACCTTGCAGGCATATGGGATTTATTCACTTTAAGTCTGCCATGGTATTTCAACCCAGGTGAAGCACCATGCCTAGTAGGAACTCGGTGCCCAGGGCTTTCCCATAGCGAGACAAGAAGTGCTACTGCAATATCAGAGACACACTTTCATCTCACGGTCTGGGTACCAGCTCTCTGTGCTCTTCAAGAGGTCATTTTCCCATTGTAGCAAATTCCTTAAAAACAGCTTGCATGGGCTCAAAACTGACTCCCAAGGACTCGCACACAAGCCAGGGGATGCAGCATCTCCCGAGTCAGGAGCCTGGCCCTGGCAGTAGCATGGATCACACATCACTCCTCACTCCTGCTCCAAACATCTCCCCAGCCACAAGGACAGATTTCAGCTTCCTGCTGAAAATAATCTTTCTTGGCTGAGACACTGTAGCCTCTCATGTTTCAGTTCCCTTTCCAGCACTGAAATCTCCTCACTTTGGCTTCCACAGACATGCAAACACGCAGCCAAAAGGCCACTGCAGTCTCAGGAATCACCAGTTTCCACTTTCCATGAACTAGATGATGACTTTGTACAGTCAGATGTGTTTTAGGCAGAGAAGCAGCATCTCATTACAGTTTAGACAACACCCTGAGCATTGAGCCACAAAACCCAGGAGCTCAGTATAAGCAACCTACTCTGTACCCGCCTGGAGCAACCATCAGCTACATCTGGATTCTCTTTTCACCAGCTTACATCCCAAAATCTTGGGTCAACAACTGGAACCTTTGCAACATTGAGAGAAAGAAATGCAAATGTGGCTTTGGAAGGGGAAGACTGTTCAAATGGAATTATCCTCTACATCCAGGGCTTTGATGCTACAAGGAGCGACCTTTCTTTCACTCCCCGTGAAATTAATGCAGAAAATCCCCCCAAAACCACTCTGTTTTGTTAAGCTGAGTACCCCAGAGGTAAATTGGCAGGAGTGTGAAGCGCAAACCACCCATGCTCCAGAGGTCTCCTCCTCAAAACCACCAACTGCTCTTCTCTTTCACACTCTGCATTTCCAGGTGCCCCACAGCCCCAGACAGATCAGGAGCTGCACGCACAGCTGTGGCTACCAGCTCTGTAGCAGTATGGAGAACCTTCATGCCTTATTTATTTATAATGGAAAGCAGTTGTCTAATAAAATAAAATAAATAATAATGAACAACAACAGCAAGAGAAGCATTGTTGATTTTCTGGGAGCGTTCACCACCCGCTGACTTGGCACTTGTAGCAGTGTTGGTTTAAGCCAGGCAGTGTCTGCCCTGCAGTCAGTTGATGCTGCAAAGGTGTGGCAAGGGAATCACCCTCCCTTTCTGTTTTAAACAATCCCATGTGGATCAGCATCATGGTTAAGTGTGCAACACATTAAATATATTTTTTAATGCTCTATTCTCCTCTCAAATACAAAGAAACACTGATTTTTCTCACAGCTCTTTCAGTTCTTTTTACTTTTAAGAACAGCACAAGAGTTAATTCTTTGATTTTCATGTACAATTTGGGTCAAGAAAGTGCTTCAGGCGCCCTTGCAGAAAGGAAAGAGAATATGCTGAACTATTCTGCTGCATTATTTATATAACACACATTTTTGTGCACTTGGACTGCCAACACTGCCACGCAATAAAACCTCTCTTTTGTCAGCTCGGAAGTCTCTGTAAAACCACACAATTTCTAAGCTCCCAATTCAAATCCTATTTTCCTTTTGACCTTTTTTGCAAACCACAAATCCAAAAATGACTGATGTAAGTAACATGATATTAGTACTTGGCTTGATAAAGGCACAGCTGCCATGTATCAGCAGCATGTTCAGCAAAGTGCTGAGGGCAATTTTTTTCTGCATCCAAAAATATTAGTGGCCATATATACATGTCCTGATTGACTGTGTGAGTCAGAGTCACTTGCTTCCTGCTTAAAGTGAGGCCTTCTGTGATCAGAGGAGAAAATAAGCATCTTCTGGCCTTTTGTGCCACCTTTGAGCTAAACTTTTCCAATTGCTTTTGAAACACCAGGGAAAGCTACACAACTCCACTGAGGGGGAACAAGAGAGTGGTGAGCAACCACTCTGCCAGAGAAACTGGTGTAACAGAGCAGCTGCTTAACAGCACACCCTCATGGTTCATGACAGAAAGGAAAATTGCTGCATGCAATTAAAATGGATGAGGAAAAGTATGATGTCACAGGAAATCATTCTTCATTTCAGAATTTTGCAAAATCGGTGATCGTATTCAGCTCGCAGCATTAAGATCAATAAGGGCACAGCTTGTCAGCTGTCTGGTTTCATGCTGGATTTGAAAGCTGGCATTTAGACATGTGCAGTTCCATCAGATCTGGCCTGGCTCCTCACTGTACCACCAGCTGGAATAACACTTCAGCAGGGCATCTGTTGTTATAAACAGGGAGGGGCCACTGGAAGCACAAATTCAAGGGATTTAGAGCTCGAGCTCCCCACAGGAAGGATTCAGCATCTCCCTTCTCTTACAGCAACTGGAAGGCCCCTCAAAGCCCTGAGGGACTTTGCTCATACACTAACAGCCTGTGCCCTCACACACACAAGGAGTGGCCACACCCTTGCACTCCTCAGCCTTTCCCTCAGCTTTCTGGGATGGCTCTTGACAGCTTTTGCCCACCAGTGACCACCAAGGGGCTGAGGTGGCTTCCTCAGCCAGGACCAGTGACAAAGCAGTTCACGTCTCCAGTTGGAATGCCAAAGGTTTGGCTCTCTTGGCTCACACCGAGGTCAGATCTTGCCATCCCAAGCCCTGCCTGACAGGGAGAGCAGTTTCCAACCATCCAAGCAGAGATCACCCAGCTTTTTACCAAGGCTCTGTGGACCAACACAGTGTGGGAATGAAGCGAAACCAGACAAATGTCCTTTTAGATTGGTCTGGCTTCACCTGTGTGACTTTCCAGCTCCTTTCCCAGCCCCTCTGTGGCACTGTCCTTGGAGGGTGCTCCTGCACAACAACCACCAGACGTGTTGGACAGCAGCTGGTAAATGAATCATCCTGCCTTGAGTATTTTACCCATCCCTCTGGCTACAAATCACAAATATTTACCTGTTCCCTGTTAGAAATTAAGGTCACCAGATGGCACGGTTTGCCTCTGACAGCTCTGGGTTTTTTCCTTAAAGCATTTTGTTTTCAGCTGAGTTTGGACAAGGGCAGTGGAGCACAACTCCAGGACTTGGGAAGTTCAATTAAAACAAAGTGAGGAGCCTTCTGTGGCCCTGAGCTGCTCAGCTGCAGCCAGAGCAGAGAACCATCCATGTTCAGGATTTGCTCCCTCCAGAGGACTGAGTTGCCTGTCTTTAAATGCATTATCTGGATGGAACTCAGCTCAGATCAGTCACGCAGTCTGTATCGGCTTCTGAACGCCCATTTTGGCTTCATACGCAGTTTTAAATGAGAGATTGTCAGCTCCTGTCAAAACACCAGAGCAAATGACAGCCCATCCCTGCCTATGCATTTTCCTGATGCCAGGAATAGCAATCTCTGCCCCTCTGGAACACACGCCCTTCTTGCCAAGCCAGCCTGACAGCTCCAACAAGAGTAAATGCTGAAGAATTTCCACAACTGCTTCACTCCTCTGCATCCTACATCCACCACTGCTATATAGCATTCAAAGAAATAATTGTGTGTATATATATACGTGTGTCTGTCTTTAACTCTTTAGCACTCTTGAGAGGATAAAAACGTGAAAACTGAAGCACTCTAGGTGCAAAAACCACACAAAACATTAAAAAAGCTGGATGTCTTTTCATTTTCAGCACTGGCCACCACAACGACTCCCGAGCTCCCTCACGGCCCCGCGGCGCCCCACAGGCCCCATGTGCCCCCAGGACGCCTCATATCCCCCTCTCCTGGCACCCCCATACACCTCCCCGCCTCACAGACACCCAGCACGGATATCACACGCCCAAGATCCATCCCCACAGCCCCAAAATAGCCCCTTTATCCCGCTAAATCGCCCCCTTGCTCCCTTCGCCCCGCCCCGGAACGCGGCGCGCGGCCGCCGTTTCCGCGGGGACGCCTGGCGGGAGAGCACCGCGGGGGCCAACATGGCGGCGCACACACTGCGGGGCCTGTGTCGGCCGCGGCCGGGGCTGGCGCTTCTGTGCGCCCGTTTCTCGCAGCGGNCCCCCCCAATCCCCGGGACCCCCCGACACCGCCCCCGATGTCTCTTCCAGGAGGAGCTGCAGCCGCCCGCCCTCGACATCCCCATGGGTGAGGCCCCCCCGCCCAGCACACCCGTGCCAGGAGCCGGGAGGCGCCCCCGGGCACCGAGTCCGTGCTCCGGGCTCGGCCCCGTCCCAGCTCAGCCCCTGCCCCTCTCTTCCAGCTCGCCTGACCGTGTCCTACAGCCGGAGCAGCGGCCCCGGCGGGCAGAACGTTAATAAAGGTGAGGGACAGCTTCTCCCTTGGAAAAACCACCATTTTCGGTTGTTTTTCTGTATCATGTGGCAAAATACTGAGAACTTGAAGTTAAATAGCATCTTCATGCTGCTGGACACTTATTTTTCATTGTCAGCACCCTGCATTTTAACACAACTTCTGAGTCTTCAGAGTGCTGGAGACAAGTGGTAACATATTTGATGCTCCTAGGAGCACTTACAAGGATCATTCCTGCTACAGGTGCCACAAGGAACACCACCTCTATCCACAGATCAAATTGAATAGAGCCAGCTGGATTCTGAAAGTTCACTCTGCAATAAATTCTCAGCTTAATTCAAATAAACTTAAAATACTGCCTGTTCTGCCATTAAAAATGAGGTAGGCAGTGGCTGGCAATAAATTCTGTAGTGTCTAGAAAGGCAAATACCACGACAGGTACAAGTTTGTCTTGTAGAGTGGTGTGTGAAAACACAGCAAAAGAAGAATTGTGACCTTTCAGGAAATTCATCATGCAATCATCCCGTGCTGAAAGCCAGCAGGGATCAGGCTGAATTACCTCATAAATCTGAGGAAGGCAGGCTGTGACACGGAATCAAAGGCGCTGTTTCTCCTCCCAGTGAACTCCAAGGCGGAGGTTCGGTTCCACCTGGCGTCGGCCGACTGGATTCCCGAAGCTGTGCGACAGAAAATGGCTCTGATGGTACCAACCCTCCCCTTCAACCGTGGCTGCGCGTTCACTGTCAGGACGTGGCAGTTCCAGCGGGGTCTCAGCGCTCACAGCGCGTGCTCCCGTCCCTTCAGCACAGGAATAAGATAAACCGGGCTGGTGAGTTGATCGTGACCTCGGAGGAGAGCCGCTACCAAATGAGGAACCTGGCGATTTGTCTGGAGAAAATCCGGGCCATGGTCACGGCGGCCATCGAGAAGCCCAAGGTGGTGTCTAAGGAGACAACACAGAAACTCATAGAGAGGTACCTCCATTAAAATGCTCTTTATTTGGGTTCAGGCTGTCACGTTGCACAATTTAGTTTGCAGCGTTTTTAAACAATTTTGTTCATACTCCCTTAAATTTCCTGTTTTAAGGAATATCACTGATCTGTTAGATTTTAACTGCTTTGCTGGGTAATATCCCCAGAATGGGGACTGGTTTTTTTTTTCTATCTGAGGATGTTTGTTGGTTCATCAGATCTCAAAAGCAGAATATTTACACGCTTTCTTGATACACTGAGGAATCTTTTGATTTTGTTTTAGGGTGGAAAAAATGAACCGTGAACGGCTACGACAGAAAAAAATACACTCAAGTATAAAACAGAGCAGGAAGGCAGATTTCGACTGAGAAGAGCAGAGATCCAAGCCCTTGGCATTCCATCTTCCTAAAGAAGTAGTGTTGGCAGCTTTTGATAATGCTAAACTCATGAGATGTATTGAATAAAAATAGCCCGAAAGTGTAAATAAAAATATTTAACATCTTCTTTTGTAGCCAGTGATACACTGTGATGGCCTGTCAGTAATTTTTCAGAATAATTACTGTTCACACTTGAGAGAAACTAAAACTTCTGATTTTTGTCAGCCACTCTTTTTTTTATTGTTCTTTGTGTTCTTCAAGCAGCCTTTGTGTTCTTTGTTCAGCCTTTGCTAAATACAAAACTACAGTAGATTTTTGGAGAAAGAAAGGACAGAGTAAAAGCAGTCTCAATAACATATCTAAGCAGAAAATAGAATCTTAAAGCATTAAGTTTGCAAAAGACCTCAAGGATCATCAAATCCATCCCTTAGAGCATCCACTGTTTCTTTCCTTCTATTTCTTTCCTTCCAGCTTTATTCCTTTCATTGATTTTTATCTAACCAAACAAAGCACATAATTTAGTTAAGCTAAAGCCACATCAGAAATTTGGCAGAAATCTCAGCACTAGGAGACAGAACCTACCCTGTGAGTGCAGGAGGCTCCTGGCCTTTGGACACCAAAATCCTTTGGATGAATCCTCCAGGCTCATTAGTGGAACCTGTTTAAGGAGAATGAAGTTCTGTGGTGTGATGTGTTTCACCACTGCCAAGTGGGATTACTGTGAGGCTCAAAGAAAGGAAAATTACCCATTTTTTGATCTTTGGCAGGGCCCCAGTGGCCTAATGGATAAGGCACTGGCCTTCTAAGTCAGGGATTGTGGGT
>VWZV01006130.1:193529-196029 GCA_013397155.1 Irena cyanogastra
AATACCGGAGCTCCCACAGCCTGGACAAGCTGTACCCTCCGCGGCAGGACGGAACCGCCGCCCGCACACCGGTCAGAGGGGCGGGGGGAAAGAGGAAAACGGCGAGGGACGGCGTCTGGGCGGGGTTTATTGGTTGATTGACAGCGGACAGGCGGGGTTTATTTCACGGTGTTGATACTGGGTGGGCGGGGTCATAGTAAGGGGCGGTGTCAATTGGGTGGGCGGGGTAGCACGAGGGCCGTGNCAGGGATCAGGCTGAATTACCTCATAAATCTGAGGAAGGCAGGCTGTGACACGGAATCAAAGGCGCTGTTTCTCCTCCCAGTGAACTCCAAGGCGGAGGTTCGGTTCCACCTGGCGTCGGCCGACTGGATTCCCGAAGCTGTGCGACAGAAAATGGCTCTGATGGTACCAACCCTCCCCTTCAACCGTGGCTGCGCGTTCACTGTCAGGACGTGGCAGTTCCAGCGGGGTCTCAGTGCTCACAGCGCGTGCTCCCGTCCCTTCAGCACAGGAATAAGATAAACCGGGCTGGTGAGTTGATCGTGACCTCGGAGGAGAGCCGCTACCAAATGAGGAACCTGGCGATTTGTCTGGAGAAAATCCGGGCCATGGTCACGGCGGCCATCGAGAAGCCCAAGGTGGTGTCTAAGGAGACAACACAGAAACTCATAGAGAGGTACCTCCATTAAAATGCTCTTTATTTGGGTTCAGGCTGTCACGTTGCACAATTTAGTTTGCAGCGTTTTTAAACAATTTTGTTCATACTCCCTTAAATTTCCTGTTTTAAGGAATATCACTGATCTGTTAGATTTTAACTGCTTTGCTGGGTAATATCCCCAGAATGGGGACTGGTTTTTTTTTTCTATCTGAGGATGTTTGTTGGTTCATCAGATCTCAAAAGCAGAATATTTACACGCTTTCTTGATACACTGAGGAATCTTTTGATTTTGTTTTAGGGTGGAAAAAATGAACCGTGAACGGCTACGACAGAAAAAAATACACTCAAGTATAAAACAGAGCAGGAAGGCAGATTTCGACTGAGAAGAGCAGAGATCCAAGCCCTTGGCATTCCATCTTCCTAAAGAAGTAGTGTTGGCAGCTTTTGATAATGCTAAACTCATGAGATGTATTGAATAAAAATAGCCCGAAAGTGTAAATAAAAATATTTAACATCTTCTTTTGTAGCCAGTGATACACTGTGATGGCCTGTCAGTAATTTTTCAGAATAATTACTGTTCACACTTGAGAGAAACTAAAACTTCTGATTTTTGTCAGCCACTCTTTTTTTTATTGTTCTTTGTGTTCTTCAAGCAGCCTTTGTGTTCTTTGTTCAGCCTTTGCTAAATACAAAACTACAGTAGATTTTTGGAGAAAGAAAGGACAGAGTAAAAGCAGTCTCAATAACATATCTAAGCAGAAAATAGAATCTTAAAGCATTAAGTTTGCAAAAGACCTCAAGGATCATCAAATCCATCCCTTAGAGCATCCACTGTTTCTTTCCTTCTATTTCTTTCCTTCCAGCTTTATTCCTTTCATTGATTTTTATCTAACCAAACAAAGCACATAATTTAGTTAAGCTAAAGCCACATCAGAAATTTGGCAGAAATCTCAGCACTAGGAGACAGAACCTACCCTGTGAGTGCAGGAGGCTCCTGGCCTTTGGACACCAAAATCCTTTGGATGAATCCTCCAGGCTCATTAGTGGAACCTGTTTAAGGAGAATGAAGTTCTGTGGTGTGATGTGTTTCACCACTGCCAAGTGGGATTACTGTGAGGCTCAAAGAAAGGAAAATTACCCATTTTTTGATCTTTGGCAGGGCCCCAGTGGCCTAATGGATAAGGCACTGGCCTTCTAAGTCAGGGATTGTGGGTTCGAGTCCCACCTGGGGTGGGGAGAGGTGGTTCTGTTTTAGGAAAACCCCAAATAAGGAGAGGGAAGTCATCCCTGGGGTTTATTTGGGGCACACGGAGGTACCAGGGCTCTGCTGCACAGTGGAGCTTTGAGCTCTCCCCTGATAGAATATTTGCATCTGCAAAAACATCATGCAAAGCCCAGATCCCCCCCAAAATGGAATGCTGGGGGGATGCAGGAGCACTCCAATGCATCCTGACATCCCAGAGAGCCTTGCCCTGGCCTCTGCACTCCTGCTCAGCACCAGGAACAGACACCTCATTTCACATTTTCCCCCACCGAAAATTTCACATTTTCCCACCACTTGCATTCCTTTCTGCAAGGAATCACCGAATCATCCAGGGTGGAAAAAACCTCTAAGATGTGTCAAGTCCAACCCAGTACTGCCATGCTGACCATCAAACCATGTCACCAAATGCCACATCCACACACATTTTGAACACTTCCAGGGATGGTGAATCCTATTCTTCCCTGAGCATGGTAGGGGGGTCCCTGCCAGCCCCCCTCTCACAGGTACAGGTGCCTGAAGCTCCGTGCTGTGCCTCGGCCTTTACAAAGAAGAGGATGTCGCTGCTTCCGATGTTT
>VWZV01006130.1:198529-271877 GCA_013397155.1 Irena cyanogastra
CTGGTTTGTATCCCCTCAATCACAGCCTCACCTGAGCTCTGGGACCACACAACTCACTGGACAAAACACCCACCTTTGCACCCAAGTCTGGGGCAGTTTGTAGCTGCTCCTCGTTGTTTCCCTTTTCCATTAAACCTAAACAGGGACCACTGGCCGGGAGCAGACAGTCACATCATCCCATCAACAGCGGCTCTTGGCCCACGGAGAGAGCCTGCAGCTCCCGTGGGGACTGTCCCAAAACACATCATGGACCACCCCGACCTCCCTCTTTGGTCTTTCCCCGCATCAGGCTCCGTGCCCAGTGCCGAGCTCGGACAGGGTGCTAAGTCTATCCACACCTCTGGGTTCTCCCGGCACATCAGCCTCCTCACCCGGCATCTCCCACTCGGATGGGGAATGTCTTCTCACCAAGCAGCAATGCCCAGCGGCCGGAGGAGGAGGAGGAGGAGAAGGAGGAGGAGGCCTGGCGGCACTGGAACGAGGAGAAATAGCGTGGAAACGGGGCTGGGAGAGGCAAAACGGAGGGCTCACCCCAGGTGGGACTCGAACCCACAATCCCTGGCTTAGGAGGCCAGTGCCTTATCCATTAGGCCACTGGGGCTGCGCAGGGCGCGCGCCCCGGCCCGCGCGAACGGCCCCGACCCCGCGCTGTGGGGGCGTCCCGGGGCCACCCTCGGGCCGGGGCCACCGCGAGGCCGCACCGGGAGCGCCGCCATCCAGCTGGGCTCGCGAATTCCCTTACGCCCCCCGCAGGGGCAGAGATGCGAGGGGAGAAACGGGAAAAGATGGTTTAAAAGTGGGGGGGAGGAAGGGGGTGAGGGGAAAAAAGGCCGACCACGAAGGGACTCGAACCCTCAATCTTCTGATCCGAAGTCAGACGCCTTATCCATTAGGCCACGCGGTCGCTGCAGCTCTTACCCCCGGCGATGCTGCCAACCCCCGGCATCGCCCCCGCGCCCCTCTCGGGTACCGCTGGAGCCCCGGGGACACGGGGCCGGGGGACACACGGGGGACACACGGGAGGCCGCGGGCATGGCAGGGGACACGGCTGGGGAAGGACCGTCCGCTGCCATGGAGAATTCTGCTGCCCGAGGGGGAATCAGGTGTGGAACTTGCTGACTGCAATTGCTGCCCTGGAGCCATTCACAGAATCACGGAATAACCTGGGTTGGAAGGGACCCACAAGGATCGCTGCGATGACGGCAGGAAAAAAAAAGGCAGAGATGGAGAGGAGGGCAGCAGAGGAAAACACAGACATAAAAAACCCCAGAAGCCTCTGAGCCTTTCATCTTAACTGTGAGGACTTGGAAAAGAGCATAAGGAGCATGGAACATCAGCAAGGAAACAGAACCAGAAAATCCACGTGTGCAGGGAAGGCTCAGTGGGAGATGAGGACACGGTGGGGTCTGCTGGGAAGTGGGCTCAAAGGAGAGCAACCTCCCCCACAGCCCTCAGTCACACAGGCACTAATTCTTGATCCATTTCGGTGGGGTTGCAGCAAACTCTCAGCCCTGTAAATGAGACTAAATTTGCTACTGAGTAGCTCTGGCTCTTTGCCTTTTCTTTGTGGGGATGGGCCCTTTCTTTTCCTCTCCCTCAAATCCTTGGATTTTTTAAATGACCTTATTTTTCCTTGACCACAACTAAAGGCTACTCCCAAGAGCCTGCTGAGTGCATCAAACCATTAGCAAATTCTTCCTTCTAACAGATAAAATGTCTGTTTACAAAAATCCATCCCTCATTAATAAATATCAAATCAACTTCCACATAACAAATGACGTGTCCTGGACCAGTTCATAAGACACACAGTACCATTCTCCTCCTTATTTGGAAGGAGGAGATGATGCAGGGAGTTTTTGTAGCCATCCTCACCTTTTCTCTTGGGACAGGTAAGTGCTGGGGGATAGAAAACCTTTGAGGAATTCTGTTCTCATCTGTGTGAGAAGGGATTTTTGTGTGCTAGTGATGTTTTTCATGTCCACAGCTCCACACCCTTTCTCTTTTGATGCGTCTCTCACAGGTTGCCTGATGTTTTTGTATTTCAAGTGGAATTCTCTTTCCAGCAGGGGCTGCTTCAAAGTACCTCTGCACCTACTATGACATTGTTGACTACCTGAACATCTCCTCTCATGACAAGCTGCACACATACATTCTGCCCAAGATAAACCTGATGAAGCCTGTGGAAGTGAAGATGGATTTCTTTCTGGTGGCAATTCTCTCTGTGGTAAGGACCCAAAATGAGTCTTTACAACAGGAAACTGGGCTATTGCTGGGCCAGGGTTTGAGTCTTCTGACAGCAAGTCCACAGGGGTGAGAATCAGCCTCTTCCACTGCAGCTTTCTGCTGTTGGAAAGCACTTTTGGAAGATCTGGAGTATTTTCTCCCACACCTTCCAGAAGTCACATCCAGACAAGCAGCCTGCTTTGTAGGAGGCTCCAAAAACCCTGCAGAGTGCCTGAAGGGGGCCGTGCATTTGCAGGACACTGCCAAGGAAATGTTAACAATAATCTATTATTTTTCCTAACCATTGGACTGTGTGCTCCCACTCCTTAGATCAAGAGGGATGAGCTCTCTTCCCAAGCTGAGTTACTGCAGCCTGTGCTCAGGGAAGAGCTTCTGCATTGGATACATCTAAAAAAAACCAGCTAAATATCTTTGTTTCTCCAGGTGGAAAAGCTCCAGACAGTCAGTTTTTACTTCGTCCTGAACCTGGTAGGTGTCTCAAGAGTGTTTCTCTCCTGATGCCCAACACAAAGTCTACTGCCCAGCCCAGAGCTCATCTCTCTCCTGCAACTTTTTTCCCTCAGGAATGGCAAAACCCTTTTGCAACCTGGGACCCACGGGATTTCTGTAACATTTCTGAAATTGTTCTGCCCATGGATACGTATTGGTCGCCTCCTGTCTTCATCTTAGAGAGGTAGGTTCCCCTTTCTTTTTTATCCACTGGCTTAACAGAAATACAATGGATGCAAACTGTTGGTTATATTATAGGCAATGGGATAAACTCAGATGGCTTAAAGTCATTCCCTTGAGCTCTCTGGAACCAAGAGCCTCCTAATTTAGACTAATGGTGACCACAGTTTATACAAAGCACTTAGTGGCTCTGTAATACTGTAACAGATCCTGAAATATCCCATTTGGGCTGTAGCTAAGGCCGAGGAAGCAGCAGAAGCCAGCACTGCTATGGAATGAAGTGACCTTTAGGAGTGTGTGGAAAGATACAGGGCAGAGCACTGAGGGTCTGACAGAGGGATGAGCACCTCCACCAGCTCTCCAGAGGGAGAAAGGAGTGGGAGGCAGAGCCAGGAATGAGCCCCTGCCCTGCAGAGAGACGGGAGGTGCTCAGGAAGTGCAGAGCTGCAGCAAACCTTGGTCCCAAAGGGCTCATGAGCCCTTCTCCCAGACCTGGTTTCCTCTCCTTCTGCTGCAATCCATGGCTGGGTGATGGCTCAGAGCCCCCCAACAGGGTGTTAACAGCCTGGTTGTGTGGGACTGAGGCACAGGCAGCATCTCAGGCTCAGTTACTCTCCCTGTCTGTTCCCTCCAGAGTGAGCGGGCAGAACCCAGAGCTGAATTACATGGTCCTCATGCACAACGGCAGCTTCAACTCCACCCGGCCCTACCAGGTCACCCTGACGTGCAGTTTGATAATCCTCAAGTTCCCCTTCGACACCCAGATGTGCAACTTGAGCATAGCTTCATTCCTCTACCCAGGTACAGCTGCAGGCTGAGCCTTACCACCTCTGGGTTCAGTCTGGAGAAGGACTAGATGAGATGGGCCCTGGTAACTCCTGGGCTCCTGAGCAGCACCACATGCTCACAGTGGGACTGAGGTCACATGAGTTAATGAGTTAAAAATGAGTTAAAATGCTGTCATTCTGTCCTGGCACATTTCCCAGCAACATCTTTGGAACAATTTGGATGTTCTGTGGCAAGCCCCTCCCTGGACTGGTTTCTACAAACCAAGAGACTTGAGACCAGGAGGCTTCCTACAAAACTGCTACTTGTTCACATAGAATTTTGCAGGACTGATCTTTAAACACACCTGGAAGCCATAGAAATGGGAGGATATTAATCATAGAATCCTAAGGTTGGAAAATATTTCCAAGGGCATCAAATCCAGCCATTAAAAGGACAGTTTCAGGGATTCAAACTAGAGTTCATCCCAAGAGGAAGGGCTGAAATACAAGCAGAGGTAACACAAAATCTTCCTGGTCCCATCCACAAAGGACAACTGCCCTAATTCAACAGGTGTTTCCCCTCTGATCCACATTCCCAGAGGTCCAGCCAAGCCTCTTCACAGAGACCTTTTTAATTTCTCCCTTGTGGGCTGGGGAACCCAAGCAGTGCATAAAACCTTCTCCCTCCCTGTCTGCACACACAGTTGGGTGGGAAAGGAAGAGGAATAACTGACCTCTAATAAATTCCTAAATTCTTCACCTTCTCTCCCCCCTCTGCCTCCTGCCCAAGCAGTGACAGACTTAGTCATGAAGATTAGACGGACACCAGCTGAGATCATGAAAGACAGCCAGAGTTTCATCCTAACTGATGGAGAATGGAGGTTCACCAACCTGAGCATCATTGAATACACAGAAATTATGGATGACAAAGGATTTTCTGTGGTCACGTATGTGGTATGGCACTTTCATATTATAATGCACTGATTCGGCACAAAAAAACCCAGTATAAAACAAGACTATGTTTTTACATTAGGGGACCAGCATTTGTCAACACATTGAGTCATCTCCTGCTCATCAAATTTCCCATTTTTGCCCATCTTCCTCAACAGATTTCCATGGAGAGACGACCCACTCTCTACGTTCTGAACTTGATCCTCCCAACATGTGCCCTGTACTTGCTGGATATGGCTGTGTTGTTTGGTCCCAGCTCTCTCGAGGAGAAAATCAACTTCCAGATTGCCATCATCCTCGGCAGCTCCATGCTGGCTGTAATTCTCAACAACAGCCTCCCAACTTCTTCCAACAAACCACCCATAATAGGTACCCACCTTTATCAAATAAACCCTGATTTTCACTCAGGTACCAGCCCTAAAGAAGGTTTTGGGGTGTTTATAGACATGTTCACAAACACTAAAGTCATGAATAGCTAAGCTTGATTAGCTTGCTGGAGTCAGACTCTCCCTGTTCTCCACCAGGCAATGGAATGTAAGAAAATGCCAATTATCCAGAGCTTTCTGTTTTCCTGTTGTTCTGCAGTGGTGTTTTTCCTGGGCACCTTCCTGCTCATGATCATGGCTGTGTTAGACACCTTCTTCCTGCTGTACCAGCAGCGCAAATCCCTGCGCTTGGACAAGGTCCTCAGAAGCCTCCAGCAAGGTAAAAGAACTCATAACACCTGTAACAGAGTAGGTTTGGGGCATTTTCCTGCACGTTTGTTGGAGTCAGGGTGGGTTTCCTCAGGGGCAAACAGTGCCCCAGGCAGTGTGAGCTGTGGTGGCCCCACCGTGCTGACACTGCCCCCTGCTCCCTGCAGACCCAGGCGAGCTGCCCAAGAGACCCCTGGGCAATCTGGCCAAGGGGGGTCCCCAGCTGCAGCACCCTCCCAAGAAGGCCCAGGGACAAGGGCAGTTTACCAAGTGCCTCTGGCAGCTGCAGGAGCTGGACCCGTTTCTTCCAGTTCTGGAGAAGGTGCTTCTCTACAGCCACCTCTTCCTGTCCCTGTTCTTTTTCACTCTGATTGCTGTAAAATGGAGCAGCTGAAGGTCAGCTCTGCCCAGTGCCAGCTCAGCTGTTCTCTACTGTGTTGCTTCTGACCCCCTGCTGTAATTTGCTCCTGCTCAATTCATAGAGCTGTAGTTCAGTTGCCTGAATAAAATAAAATTAAATTAAAATCCAAACCTACAGGACCTGAGGTCTGCATGCGTAGTGCTTTGTACTCTGGTTCAGTACAATTACAGATGTTCTTGAAGTATTCTGTGGGCTACTAAGGTATTTGAATAAAATAGTTGTAAAATCTGGGGATAACACCTTCATTATACCTATCTGTAATTCTGACTTCAAACATGACCAAGAAGAAAGGGAGTTGTCTTCTCTTAGAGGAGTTTCCATCTTGAGGGAATGTGTTTAAGAATTCCACCTCAGATTATTAAATAAAACAATGCAAGTCTTTACTATTGTTTCTGCGAGATCAGCAGCATTCAGAAATCCAGGGCAAAGGGAAAAGGAGCACCATGATTAAGTGTTTTAAAAAAACCTAAAAAAGTAACTTTTTAATGTGCATTTCAACACTCTTTCAACTCTTTTTGCATTTGGCTTTTCCTAAACAATCACAATCAGCCCAGAAAACAGCCCCAGACCTGTGTCTGTAGAAGTCCTGAGACACTCCAGACACACACAAATCACTGCCAAATACACTCCAGCATCTCAAATGGCTACACAAGTTCAACTTCTGAGCAAGTGTCTGCCTGCAAGGGCAGGAGAACTCCATTCCCTGCACCTCATGGTTACAGAGAGGGACAGGAGCTTATTTGCTTCACAGGGCTCAGTTTGATCAGCAGGACAGGGAGCTTGGTCCCTGCTACCAAAACAAGCTCATGAGTAGAAAACACAAAATCCAGGAAAAGTGGAATGTTTGTGAGTTACTGTATTGCTCCACCTTACTCAGAACTCATGTCTAAGATCTAAGCCACAGACAGAGAAAGCTCTTTATTTGTAAGATCATGGACTCTGACAGTCATTAAACTGCTCCCTGATGGGTTTACAGATCAGCAATTGGCTTGTGGGGCCAGTATGGATATTTCTCCTTGTTCAGTATGGTTTCAGGGAAGGCTTCACTCAAGTCTTCAAACGTCATCTGTTCAAAGGGGATCATGCTCTTCAGCTTCTGGAGCTGCGGAAGCAGGGACAGACACATCACAAGTCAGTGGTCAGCAGGAAGGAGTAAACCACATCCAGAAGAGCAAGGGGTGTGCCAGGGTGTGGTTCAGAGAACATTCCCTAAGCAAAGTCCAGCCTCACCTGCTGCTCGTACTGGGCGATGCGGGCTTTGGAAGCCTCGATGTACTCAGCAGTGCTCTTGGCCTGGGGAGAGCAGAGCACGTGGGGAGTGTGGCTGTGACACAGACACTGACCCAGGTGAACTTGCACAAACCCCCCACCCATGCTTTCAGTCAGCATTAAAATCCATCATTGTTGGATGGGTAACTGATGGGAGCTCCAGCAGACCCCAAACAGCCAAACCCTTCCTGGTGCAGGGATCCCCTTGTTCAGAGAGCCAGGGACATGTGAAGGGCAGAGCTGTGCCCTGCCTGTTCAGGGGCACATCCAGAACATCCCCTCCCTCTCACCCCTTCCCATGCCCACAGAAGGCAGGGACCATCCCAGCAGCAGGGAATGGTTCACTTACAGCTTCCTTCTCCTGGGCATCAATCTTGGCAGTTTGTGTATCCACTGGCTCAGGAACCTTTAGTGCACTGAACTGAAAATTGAAAGACAAATTTTTATAAGGTTTGTTTAACTGAAACAATCTTTCACATCGAGGTCATCTTCTCTAGCAGCAGGGGAGCATTCCCTCCTTTCTTCCTAGGATTTGCTCAAAACTATGGAAGTTAATGAGCTAGAAGTGATCAGTGCAGCTATCCCCTGTCCCTCCCAAGCAGCACTTGCTCACCCAGGAACTTCCAGCCATCTCCTCTGTCCTGCCCAGCACCCCCAGGACACACACCACCATCCATTCCTCCCAGCACGGTAAGGAAGCTGGAAGGTTCAACACCACAGACTTACCCTATCACAGAGTTACTGTCCCCAACACAAAGCTCCCAGACCCATCTGAGCTCAGTGGCTGCCTCCAGTCTTGGGAGGCAAATTTTCATAGTGACACAACCAACCTCCTCTGCTAATCCTGGTGGTTTCCTCTCAATGCCCCAATCAAATTCCAAAGAGCAATACCAAGCTGGCAAGGAGACTGACCTTCTTCTGGAACTCATCCACCATTCCAGCTTTGGCAACATTAGCCTTGTAAAAAGCCCAGTCGATGCTCGGGGGCTTCTCTGGTAGTGCAGCCAACCTGAAGGATGGAGCACAGCAGACATGAGCAGCAACCTGAGCATCAGCACAGCCTGCTATATTTAGTTTAGGTGTTCCCAGGTTTGAAACAAGCCATTTCTGCAAATCTCTCTGCCCTTGGAACAGGGTCCTCTGGAGAGACAGGGAGAGCTCAGCCTGCAGCTCTGCCCCGCTTCCCTCAGCCCCTCTGGGTGCAGCCCCTAAGGAAGGACAAGGCTGTTTCACAACACTGAGCCAGAGGCAACCAGCAAGACTCCCTGCAACAGCCAGCCCTCGTATCAGGCAGAGGATGCTAGAGGATTTGAGAGCCTCAGATGAATTTGTAGACCACTGAACAGTGACAAAGCTCGTGCCAAAGCTGCATTCACAGAACTGCAGCTACAGGTTTACTCTGGGGAAGATTAACTAAAGGTGATTTGCCAAAAAAAGCCACCAGCTGCCTCAAGGTGACCTGCTTTAATACCTGCGAGGCCACCCCTGCGGGACCAGAGACAGCGACAGACAGCGGCGCTCACAGCTGGGTGAGGGCTGAGCGGCCCCGCCGGAGCGGGGCGGGCACTCACCGGGCCGTCAGCGCATCGTTGCGGGTCTTCAGCGCGTTGAACATGGCTCGCTGGTTCAGGGGCACTCGCTCGGCGAAGGCCGCCCAGTCCACGGCCTTCAGGGCAGCTTTGCGTCCCGCCATGGCGCCGCCTGGCCCGGAGACAGCGGTGGGTCACAGCGCCGGCGGGGAGAGGGCTGGGGAGGGCGGCTCGGGGCGGGACAGGGGACACGGAAGGGGTCGGGGACACGGAGAGAATGTGGGCACTGGGCCATCGGGACACGAGGGTCGCTCCTGAGCCCCGCCGCGACCTCACGCTGCTCCCCGTCCTCTCCCACCAGCCTCCCAACACCGAGAACGTCCCAGCCCGGATTCCGGATTCCAGACCCCCCTCCCCGGCTCCCCGGCCGCTATTCGTCCCCGGGGGTCCCTTCCCGGCCCCGGGGGTCCCTTCCCGGCCCCGCTCCCTCTGCTCGGCCCCGCTCTCACCTTCACTGACCGACACCGCAGACCCCGCCACCGGAAGTACCGCCNCGCCGAGGGGCCGCACGCCCAGCCCGGGCCCCGGGGGGGCACCGGGGCCACCCAGCCCCCACGCGGCCGGAGCGGCAGCGGGGTCCGCCGGGGCGTTGTCCCCGCCCGCCGCCGCCTCCAAGTGGGTGCGGCTGAACGTGGGCGGCACGTACTTCGTGAGCACCCGGCAGACGCTGTGCCGGGAGCCCAAGTCCTTCCTGTGCCGTCTGTGCTGCCAGGACGGGCCCGAGCTCGGCTCCGACAAGGTGAGGCCGCGGCGGGGCCGGGACTCCGCGGACACCGGGACAGCCCCGCGGCAGCCGGTGTCACCAGGGTGCCCGGACTTGTCCCACGGGCGGGGGGACACCCCCGGCTGCCGCTGTCCCCGAGCCTCCTGTAGGGGCCCGGGCTGCGGGTGGGCTGATCTCTGACACATCATCGGCTTGTCGCTCGTGTCCCACGGTCAGGGAGGTGGTGGCATCCCCAGGAACGGACTTGGCTCTGCCCTCGTGCCTGTGACATCCAGATGCCACAGGTTCTGATCCCTCCAGCTCTGCTCGAGGAGCAGCCCACATTCCCCCAGTAGTTACAGCAGGGAAGGAAACTGGTAGAAACAGGAATGTTACAGTTCCTCACCCTGAGCATGTTTGTTGTTGGTTTGGTTTTTAATGTATTTCACTTCACTCTCATAAAAGATTCTTGCACATTTCTTGCATGGCTGGACAGTTTTGAAGTCACTGCAGGTTGTTGTAAAGATTTCACAAACAATTATTCTTGCAATTGCAGATTTTCCATAGGAACAGCTGCACAAGGAGTTGTAAATGTGTTGTGAGTGGGTCAGCCAGAATTAGTCCAGTCTGTTACTGCTCCATGCAGAGTTTAATCACAAGATAAATCCTGGTTGTGATTGAAATATCAGTCAGCAGCATCAGTGAGAAGAGGAGATATTTCAGAGTGGGTTTGCACAGTTCCTTATTGCTTTAGAGTAACTAGCAGGAGAAACAATGCTTTAAAGTCATTAAGAGAGGGATGAGAGAGTTCTGCAGAGAGTTTGTCAGTGCTTCAAAGCTGCACAGGAGATGCTTTTGGCTGTCAGTTGTTGGTTCTTTAATGCCAATGTTTGTTGTATTGCTGGACACATGGCTGGAGCATTGCAATGTGTGTTTGCAGTAGTGGAAAGGGGAAAAACAATGAACTGTCTTGGCTGTCAGGTGCCCTTAGCTAGAACTGGAGATCCCATTTTCTTCCAGAGCCTCCTAGTTAAACTAGTCTGGAGAACAGGCTTAGCCAGAACACAACTGCCAGGTTTTGGTTCTTGCTGCAGTGAAAAAGCTCTCCTAATCCCAGCTTTTTTCTCCAGGTCCATAAACTGTGTGTGCAGGTGCTTCATCTAAGGCATCTGCCAGTGTCACTGGGGCTGCAGTGTTCGTAGATCAGACACTGAAAAAGAAAGCTGCTTTAAATGTAGCGTCATTTGCACACCTCCCACAGGCAAATGAATCCAGGTTCTCAAAGAGAAACTGTTCAATTTATTGTGTTAGATTTAAATGATTTTTTCCCGGTACCACTGAGCCGTGGTGTTTTGTTCTCAGGATGAGACAGGGGCCTATCTCATTGACAGAGACCCCACGTACTTCGGTCCGATACTGAACTACCTCCGGCACGGGAAGCTCATCATAAACAAGGAGCTTGCAGAGGAAGGTAAGAGAAAAACACCAGGAAAGGCTGGAAGTGCTGTTTGATAGCATATCCAGGAGCCCTCACCAAGGACTGGTGTGAGAGTGTGAGCAAGTTTCCCAGGAGTGCTGTTAGAACTGTTAATTGCTCATTAGCAGGGATTAAGTCATCAGATTCTTTGTCTTCCTGAAAGCAGAGGCTGCAGCTCACAGCATATCCTGTCACTGTTCTGAACCCAAGGTCTGTTACAGCCCATCTGCCCCTCACAGACCATGGTTCTCCCCAAACAGGGAGCTCTGAGGGCTTTCCCTTGATGGGGCTGGGTGAAAAAATAGACATTGTACCATGAGATTTCTGATAATCCCAGGGAAAGGGGAATAATCTTTCTTGAAGATCCTCTTAAGTCACAGAAGGAGGTGACAGCTAGTCAGGCATTTTCTCCTATCCTGGGAGCAGGAGTTGGGTGGTACATTTGGGATTCTGACATTTGGGCTAGATTGGAGTCAGCAGCAGCTTTACATCCTTGTGACAGAATCGTCTTCATTCTATCCTGTGCAAAGTAACAGAATTTGTGCTTTGGGTCCCTCTCAGGGGTGCTGGAAGAGGCTGAGTTTTACAACATCGCGTCTCTCGTGCGGCTGGTGAAGGAGCGGATCCGGGACAACGAGAACAGAACCTCTCAAGTAATGCACCTCAAGCATGGCTGCAGGCCCTTGCAGGAGCACTTCTGTGGTTCAGCAGTAACAGGGGAATAAATGCTAATAAGTGGATGCAGGACATGGCTAACAAAGAGTCCTCAGTGTGGCTTTATAAAGCACAGGCCACTGAGTCATCTCAGCACTGTAGGGAAAGGCAAGGGACACTTATAGGAGAGAGGCCAGGAGCAGAAATGAGTGGTTATAAAGCAAAACATACTGCTTTGGTAAAGAACAGCTCAAGCTCTTCCTTCTCTAAACCATTTCTGCCCTTTGTCTCTCTGTGACATTTTTCCCGTTGATGCTCAGCTGATATCAGCACATCCAGTAGATTCAGTTTCAGAAATGTTTTCAAGAAGCAGCAAATGGCTTTGAAAGCCAAAGAAGTTTTGCTTTTACTGTAGCTTAGACAGCTAAAAAGCTTTTAAGAGAAGAGTGCTAGGCACATAGTTCTGGAGTCATTGGGATAAAAAAGCCTTAGAAAGCCTGTGGGGCTCTGACTTCCTAAGACGAGAGCAGGAGTGGCTTATTAATTTTCTAGAGTGATACTAGTAAAGCAATTACTAAACTACAATAATTGTTCTCTGTGCTTCAGGGACCCGTGAAACACGTGTACAGAGTGCTGCAGTGCCAAGAGGAAGAGCTCACACAGATGGTGTCCACCATGTCCGATGGATGGAAATTTGAACAGGTACCAGCAAATGGCAGAATTCCTTTGAAAACTGGATGTGGAATAAGCAGAGTTGCCTGTTGAGTTGCTCTTCACACTGCTCTGCTCTTCTGAATCAGCAGCCTGACCTGAGCAGCAATCCACTTGTGTCCATTTACTGATAGGGGACAGCAGAAGGCACTCAAGTTGCCAGAGAGATTTAATTTTCTCTCAGGACTTCTTGTGTCCTTGTCAGATCCCAGAGCGGTTCTTCCCTTCTCCTCCATTTCATCACCAGGCCACAGTATAACAGTTCTATCCAGGAAAATTACCAAAGCCATGAAAAAACACAGCACAACTTCCTTGGAACCTCAAAGCCATGACTGCTGCATTTGCTAAAGAGGCTCTGAATGACTTGAGAACTTTCTGCTGATTTCTGTGCAATGCGGCTGGTTCCAGGGCTGGGTGTCACTGCAGTTGCACATGGCATTAGTTCCACGTTTGGTTTCTGGAATCAAACACAGTTCTCTTCTTTCTGAGGAGGGAGAGCTGGAGCCAGCTGCCCTGTGTGTTATGTTATATTAAAAAACTACAGAATAGGGTCTGTGGATTACAGCAGTGTCTTCCCATTTAGTTCAGCTTCAGTACAAGTGGATGCTGTGGGAAGTGTGCTGACATGAAGTGAGGCAGAGGATTAGGAACAGCACTTCCCATCAATTGTTCCTATGGATCTGTTCTGTAATGCCTGAAAACTAGCTGAGAGTGGACAGGCAGCCAAAAACCTGCCCCTGTGAGGAAATACTGAAATCTTGTGACCAAGAACCACTCACTGCTCCATGAAAATGCAATTCTCCAACACCCAGGTTTTGCTGTCCAACAGTTTACAGACTCTGCCTTTCACACATCCATATCTACACCCCCAAAACCTTGAGGCTACAGGCCTTTCATGGGAACCTGCACCCTTAGATCTTTCCTAATCTTCCTTTTCAAATATATAATCTATAAATATGGAGCTGGCTCTTACAAAATCTATTTGGACATGGAAGATAAGGTGCACGCTGCACATTAAAGTTTCCTGGACACACACAATTGGTAAGAGTCACAATGCTTTCTTCAGATGACTTGGATTTATTTTCTAGAAAGCAGAACTGAGTTGTAAATGACAAATTAGCTCTGTACTCCAGGATGTCCTTTTAATGTAATAATGATGAATGACAGATGGGATTTCTTGGATTGAGTCCAGACCCCCTCAACACAGCAGTAATAGAATATAATCCTGTTTACACAGATACCAGACTGCATCTTGGCAGCATCCACATAAAGGACAGTGTCTGTTTGCCACATTTCCCCAGCTAATCCAACATCTGCCTGGGGTAAAGGATTCCCATTTCCATATCAGTCACAAGGCACTTGAGAGCTGAGTTCAGCAAAGACCAGGCAATTTGCAATGCCTGCCCACGTCTGAGTGAACTGGATATTATATATTGCACAATCCATTTTCCCTTTTTCCACCCTCAGAAACTGGGCAATGTTCTGCTGTGTTCAGCATTAGTTTCAAGCTGGAATTCCTTCCCGGGGCTCCAGGTGCCACTAGAGGGCTGTGGAGCTCAGATGTGTCCCTGCCTTATACACACACACACAGGGACAGTTCTATCTCACAGCAACTGTAGGAATAAAATCAAGACTTACTGATAGTTACCTTGGCTGTCTCCTGTTGCACAGCTGATCAGCATTGGATCTTCCTATAACTATGGAAACGAAGACCAGGCAGAATTCCTCTGTGTTGTGTCCAGGGAGCTCAACAATTCTACCAATGGCATTGTCAAGGAGCCAAGTGAGAAGGCCAAGGTAAGGCATCTGCTCACATGTATCAATTTGAATTCCCCTAGAAAGAAAAACCTTTCCTGCACCAAGTTGCAGCAGTAGTTCTGTGCATCAGCTTTCCCATTGCCTTCTCTATCCCCTCTAGGAAGATTCCATGATTTACTGTAGGACAAGAGCTAAGACTCTTTGTGCACTTCAAATTAAGACCAAAATACTGAAGGAAAGAGTGACTTGAAGAGGGAGAACAGAGTAGCAAGGACCTTTGAGGTTAGATTTTGTGGTTGAAGGATGTTGCAGGGAGAAACAAGATTTTTGTTCTCTTTCAATCCTCCCCACCCCTGGAAGTGTTCAAGGCCAGCTTGGATGGGGCTCTGAGCAGCCTGGTCTAGTGGATGGTGTCCTTGCCCATGGCAGAGGAGTCGAACAAGATAAGCTTTAAGGTCCCTTCCAAACCAAACTATTCTATGAATCCACTTTTTTTTTTTTTTTCCCACAGAATAGAAACAAAGGGCAACATCTTTACCTCCTGGCAAGCATCTGAGCAGAATTTCTAGAGAAGGGGCTTGCTTACCCTTAACCAGCCCGTCAGTTGTTGTGGTGGCATGAAAGCCTGCAAGCTGCTCTCACATTAGTCCATGCTTCCTTTCTCTGCAAAAAACAAGGACTCTGAATGGGAACTTTTGCATTTAAACTTGTCTGAGGTTTTCATAGAAGGTCTCTTCTGTTTCAGATTCTTCAGGAGCGAGGATCCCGGATGTAATTCAAGTGTCCACTCCATTAAACTCCCAGATGTCACAGGGCAGTCCAGCTGGGCAGAGCATCTCTCCACAGAGCAATCCAGCCCTTGTACAATAACCAAGCTAATGCAAAGCAGAACCAAGCCTGTCCTGCCAATGGCAAATAATTCTGGTCATAACCAAAGGCTTTTCTCTTCCCTGGAAACCCAGAAAGGAAAAGACTTCCAGTTGGATAGTCCTTTCCATAAGTATTTGTTTTATTTACTTGGCCAGCGCTGTATTGAATTTTTCTGACAATGGCTGGGCTGGATTCCCAGTCAGAGCCTTTGTGAAGGTTGCTCAGGTCCTCAGGCCCTTGTAATCAATCCCACCTTCAACAGGCTGCTGTGGGTGGGAAGGTCCATATTTGAGCTGTGCCATTGCTTGCACCCAGGTCTGCCACCAGAAAGGTCCGGGGACCTTGCAGTGCTCCCCACTTCTCCCCAGAATCTGAAGAACAGGGCTTTAAAAGGAGGAACAAAACAAGCACTCCTAAAAACCCACACAGACCTTTCCATCCTTGCTTTGTATCTGTTCCTTGTTCAATTCCTAAGAGCTGAGTTTAGATCTGAGGGGAGAGGAGTTGTGTGTCCATCTGACACAGGTCTCTCTGGTAACACTATTCCACATGGGCTCCTGGTATTTTCCAAAGCCCATTACTTCGTATGCATAAACAAAGAGGCCTGTGTTCACCCAAAATAGTGATAGAGTGATAATCCCATCCTTTACACTTCTCCACAGAGGAAGAGTGGTGACATCTTCCCCTCCAGTACCCTGCCATGGCCATATCTTAACCTGGTGCAAAGTCACAAGGTTTAGGGACTTGCTGCTGCCAAGTTCAGCTTTGCCTTGTTTGTCTCCAGCAGTGTGGGCTCTGTCTCCTTCCCTCTCACCAGGGAGGGCTTCAGGCAGAATTTCTTTTGTACTGTACCAAGCAGGTAGGTTTGTCTGACCCCACGAGATCCTTTGCAGAGGAGATCCCCTATCTACACGCAGTGATTTACCTGCAGCCCCCTCATGTCCCCATCTTTAAGAGATCACCTCAAATTACAGAGGGACATCACAGAGCTGGGGCGGGGGGGTTTGGTGAAAAGTTGCCAAACTATTGTAATGTTTCTTGTCCAAAGTGATGTGTCAACTTTTGTGACTTTTCTTTCCTTTTTTTTTTTTTNTTGGATGGATGTGCAAAATGTTCGTTTGTGCCTCTCTTGAATTCTAATCTTAGCCAAACTGCAGTCACTGGTTCCCCTCTGTTACTCTGTGCCACCCCTAACCAAGGGCATGTCCCTCCTAGTCTGGTAAATGGAATTTTGTAGGAATTTGCTGCATGTTTTTCCCCTTTCATCCTGGCTTTGTTCTTTGTAGCCCGAGTGTCCCGGCACTTGGGTCATTTTCGGTCAAGTCCCAAACTGACATTACAGCAAAGCTTCCGAGATGCTGGAATTCAGACATTGACAAGCTCAGAGCAGATGTTTCTCAATAAGCTACCAGAAAATTCCTCACCTGGACTGAGGAGTTGGGCTTCTTTCTGGAGGGCTTCAGCTACCCATGTTCTCCTGAAAGTTTTGACACAAAATTAGGCAGGTTTTCCATCTTAACCACTTGTTGCTGAGAGGGTCTTACCAACAGTCCAACAACCAGTTCAGCAACCAAGATGTGCAGCAAAGACACTGAGTGGCACTGCTGTGCTCTGCCTCTCTCCAGTCCTTCTGCATGTCCTCTTGCCTGTCCTCCATCCTGCTTTGCCAGTGTACCTCCTCCGGTGGAGCCTTTGCCTCCTTCTCAAGGCAGACTGGTTAATTCTCTGTGCTAGATTAGTCTTGGTAACAACAGGCTGTGCCAAATGTCTTTGAATTGACATTGTGTCAGTGACAGGCTGTTGAATCACAGCTGGCTTTCCATCCCACTGAAAAACCCAGCTCTGCTTCCCTCCATCTGCCCTGTTTATAATGTGGTGAGCTGGTGTTGGTGTGATCAGACTACACACCTGAGCTGGGCCTGAACAACACTGTGATGTGTACAGATCTCCCTCCTCTGTCCCTCTGCTGTAGCCTCAGCCACTGTCTGTGCTCATAGCAAAGAAATCAAGAAGCACATGTATGCAAGTTAGCAGCCTGAAAAACACTCTCATTTGTCTTATTCCCCTTCCTCAGAGGAGGGAGTTTTTGGGAACTGGTCAAGAAATACCAAACTAAAGGCAACAGGAACTGGTCAGGCTGTGTTTGTCACATTGATGCCAGCAGAGCACCTTGTTAAACCATGGAGCTCAAAGCAACACTGGCTGCAGAGGGAGGCTTTCTGTCCAGTACAGCTCAAGCAGACAAGAAAGAATAACAAGCACTTCCCTGGCTTCTTTGTGTCACCAAAACACCACACAAGGTGAAGCCTACTGGAGGGTTGAAGTGATGCCATCGCTCTCCCCTCTGAGCCACAGAGAACCTAAAAGTGACCATTAGCAGGTGAATGGCACAGCTGCTTATCTGATGAGCACAAGAAAGATCAGAAGTGCATCTTAGTTTTCCCTTTTGTGCTGCTTTTGGCAGAGAGAAGGTGCCAGGGGACCATGGACTCTTTGGGTTCCATTGCAGGGTCCTTCGAAGTTCACCAGAACAAGTTTATGGTAGAAAACCAATCATTGGTACTGGATGCTCAAGTTTTTGGGTGATATTTAGGACCAGGCATGAAGTCCATCCAGAGCAGGTACATTCCCAGTGAAGGATTTCTCCTTCCCTGACTGTGCTAAGTCACCTTTACCCTGAGACAGGGCTGGTCTAAGTATTATGCACCAGTTCCATCCCTTCTGTGCTCAAACAGGGCTTTTCCTTCCATTGCCTTTCACTCAGTCCAACTATATCGAAATTAGTGCTGAATTAGGATGAAATTTGTCCCATTCACTCTAAAAAAGTGTAGCATGTTGTGGTGACTAGAGTAGGAGGGCAGGGGTAGATCTGCTAGCTGTCCAAGAGTGCTTCTGCCTCTTGGGAAGGTTCACTTTAAAGCATTAATCCTGGGAATGGAGCATGTGACACTTTAGTTTTTTTAAAAACTTTCCCAGTGGCCTAAATTGTTCCATTATGGCAAGACTGGAAATAACCTCTTGAAGTGTCTTTGTTTCTGCACATTTTTAAAAACTGATTTTTCTCAGGGGTGACTGAGTGGGCTGAGGCGAAGGGGGCCTGGTTGGCTGCGGGGCAGGGGCCGGAATAGCCGGGCGAGGGCTCCTACCCGGAGGTTTTGTACAGTTTGTCACGTGTCAGTGCCCTTTGCTACTGTTTCTCTTTGTTTATTAAATGTGTTTGAATAACAGTTGAGATGCTGTGATTATTTTTTTTTTTCCAATAAAGATTCTGAAATGGGTTTCGGAAGTTTGAAGGGCAGTCTGCAGCCTGCTGCTTTGCCTGCACCACACAGATACTACATTATGGGGAAGAAATGTGCAGACTGGGCACTTCTGGCTCCAATTCACTTCTAACAATCATTTGCCAAAAGGAGAATCTAATGAGATTCTGGAGTCCTCCTAGGCTCCTTTCAGGGATAAAGGTACAACTGAAGCTTGTTTCTGATGTTTTAGTCTATAGAATAATCTCAAATTCTACTTTTATCCTAACCATTTCCACTGATAACCACAACTAAGTGTAACATTAATACAACCACTAAATGTGAATAGCTAAAACAGGAAGAGGATTTTTTTCTTGTCAGCTGTCATTTGATAAACCCCTACTCGACACTAGACCACATGGAGGAAGGGTCTGACTGTTTCAGCTTTGGTGCTCCCAGAAGTTGGGTGACATTGGCAATTCAGGCCCAACACAGTGAAAAGGAAGAGCAAGGACACAAGAGAAGAATGGGAAGCCTTGGATTGAGTTAATCCTACTCTTGATTACAAGTGGCTTTGCCTCCTGTGAGTACCCTGAAGCTGCCAGTCTCCATCTTCACTGCCTCAAGACCCTCAAAGTCACAGAGCAGGGATGGGCTGACACATCCCCAAACCAGGGTTTAACACCAGCACAGTGGAAGAGGAAGAGATTCTCCCCACAGAGGGAGCTCACCAGAAACCATGGCTGAGCCAAGTCACCACACAGCATGAGTTGATTTAAGATAGTATTTTCAAACCTCTTGACCCATTTCTCTATCCAAGACCTGACTACAGGTCTGCACTGCCAGTGAATTTGCCCGGAGAAGCCACACTTCAAGTGGCAGCAGAGTCTTGGGCAGAGGTGGAAACTGCAGGGGTGGCACTGCTGGCACCACACACGTATTTGTTCATCAGGGAGGGCTTGTCAGCAGAAATTCAGGTTACAGCCAGCATTTACATAAGGCCATAACCTCCCTGCTACCCCACCTTAGGGCTGGTCCTATAAGGCCGCATAAGCTGGAAAAGACTGTGCAGGACCTTTAGCCAGCTCCAGGTCTGCCATGCACGTGGCTCCTTTAACACAATGCCATGTCACCACGCAGGAGACACAAGCATTACTCAGTGGTTCCTACAGGAACCACAAACTGGAGCTGCCAGGTCTTTGCACCATCCCTCACTCTCCCATCCAAGGCTGTGAACCCTATAAACACCTTTAAAAATTAATTTCTTTACTTGCTGCAGGAAACAGGCGATGCCTCAGCATTACCAAGTGATGAGAGGTTGTGCAGGATTGACAGCATGCGTTAACTTACCCAAAATAAAAATCAACCTTGTACATCAGCTCTTAATGTGCTGGTCCTGCTGCTGCCAGGAGCCCAAAGCTCAGCTCTCCCTCTTGCCAAACCCAGGTTGCTCTAGAGCTGCTGCAGCAGAAGGGAAAGGGGGGATGGTTTGCAGTAGAACTGGCCTCAGCAGAGGGTTATGGCCCTGATTTTTGTCTGGGTTGATCAGAGCACCCTAGGCTGCTTCCAAGTGCTGTTGCCCCAGGAAGATGTGGGATACTCAGTGAAGGCACATCCCCAGGACAAGCAGCTCCTGTGAGCGAGGGGCTCTGTGCCACCACCAAGGCAGGAGGTGAATGGCACCACAAAAACATCCAAGGGATTTCACACCTGCCCATAGCAGGATTTGGTCCCTCCTACCCCCAGAGACAACTGAGGGGAAAAAATTCTCCAGGTGGCTTTGCCAGGTGCTTGGGGGAAAGATGAGTGATGAAACATCACAGATTTTCTGATAGCCAGAGTAAAGTCAATAGGTAGTGCCTACATTAAACTATGGCAGAAGGACTTGAAAATCCCCTCATCAGACTTTTCTGCACTGGAAAGCATATAAAAGGAGCAATTTTACACCCTCCTCTGGAAAGAGAGGCTCAGGCCCCCTCTTGTCCCCCAGGCCGTGTCCAGGGCTCACCAGGGTCCCTGGGGCTGGTGTTCACCTCCTCAAACACTCCCATTAGTCACCCCAGCTGGCAGCTCACCTTGCCCCTGACAGTTTTGCCTGGAACACAACTAATTAATTGGTTTTTCTAGACTGCCTGCTCATGTCCCTGGATAAAGAGAACATAGTAATCGACATTAAAGATAGGAAAGGGTTTTAGCAGTGTCAGGCACCTATCAGCATCCAAACTGCTTGGCCCGGGGCTCCAGCAAAATGCAGTGGAAACTGAGGCTGCATTTCCCCTCTGCACATGTGGGAGGGTGAAACACAGCAGTGCAGAAGTCCTGCCACAGCCATACGTGCATCTTGCACAACCCATCCACATGCTTTTCTGCTCTGCCTCAGGCTCTCTCACACAGACGAAGGTCAATTCCTCACTTGCCCGCCCACCCTCACCTGGAACAAAGTAATCAAGCTAGATCTGTCTGCAGACAGGAAGCCTGCAGATATTTTCAACTCAGCTTACTAACTTGTTTGGGAAACAAGGACCTTGGCCATGTCCTTCCACCTAGATCTGGCTTTGAGGCAGTTATTGACGGTTTAACCCAACTTTCACATGGGTAAATAACTGCCACATACCGTCTTGATTTCCAGGCTGGAGAAACACGTTGGTTACTCCAAACCACAGAAAAGAAGGAGTTGCAATGCCCTGGTAATTACCTTCAGATTGTGGTGTAACGGATGAGCAAAGGCTCATCTCAAAAGATACTTGACCTTCTGGTAATATTCCTATTAGAGGCCTCCATCCCTCCCAGATGTTTCCCAGACTTCAGCAGATGGGAGCCTGACCCAAGTCCATCAGCAGTGTGAAGTGCAGAGTCCTTGAGTTTCATCAATGAGCTGAGAACTCAACTGGTCTCTGTGTCACCAAGAATATCCTTGAGCTCAGGGCCATCTGGGCAGCAGGTCCTTTACCACAACCAGGAAAACATGCACCAGTGATCTTGATGAATTCAAATAACAGCATCTAAAAATGAGGAAAACCATTTGGGCAACCAAGCAAGGAGATAGGCCTTTAACCTGGGCACTGAGTTCAAGATGTCTTAGAAAAGCAGGCGGATTAGACACTAAATGGATAGAAAACACCTAATAAATGGTCATACTCAACCTAATGTTCCAGTGTGTTTTTATCTAAAATTTTAATACAAAGAAACACGTAAAAAGTAAGAAGGAGAGGATCATATTTGCCAAACCAAAGGGGATTTGCCCATGAAACAAAGGCTCAAGGCCACATTTTTCTGTTTCCATACCCCTCCAACAATATGACTCTAAGGCACACAGGGAGCTGCACTTCCCACTGGGATAAAGAGTTCCTGCCTTTCCTTTTCCAGAAATCACAAAACTGAACATCATGATCCCTCTGGGTATAGGCAGGAAGAGCCTCAGTGTCAGCACTAAGGTGCTGTATCTTCTCTTCTACCCTGTTGTGACCTCTAAGCATCACCTATATCTTCCTCAGAGCAGGACATCTTCCTTGGACAGGAGACCTGGGCAGGGCCTGGCTGGGATGGCAGAGAATCTGCTGAGAGCTAAAGAGCCAAAGCTGAATAGCTGGAGCCCAAAAACCAGCTGGCTTCCTAATAGCCATGCTCCAAAATTTCTGGCTGAACACTTTCAACCCCCCACAACCCCCTCCACCTGCTCCACAGATCCAGCAGTCAGCCACAAGGAAACACTTCATTTGATCCTACTCCAAATGAGTCCCTTATTCCTTATTAATAAAAGCCAATTTACATTATAATTAAAAGCTTGTTAGAGGGATCCTTCAGCCAGCTCAGGATCAAAATGTCAATCTGTGAAAGAGATGCCCTGCAGCAGGTTTGGACTGTACCCACAGCTGCATCACATCACATGTCTCCCTTCCTCTGCCACATCCTCACCTACTGCAGGGGTTTTCCTGCAGCTAATGACAAGGTAACTTCGTTTCTTGAAAAGCCTCATTTCCCCAGAAACACCCCCGCCCAGCCCTCATCTTTCCAAGTGCAGGCAATTGCTGGAAGAAAAGCACCAGCAGCTTCCAGATACCCTCAGCAGCCTCAGTCAGGTTCCCAGCAAGAAGCTCCATCTGTTCAGATACTCAATGCCACCATTGGTCCCTCCCTCTGTCCACTCCCAGGGCAGTGTGGCAGGTTAGGGTGTCACACAGCATGAGCCAGAGCCGCTTCCAAAGCCACCTTCACCAGGAGTTTGTGCAATGTCTCCCTCAGACTCATCTCCAGATCCCCATTGCCTCAGAGAACATTGCCCTTCTTGGCACAACACTTGGTGCACAAAGCACAGGCTCTGGGACAGTCGGGGACCAGAGGGGATGGTGGCAGTCAGGAGGGCAAGGGCCAACATGCACACAAACCATCTGCAGTCACCCACCAGCCAGAGATCTACCACTGGGATAAAGAGCTGGGACAAGCCACAGCTTGGTGAATTCCTGCAGGCCAATGGGAGCTGTCAGTGCATGCTCTGGTGCCAGCTGCCTCCTCAGCTCCCACTTCTCATCTCCAGGCTAAGCTGTATTACCCCAGCACTGGCTGATGGCCATTAAACTCAGTCCCAAAAGGGGGATTTCTCACCTGGTCTTATACCCACATGGTCAGTGATCAATGAGCGCAGACCCCAGGTCAGCCCAGGAGAGCAGAAAGCAGCGGTGAAACTGAGAGCAAAAAGGAGCCCTTGCAAGGATCTGGATTTAAATGCAGGTGGGGAACAAACACAATGGAGGGGGTGTGGGAGGAGGACACAGATGATGCTGATCAGGCAAATTAAGACCAATTACTGCAGGCAGGACCCTGATCCCTTTTGCAGGGGGAGGATGTGGGAGTGATGCTATGGGAACTGGTTGGGAAAGTCAGGGTAAACCAGCACTTCCTCCATCCTTGGCACAGCACCATTTTCTCAGTACTAGCAGAACTGCTCTGAAGGGGTTTTGTCAGGGTTGTTCAGATCCCATCCCAGTCTCAGGAACTTGTTTTCAGGCGCTCTGAGACCTCGGTTTCTGTTGGGTCTCTCTATGTTCCAGAGATGGATCAGAACAAGAGTTTAATTTGTGACTGAACCTGGGGCAGGAACAAAGCCACAAAGCCTCTGCAATCTCATAGATGAAATGTCACTTCATTTCCCTTGCTTTAGACAAAAAACAAAACCCAAAACCAAACAACCCCATACACTTCCTTTGCAAGAATTAATCTGCCAGAGGATTTGCTAATCTGGATCTCTGGAACAAATTCAACTGGTCTTTCTCAAGTGTGATTTGCAAACTCTGAGGCATTTGCACTTTGGTTTCCAGCCACAAAGAATCACAGAACCATTTCCAACCAAAGGTTGGAAAATACCTTTAAGATTATTGAGTCCAACCGTTAATCCAGCACTGCCAAGGCCACCACTAAACCAAGCTTTTAAGCCCCAAAGCTGCTGCTGAGGCTCCTGAGCACGGGGCTGGTTTACCAAGCTGTAGCATGCTGGTCAGGACCAGGAGAGAGCAGGGGACTTGCAGCCACCGTGCCCCAGGCACAGCCTGTCCCTTGAGGGCTGCAACCAACTGCTGACAAGTGACATCCAGAAGAGACAAGCCCATAGCACTGGGCCAGGCTGCACCACTTGATGCTTTAATCAGAGCTAAATCTGGATTCTCTGCTGTTACTTCACTGGATGACCTTGGAAAAGTCAGCTGAGATATAATATAGGCTACATGGGGAGGATGGCAAAGCAAGCCAGGGTCTCAGGATGAAAAGATACTTTAAAAATCACTTATAAAGGTATTTACCAAGACAAGTGCTTGGCTTTCCTACCCTCAACAGACACTGAGTGACCCCAAAAAATAGTTTACCACCCACTCAGTTTACTGTAAACACCTTGCTTCTGTACATGCAGCTTATTTTACACATTCATAAAATATGTGTCCAGAGCGTGTCAGGGCTGAGCTAGATGGCAGAAAGGTGCGAGAAACCTTTTTCTCCATTCCCATTCCTGCTCCCAAGCTGCAGGCATTGTCCAGTCTCTGAATACCCCTCCAAGCCCCATTGCTTTGGGCAGTGGTTCTGTGTCCCCCCAGTCACACTCCTGACTTCCCTGCTGGATCCTGTGGCTGGGTCTCCCTCCTCAGTGGCTCCAGAGAAGAAGTGGGCTGCTCATCTCCCTGCAGAGGTGCCCCAGCTACAAGCTCTTACTGAAGACTCTAAATAGCACTGTTTCCATAACATAAACCTGAATTTTGTGAAATATAAACCTCTTCCTTTGAGGTGAGCTACATGAATGCCCCAGGCTGTTGTGTCTCTTGCCATAAAGGGCTCCCTGTTCTTCCAGGGAGCAGCCAGGAGACCTCATGCCAGCAGCTGTTTGTCCCCCATCGGAGCTGAGAGAAACTGAGGCACAGAAGAAGAAGAAGGGAGAGTCACTGTGTGAGCACTCCTGGTCTGCTGCCAGAAACAACAGCTACCAGGGCTGCTCCACAACAGCTAGGGAAATCCAAGGTTCGAATGCTGATGTCTTGGGGATCACTGGAAGAAGAAACAACATTCAGACATGAACAGGAGAGGATTAGCTTATCAGGGCAGTGACTGCCAGAGATTGACTGGAGAGAAAGACTGAAACAGGCAGCTGTTCCCTGTGTCCCATCCAGGGCACTCATATGTCCTCAGGTGCTCCACAGGCTGGTAGAGAGAAGCACCTTTGCACTGTTCACCTGCTCCCAACAAAAGCACACTGTTTGCAGTAGACACCCAGGTGTGGCTATTGCTGTGAACTCCAATCCCATTCCCAACCCTACTAATATGGGATGATCACGAGCGTGTGAAAATCTGCCTGTGTTCCGCAGGTGTCCCAGCCCTGTCACGTTCACTGCTCAACACCAGGAGCAGGTTGCCTGAGAGCATCAAGCCCATACGATCAGGACAACACACACCAGCCCTCCACTTCCACACCGTCCATCCTATCTGGATACCTTGGAAGGGTTAATCCGAGGGTTTGCTGTGCTGCTGTTGCTCAGTGTGGCACAGCCGGCTAAGCCAGAGCTGGAAAAAACTCGTTCCTTTACCTTTGTAAAGGCGGCAGCGAGGAGGCAGAGAGGAGGTCGTGTGGCACCTGGCAGCACATCCCCAGGGTCCTTGCAGCAACTGTGCAAAAGGTGTCCTGCAGCCAAGGGCAGAAGGTGAACGAAAGCCATGGAGTCTGCAGCCTCACTGGAGAGTCCTCCCCCCTAAGCAGGCACCCAGGGAGATGTGAGGGGAGCCAGGAATCTGCTGGACAAACTCAAAAGTTGGACAGGGCAGCTGGGAACAGAGAAGAGCTGTGCTTCTGCCTTTTTTTGCAGGTTTGCTGTTGCCGGGGAGAGGTTTTAGGCTGTTATCCAGCTAATTCACACCACAGAGACAAGCACTTGAATTAGTTGCATTATCTGCGCCCAGCTAAATCAGACAAAGGATTAAAGTGGGCTGAGCACCACCACCGTGATTTGCATCTCAGAGCCCCTTCCCACGGGCCCCCTCTACTCCCAGCCTTTTTTTTTTTCTGTTTTCTGGCTGTGAGCCAGCCAGCATAAGAGCCCTGTTTACAGAAATGATGCCTAGGTTAATATTGCAAAAGACTTCATCAAAGCCTGTAGTCGCTACTGAAGCAGAAGGGTCTGACCGTGGGCCATGAGCTGAGCGGGCTGCACACGCAGGGGATGAGCCGCAGCCACGCGGCGCCGCTCTCCGTTTGACAAACTCTGGTCTCAGCCTGAGGTACGAAACTAACTTTCTGCCACCATGGCATATTAGAAATAATGAGCAAAATCAAACTATTATTCATCTTTAAAACTGCATACAAAATCTAAATGCAGCTGTTGTTTTAGGGAAAAAACACTATTTGAGTGCTAAGTAAATATTGTGCTGTGACCTTATGGGCACTTTTTCTGAGCTCATCCAGCTGCCAGAGATTATTATTTTATGCATGTTTATTCATGTGGAGAGGATGCGGAATGCTATTGCTATGTGGTTGTCAGTCTCAGAGAACTCCAAACTGGGATCTCTCAGAAGCAGCTCTAGAACTAGAGAGGTAAAGCAAAAGCCTGCCATCACTGGATTCTCATTAATTAATGGCTTTTAAAATGTTTTTTTCACCACCAGCACTTTGTAGGTAGGTGTAATTTTCCTGAAAGGTTCACACTGAGCTCTGCTGTGACACACAACCCTTATAGGTTTCTATTTTGCTTGGCATTTGCAGTTTTTCCTCCTCAGCACGGAGACTGAGTGACCTTAGCAATTGCCAGCAAGGGGACTCCATACGATGAAAGCAGGTGAAAGGGAAAATAAGGGCGGAACTAGGTAAAGCAAATTCATACCTCAGAGGAGGTGTGGTCCTGTCCTCTACCTGGCTGTGGTCACAGTCTTGTGAAATATAAAAGGAGAAGGCAGTGGTTTCTTAAACAATCTGGTGCCAGGATCCTGTAGTGAGAAGGAAGGGAGGTGCTGGAAGAAATGCAGAGCAAGAAGTCAAGAGTGTCAGCTGGAAAGGTGTGGGACACACCGGTGCTCTGAGCCTCAGGAACACCATCAGCTCTTCCCTGCAGGCCTGTTCACTGGGCTGAGGGTTGCATGGTAGCTGCACTCCCTTCCCCAGCAGGCTGCTTAGAGGAGAACGGAGCTATCATGCGCCAAGGAGAAGCAGCAGGACGCAGCACTGCCAAGCCCCAGGACCAGGGATGGGCATGGATGGTCCTGCTGGCTGCAGTGGTGCTGCAGGGGCTGACGCTGGGCTTCTCCTCCTGCATCGGTGTCTTCTTCACGGATCTCCAGCACGAGTTCCAGGCCAGCAACAGTGAGACATCGTGGTTCCCGTCCATCATGGTGGCCGTGCTGCATGGAGGGGGTGAGTGATGGCAGGGAATGGCCTTCTCCACCTCCTGCCCTTCTGCTGTTTGTGGGGGGATGTAATGAGGATACTTTCAGCATTTCATTAAGGTGGGTGGTGGAAGGGACTGGCTGTTTGGCACTACACAGCATCTCCAAGCCACTTGGATCTCACAGTCCAAAACTAAATGTCCACAAATTTCATGCTCCCTTTTGTCACTCTCAGAGTCAGCCAAGACTACTGGTCAAAGAAGGGAAATCCTATTCTCAGCTCGGTTTTTCCAGATCAGCAAGAACATAGTTATTTCTCACAGAAGCTCTTTGAATAAGCCAGCACATAGTGCTGGAGCTCTGGTGCTTTCTTGGTCCACGAGAGCACATCTCCTTCCAAGTGTCACATGACAGCTCTCTGTGGCTGAAGAGATGCCAAAAGTTGAGCTCCTCAGAGCTGCCAGCTGAGGCAAAGCCTTAAAAGCAGCTCCTTGGGCGGTGGCACGGAGCGCACACCTACGCAGGCATTGGGGTGGATGTGAGCAGGGCTGGATCAGTGCAGAATGTGGGTCAGGCAGCACCCTCCGGCTGCAGGGCTGGAAGGAGCATTGTGCTCCGTGGATAGTGGAATGAATCACTGGTTTTCTCCTCAAAAGAAAATATGAGAGCAGCACAGGGCAGTGGTCCCAGATTCCACACACAGAGGTGGGGATTCTTTTCTCTTTCCGCAGAGAGAAAACCAAATCCCCAGCAGCTCAAGGACTTCCCAATGAGGGGTCTGTGCTTTGTGACCCATACAAATCTTGTGCTTATTTGATAAACAGACAACACAAACCCTACCAGGCTACAGAAGGAAAGTTCCTAGTCTTGCTCATGTATCCGAGCTTCTTCCTGCGTTCATTCATGCTCCCTTCCAAAGCTGGTGAAAGTTGATACTACATTATAAAGGAAGAAAAACAATCCCGGAGCCCTGAGTCATACTGATGTGAAGGCTATCAGGTTGGCAGGTTCAGTCTGTACCGTGCAGGATATGGCTGGCAGCCACCATGGAACTGAGAGTTTACACCTTAGCAGAAACATCTGGGTCCAGAATATCAAGGTGCAGATGGAAAGAGATGTTGAGGGAAGTGACAAAGGGAAAGATCACCACTGAGAGTCAGCAGAAATAGAGCAGTATCCTCAGGGCTTGGAATTTGGAAGCTGTTGGGCATTCCCCATCCTGCTTTCCAGCCCCTGTGATCCTTGCATGATTAGTGGGAAGGATCCAACCGGGACCTGCTGGCTCTGGGAAATGGTTTCAGAAGCAGCTTGGTCCCAGAGTGTCCAGGAAGGACAACTCTGGCAGTACCCACAAGAATGTCAATTATCCTGTCATCTTTAATGACGTAATTGTTGTCTGGGAGGCTAGAACCACAGTAAAAGGTAATACAAAGCCAATACATAGATCCAAAAGTTATAAATTAGATAAGGAAAGAATAGCTTTGTGCTGATACAATAGAATTTGTCACAGCACAGCCAGAGAGTTGTACTTTGCTTGCCAGGTATGTCTCCTATTGCAGGGTGTTACAGCACAGGAGGGCTTGTTCTTGTCCCCCAGTAGCACGAGGCAGCAGTAACATAAACAGAAGGAAAAAAACCCAAAATAAACAGAGATCAAAGCTTCCCTCTCAGGCCAAGCCCATATGGCTTTTGCTGCAACTTCTGACCTCCTTTGGAGGGGGCCAGGCTTTACTTGATTCAGGTTCTCCGGTTACATCCATCATTTCAGCACTTAAATCTTTCCCAAAATTTCATGCGGCTGTAACCAGTATCTCTTAAAGGTGCCACTTTCTTTTCTTCACCTTTATTCATTTTAATTCAGAGGAATTGAAGGGGAAAAAATTACTTGTTGCAAAAATTGGAAGAGGAAGGGGAATGGGTAGAGCAGCCTATTCTCAGAGCAGCCAGTACTGGGAGAAGGTTCCATGCAGGAGAGCTATGGAAGGAAATGGGGAAGGGCACAGGGCAAACAATAGCTCATAACTCAGCCAAACATATCCCATTATCGGTGCTACGTTCCTAGGTAAAAGCCATTAACGATTATTTTGTTATAAGGTAATTTGAAAGACCTAGGGTGCTACATCTGTCTCCAAAAGGGGATTTCAGGCCCTTACAGGTTCCTGCTCCTATATATCCACACACAGAGAACACTCTGCACTAACTCATACAAATGCAGCACTTTTGTTGTTATTATTCTTGTAAAGAAAGCACAAAAGCCCCAGGCAAGTGAGAAATAACATTTGAAACCCAGACAACAAGTAACCAGGAAGTAATCATGAAAACCCTTATGGTTTTTAGAGCTAATCTCATTATCTTGTAGTGTTCAATTTATGCCTTCCTGGGCTAGTTAAACAGCAGTACCATCCTTAATGTCTTCAGCAGGAGGAAAAATAATCCAGTCACATTTGCTGGACACTTTTTCAAAGGCCAGTGAAGTCTGAGGTGAAAATCTCCCAAGCAGATCAAAATACAGACAGCTGCACTCCTAATTTTAATAATGTTCCACTGTTCACTTGACTGAGTGGATTTTATTTCAAACCAGACATTGATTTAGGTCATAAATATGCCACAGGTTATATTCCCTACACTGACTGACTCCTAATTCTGCAGCTTACAGTCATTTTGCATTTGCTTCCATAACCTTAAGTGTTCAGAATTGGGGAAAAAAAGTTAATAAAACCTGGAAAACCTTGAGGATACGCGAGGGAACAGGAAAAGAAACTCTACCTTCAGATCCTCTTCTCCCAGAGCATGCAGAGGGAAGCACCTTCCCACTGGTGGCTGCAGGTGTGAACTAATCTTTCCCTGTCCAAAATGATGTTAAATGTCATTAACAAACAAGTAATTTATCACAATCTCATGGAATTCACCAGAAGTCCATTTCCAAGGGTTTTAATGAAAATCCATCACATCCTACTTGATGGTCAAAATCCCAGCAGATCGCAGACTTCACCTCAGCCAACAAGCTGGCCAAGCACTTGGGAGGATCTTGGAATATATTTTCTCTTCCTGTCTCCTCCACTACATTAAGCTGCCATGACAACCTTCAGGGTCTCTAGACTACATCATTTGATAATTGCAGCAATCCAGCAGGTACAAAATACTTCTTTCCTCCCTAACTGCTTCCCTTTTCCTTCTCTACTTCCAGGGCCCCTCTGCAGCATCCTGGTGAAGCGGTTTGGCTGCAGGTTTGTGGTGATGCTGGGGGGGCTGCTCAGCGGGCTGGGAATGGTGTCCAGCTTCTTCTGCAAGTCCATCAGCCAGCTGTACCTCACAGCTGGCTTCATCACTGGTACGTACTAGAGAGCATGGAAACTCAGGTGCTGTGCTGGAGATGGGAAATGGGAGAGCCCTGACTAAGTGGTCACATTTTTCCACTCATCTGTGAAATAGGAGAACTTAACAGTTTCCCAGCACAGCAGAAATCCTACAGCCACTAGACGTGGCTTTCACAATCCTTTAGCACACACCTCACCCACTCAAGCTCGCTGGGAAGTGCTTCACTCTGGAAAAAGCCACAGGTCTCCAGAGGGTAAAACGGAGGAAAAGGATGTCTGTTCTTTTTAGTAGCTTCTCAGCCTTTTGTCTTTCAAGAAGGGAGGGTTCTTTGTTGTTTTTCCAATCTTGGAATGTAATGTGTTGGGATAATGCCCTTCTCAGGTTCCCTGGGCTTGTATTTCACCACTTCCAAGCTGGGGGAGAATGGAGACATCTTTTTCTAACAAAAGACCCTGTTGGTTTTGAACAGAAGTAACAGATGGGAACGTTTCCTTTCCAAATAGTTGTCCTATGTAGCTGACGTTCAACTCTTGGTTTTTAATAACACAGAGAAATTAATTCCTTACTCTGGAACCATTCTTGCTGGATTTTGCAAGGTAAGTAGTGGTGACTGCATAGGGAGAAAAAGAAGCAACTCCCTGAGCCCTGATGAAAGTATCAGGAAAGCAGCACAGCTTGTTGCATGTGATATAAAGCCCAAGGTTTTAATGAACAATTCTGTAACAGCTTTAGGAATTGCAGAATTGCAGTGTGTCCCAGAAAAATGTCAGTTTAGATCAGTATATTTACTATACCCAAGAACACAAATACTTTAAGTTACATACAACATCCTTCTTCATCCCTGGTGTGGGGTTTCAGAGTACTAATCAATCCCTGTGGGGTTGTGTGGCCTGGCAGGTCAGAAAATGCTTCAATGGCAGATGAAGTAATCTGTGGGTAAACCCTGAATTTGGGCTCTTTTCACCCTTTCAGACAACAAAGAAGGATCATTTATTCTCATCTTTAGGTCTGGGATCATGTTTCAGCTTCCAGGCAGGAGTGACTGTGCTGGGCTACTACTTTGTACGGTGGCGAACACTGGCCAATGCCATGGCCTCCACCGGTGTCTCCCTCGGTTTCACGCTGTGGCCACTGCTGTCTCAATACTTGCTGGATGAGATGGGTTGGAGAAACACCTTCCTCATCTTTGGAGGAATACTACTAAACTGCTGTGTTTGTGGAGCCATCATGAGACCCATTCAGCTGGCATCAGGGTCACTTCCACAGTCTGCCAAGCCTGAAGAGGAGCCAGGCAGCAGAGCAGAAGAGGCACAGCTGTCCAATGGAGCATCTCCTCAACACCCCATGCTCCAGCAGCACACCAAGAGGACAAAATGCTTTCAGATGCTGCAGAAGTACCTGGCTTTTGACATCTTCTGTCAAAACAAAGGTTACCAGATTTACACTATTGGAGTAACCTGGATGATGATGGGGTTTCCCTTACCCCATGTCTACCTTGTGCCTTATGCCATCCACAGTGGGGTGGAGGAACGCAAGGCAGCCCTCCTCATCTCCATCATCGGGTTCATCAACATCTTCATCCGCCCTTTCACAGGGCTGCTCTCAGGACACAGAGTCTTCACAGGAAGACGCATCTACCTGTTCAGCCTGGCCGCGCTTCTCTGCGGGCTCAGCAATTTCATCTGTGTCATTTCAGCTGAGTTCAGTGTGCTCGTGCTCTACTGTGTTATCCTCAGCATAGCCATGAGTGGCGTCGGGGCACTCGTTTTCCAGGTGCTGATGGATGTGGTAGAGATGGACAGGTTCTCCAGTGCTCTGGGGCTCTTCACCATCCTAGAGAGCATCACCCTCCTCATCGGGCCCCCGCTCACAGGTGAGAGAGCCTGTGAAAGCTGGCTGGGGGAAAGGTGGTGATTTGGAAACTGGTGACAAGTGTTTGGCAGGATCAAGAAGAGGAATTAGGGAGTTTCCTGACCCATGATGTAGGTGAGTTATGCAAAGGGAGCAGTATAAAAGGTAGGGTCGGAAAGGAATTATCAGCCTCTTCTGACAGCTGGAAAGTAATTTCTACAGCTGCATCAAGAGCACAATGAAAAAATTACTCACTTGGTAAGTGATCTGATACATATGGGAGCAACGTCAGCTTTTTTCCAATGGCAAGAAACCAACAGGAATAACTATGAACTTTTTCACCATTTTGCCAGTTGGCATTGTTTTAACCATGAATTGTGAACACCCCATTAAATGAATTATTTGTGTTCAAAATTATTACCCATCCTACATTATTCAAAAGCCCCATAGTAAAAGCTTCTGTCAGTCTTCTTTCCAAGTTCTGGAGTGTATTAATTTTTCTCTGGAGACAAGAAAGGAGCTAGTTATAACTCTCAGTCCAATAAATTACTCACAGTTCATTCCAAATGTCACTAAGTCACCTGTCCAAGACACACCTGCTCCTGCAGTACAGCAGTAAATTCAAAAGATAACAAACAACAAATGTCAACCTTAGCATATCAATCTCAGTTCAGGCTTCAGTTCTCTTCTCCAGACAATGAATTGTGGCTACTCAGCAAAAAATTATGTCTGGTTCAATAACGTGATGGTAATATGCAGTGTATTTCATGGTACTCCCTGGCATTAGCGTCTCAGCCACTTTTCTCAAAGAGCAAAAAAAGTCCCTTCTTGGTCATCTCTGACAGGAGCAGCAGATAGGCAAAACAATGCACAGTAAAAGCAGCTCATTTCTATTTGTAGTCCTAAAACCTGCTACAGAAAAGTACACTATGGAAAGAAACATCACCCATCTTGACTGAAAAATACAAGTAAATAAACATTATTCCAGTATTTCTACATTGATAAGCAGCCTATGGAAGGCATCATGTATTTGGTCTAAGTATCACTTCTCTATCTCTAATATTAGTGTTAAATTATTCCCTTGATATCTCACATTTCTAAATGGTTTATATTGAGGTCACTTAATGTTAGTCATAATCTTGCTGTATTGTGAATTTCCTTATCCTTCATTACACAGGATTAGAGACAAATGTTCAGTTTAGAGAACTTACTATGTAAATTTCTGAGCTATTTCTCTATCTAGTTGTTCTATTTTCTGCCCTAGGATGTAATAGGGTCATTCATTCCAAAAGCCACCAAGTGACAGTGGCTTTTGGACAAGGACAAGGGTCCTCTGCTGAGTAAACAAAATGAAGCAGCAGAATGGGGAAAAATTACAAGTTCTTTTCTTTCCTGATTTCTCTGTGTATTGAGAAATACTTTCTACAGAAGTATCACCTGCCTTGTGACTACAAATAAAAAAACTAAACAACCACTAGAATCCAGAGAAGAGGAGAGAACTTAGCTCATCAGAGAATGCTTGTCTTTTGTATATGGCAGATTGCTGAATGATTCAGGCTTAACATTTGTGTAAATGAATGCCTTTAGTGTGCCTCTTCTCTTTGGCTAAGCTATCACTTTTATTTCAGGTCTCCTGGTAGACATAACCAGTGATTTCCACTACGTCTTCTACAACTCCAGCTTCTTCCTGATATCAGCTGCATTATTTATGGGGCTCAGCTTCTGTGCTCTGGAAAAGAAAAACAAATTGAGAGAGGCTTCCAAAGCACGTTTGGACAATCCCTCCAGATATCAGTACAGTGAAATGTCAACAGAACGAAAGGCTGAAAGTCAACCCCCTCTAGCAGTTCAGTACATCACAAGCATATGAAAATAAAGAAGGGGGGAAAGAGCATGAAGTGGTCTGTACAAAGCAACACATGGCCCATCGCTGATGGCAGATGAGAAGAAACCAGTCTGCTTTCTGCTACTGTCATCTTCCTCTTGCACTTGCACTCCACAGGGCCTTGTCAGACTCCAAGACAACAACCCAGACCACAGACCCACCCCAGAACCCAGCACTAGCCAAGGAGATGAAGCACAGAGAGATCTGAGCTCTCCTAAAGCAAACCATGGGACAATAGCCATGGGACACAGCGCCAGGAGACAAAAGCTGGGACAGTTCAATTGGGTTAAGTCACCACTTTTAAGAAGTTACTGGAATTTCACAAGCACATTCCAGTTGGAAGTGCTGGATAACACAAATTAATGGGTAGTTCTTCACAAAGAAATATTGTTGCCTCATCTGAATATGCAATTTTGGTGCACATGCTTCCTGTTTGCTTCCCATGTTGGGGCTGGCAAGACAAACACTTTACACAGGAAGTGTGTTATTATTTTCCACATCTCTAAATGTTATACAAAAGCAGCTGTGTGGGTTGTAGAACTCAGACTAGTCCCTATAAGATCAACTATTTTCTCCTATGAAGTGTACACAGGAGTTCTTCGTGCCAAGGACAGTTTCAAAGCCTCAAAATTCAACTCCAGAGCCCCAGAAAAACAACCCACCATGCCTTGGAATGCCTGCTTTGTATAACTACAGATATCTCAAGTGCTGCTTAATATACCATAAAAGAGGATTCATGGCTAGGTAAACACACTTCAGCATTAACTGGAACCCATTTGGGGCAGGGAGAGTGATATCAGACCTATGAATAAGGATATGCATTATAGGGCAAAATACAAAGCAACTGTAGTTCCTCTTTGCAGAGATCATTTCAGCTCTTTAGTCTTAGACTTTTGAACCTAATTACACCAGCATTCTCATTATAGAGGACTTTGTACAAACATAACTTATATTTCTTATAAGCACAAGCAGACCTTACAAAGATATCTGTGTGGAAAGCATACTGAGAAAAGCCAGTGTTGCTGACTTTCTATCCATACAGCTGCGATTGTAAGTGGCTTTCTCTGCCACATCCCCAGGATTTAGGCTTGTCGCTGCTCAGACAATGGCTGCAGCAGCCTCAGCCTCAGCTCAAGATGCAAACTGTTCGTACTCTGTGTCATTCCTGATCCTACGGACACGGATGACAGCTAACAAAGCATGTGGGTAAAGATAACCCAATGCATCAGAACAATCAAAAAGATGGAAGCACAAAATGGGAGTGAAATGGAAGAAGTAACAGCTTTCAGTGGAACTGCAGTGCCTGTCTAAGGACTGTTATATCAATCTCAGCTGCAGTGCTTATCTGGAGAACTGTCCTATCAGATTCTTAGTGACAAGCCCACAGCTTTCATTAGAGCTCCACAGACAAAACAAACAAACCAATAAAAAATTCCCCACTCTGGATGAAACCACTAGAAAACTGACTCCAAGAGACTCTGACTCTTCAGAGACCACGATGGCTTCACAGGTGGCTTTTACACAGAACAGGTGTCAGTCCTTCAGAAGGGTTCCCGCTCCCACAGCTCAGCATCTTCTCCAGTACTGCCCTGGGATTACAGACCCAGGAGGATTTGCATTTCCTGATCAAACCTATACTCAAATAAGATGATTAGGGGGAGATATACATATCTAATCTCTCATCACATGTGTTTATTAACTTATGTAATGCTTACATGGTCCATAACTATGAAGTAAACAGGGACTGGTGCTTCTCAGCTTACCAAAAGAGACTGCAGTACATTCCTAGGAAAATGAGGGGGCTTTCTCTCTCACAAAAAAGCATTAAAAGGGATTAATTTAAGAAAATCTCAAATTTCTTCTAGCTATTGCAAATAAAAACTAAGCAGCTGAACAGATTGCCATTTTCTCTGCGTGTAATTCTTAAATTTTAAATTCTGTTCACCTTTCCACATTCCCTTTCTGTTCTCTCACAGAAACATGAGGTTATGTGGCCCCAGATCCTCCCACTGCTACAAATGTCCTGGGCAAAATAGGCAAGATATGGTGTAAGCTACAGTCCACCACAATTTGTCACGGGAAACAAAGGTTAGGTGAAGCAGCAATGGAAGGCACCTCCTGCATGGTGCCAATTGATCCACCTCTAATGCTTTTGCCCTAACTGCTTCATAAAAACCAAAACGTACAGGGCAAAACCAAAAAATCTTCACCAACTGAAGCTGACACAGAGATCAGCTCCTCCTACACCAAGGCAAAGATATCTGTTTTGATAATTTCTTGATTGTGCACAGCAGTGCAAGATAATTTAGGATAGAAGGCAAGGAGAGTGCTTTTCGATACTCCCAGACTTATCACTGGGGTCACTGGGTCTTATTCGTAGGTGCAGAAAGAGGTTTCTGGGAAGAAAAACAACCAATTCACAAACCTGTTACTTTAACATTTCTCAAGTTGCTGACTGAAACCTCTCTAATAGACCTCAAGCCTGGAAACAGGGTTGTCTCCCCTGGTTACTTTCTGCAGACCCTTTAAAAGTAATCCACAATCCACAGGTTTGAAACAAATCCTCAGCAGACAAGAAATAACATTCTATGCTCTGTTTCCAGGTGAATAAGATGTCTGAGTTCCCATAAAGGAGAAAACAAGGCCCCTCCTCTCCCTTCCACAGGTCTCCTCTCCCATGTGCGTTTCCAACCTGAACTCTGAGCTGCCTTGAGCAGGAGCTTGGCAAAGGATAACAGGAGAGACCTGAGCATGCCACAGAATAATAAATACTCCCTCTCAGAGGGATCCTACAGGTGCAGCAACATTCAGTCCTTAGGAATCTCGGGGACCAGAAGGAAAAGAAAGCGATAAAAGTTCCCCTCATGAGTTTAAGGTCAGCCCTTTACACAAGGCAACCGCAGTCTCACTGAAGCTGTTTCTTTAACACCTGAAGACAGTAAAATAACCCTGGCTTTAATTTGGGACAAACACTAATAACTCAGCCAGGTTACAAATCTCTGAGAAACAGCAAAGCCACAAAAATTGACCAGAATTAAATGCTCCTTGCTCCCCATGTCCCCTCTTGCCCTTCCCCTGCTCCCTTTATCATTGAAGATATTCTGACCATTGCAAGGTAAGCATTTTGGCAAGAAGCACCTTTCCTCACTGAAATGAAACATTCACTGGGAAATTCACACTAAAATTTTTCAAGATCATGATCCCTAAAAGCTTGAGATTCTCTGCCAGAGTAATACTTAGGAAAGTTTAAAATTAATACTATTTATTTATATTTAATAGCAATAAACCCCAAATAAAGGTTACAGCAATCTTACACACTCTAAGACATCTCTGAAGTGCAAAATCACTTAATTTAAGAGCTTGGCTTGCTGTTTGCAGACACAGCTAGGGGCTATAAGAAAAGAAACAACTACTAGAAATTAAAATTTCCTGAATTCTGGTTTCAGTGTGCTATGGAAGTCACCAGAATAGCCCCTGGAGCTGTGACTAGCCTGGCTAGACCAGTCCCTGCTCTGGGAAACAGCAAGTGCTTGGAGTGCTCAGACCATTAAACTATACAGCCAATACTGGGTGGGTAAATGCAGTTCTTACAAACAGAAGTAATTGCATTTTTCCTTTTTAAACACAGTTTCCTCCCCTTCTTAGTCAATCCCAGTAGCACTCTGTTTGTATGGACTAGCTCCCTGCGTTTGCCTTCTCTGCCCCTGGTTTCCTACATTACTCATTTGCTTTCTATTTAACGACAGATGAGGCTTTAAAGTATATCAACACTTATCACTTACAAAGGCACGCATTAGAAGACATTTCTTACTACATTAGCAAAACTTTCTAATATAGACATAGTTTGTAGCACTGTTGCTGGTAATTTTCAGATAGATATAGTCGAATATGCAGATAAAAATACATGTATATATTTAGACATATACACAAATACATACCGACTTCAGCTGATAATCATGCTAAGAGCTGAAGCTGCTAGCACTTAGCCTGGCTTAAACTTTTATACCAGGTAGAAATAAATATCTTCCCTTTCGTGTTCTGTGTCTTCCCATACCATTACAATGTTAAAATATTTATCACTACTGCATTCAGTGAAGCTTCTTTGCTCATCCTTCTATTTAATGTAGTCACAGGCAGGTATTTCAGTGCCCTCAGCTGTGTGGGTTATCAGCCCACCACTCTTGTCACTGGAGCCATGTGGATCAGTCCATGGCTAATATGCTTGATATGAAAACCAACTGTATTTGAGATAACTCAAAAGACAACATGTTCTCACAGCCTGTTCCTTGCCTTATCCACAGAACAGCCATATGCATGCAATTGCTACAGTAAAATCAGTACAAATTTCTGCGGAGTCCACTCCCTCAGTTTATGATCTTTATTAACCTTTACCTTGTATATTGACACAACATGAACCATAATTGAACCCTCTTGCAGCACATAAAATTGTGGTGGTTTCACTGAGGTGTGTTAGTTCAAGACAAGGGAATCACTCTGCTCTGTGCCCAAACCATTGTGCAACCAAGGTGGAATCACCTGCTGCTCTCTTAATTCACTCCCTGGCTTTGTTCCATTTTTATCCCAGATAACTTACCTCATTGTGCACATATTGTGCCCTGTTTTTACCTTTCCTCTCTCAGCTTCATGAATTGCAATCCCGTTATTTAAACTGGAACTGATCCAGGAGCAGCACTACCACAAGGACAGCAGCATTGGGATGGAACAGCAAAACAGAAAAACATATATAGAGGTGAAAATTCTTTAAGTAAGTAATCAGTGGGGAAAGGTTAGCTGCTTTGCAGAACCACCAAGCATACAAACAGCAAACTTCTGCCATATAATGAGACAGTCAAATGCCTCGATACAGGCTCATTTATTTTTATATATTTTTAATTTTATATATTTTATATACTTTCCTATAAAACATCTAATTATATTTTAAATATTTAGACAGAGAGATGAGGAGCAATCACCACTTCTCCTCCAGAGAGTGGACCTGCCCCCCCCGCCCACAAAATGGCGGTCGCTCCCGCCCCGCCTGAGGGGAGATGGTGCCGCCCTGTCCCGCCCACAACATGGCGGCGGGCGGGCTGTTCCCGCCATTCGTGGGCGGCTGGTTCGTCTCCCTTCCTCAGTACGCCCGCTCCCTGAGCCGACGCTGCCCGGGAGAACGGACAGCCGGGTGCGGTGTCCCCCGATGGAACTGGGTCGGCTGGAGTACCTGCAGGCGCTCGTCACCGAGTTTCAGGTGACGGACAGCACAGGTAACAAACGCGGCTGCTCGCTCGCCCTCTCCGTGTCGAGCGTTTCCTCACACGCCCGACCTTTTTCCCTTGCAGAAGCTAAGGAGCAGGTGCTGGCGAACCTGGCCAACTTCGCCTACGATCCCAGTAACTACGAGTATCTCCGGCAGCTCCAGGTGCTGGACCTGTTCCTCGATATGCTTACCGAGGACAACGAGACCCTCGTGGAGTTTGCCATGGGTAAGGGCTGCCCCGAGCACCCTCAGCTGTCACCTGGGCAGGGGACGCCGGGCCCCGCGCTCGGTTTGGTCGCCAATCCGCCCCAAATTCACGCAGGGCTCCAAAAACAAACCCACACTGTGCTGCTAAAGCGTCGTTTAGTGCAGAATGGGACAGAAGTCAGAGGCAGGCATGTCCTCCATGTCCTTACAGAGCTTAATGAAGACACTATCTGGAAAGGATTTTGGAGGTGTTTTTTTTCCTAGACACTACTTGATTAACTTTTTACTGAAATCTCCCCTGCAGAGAAGCAGTCATTAATACCTAGATTTTTCTAGGTACATTGTACAGATCCATGTAACCATTCTGCTATTGGCAACTGGTCTTCTAGAATGCCTGATATTTTTTAATAAATCTTTTGAGGAACTGCCTTACCACGGTTTTTCATGGTCTGAACATAAGCTAAGGGGCCAGATGCTGTGACTGGTTCTGTGAGATGATACTAAATGTATTTAAGATTTGTGGCTGCATCTCAGAGTTTCAAGTTTCAAGCATTCTGTGCTTCTTGGCTACTAACTCTGTTACCTCCATTCTCTGACTTTCTATAGCATCTGCAATAAACTGCTGGCTTGTGTCTTCCGTTAGGGATGAGTGAGCATTCCTGGAATCATCCTGTGGAAGCAGTTATGTGCAGCATTAACAGTGCCCTCTAATGACACGCAGGAGGAGGACTGTGCTGGTGCGAAATTTTTGGAAAGAATCAAAAACACATGGCCTAGGGAATCGTTAAGAATTTTCCATCCATACAGAATATCTGGATGTCAGAAACAGGATGAGCGGTGAATTTGCATCACCTCAGACACTTTTCTCCTGCCATTCCAGGGGGTCTTTGCAACCTGTGCTTGGATAAAACAAACAAAGAGTACATCCTGGAGGCCGGCGGAGTGGAGCCCATCATCAACTGCCTGTCCAGCTCCAACGAGGAGACCGTGGTGTCGGCCGTGACCACGCTGATGTTCCTGACGACGCCGCGGTCGCGCGCGCAGACCACGGCGCTGCCCGTGGTGGAGTGCATGCTCCGCTTCTCGCTCTCGGCCAACACGCGCCTCAGCAACCTGGCATCCATCTTCCTGCAGGATTACTGCAGCCCTCTGCAGGTGGAGGAGGCCAGGAACCTCAGCAAGCACACAGCAGTGGGGATTCCTCTGCCCAAGGACTGAGCAGGGCTGTGGAGAGGGGAACCTGCTGCTGTTCTCACTTCCTGCTCAGCAGGTCCAGAGTGGCATTAAAGAGGGGAGTTGGTCCCACCAGTGCTGGTGTTTAGTTAACAAACATGGCAGCTGGGCCAAGCACACAGCTAAGCCTGCAAATATTTAAAATAAAGCAGGTCACGGCTGCACATTGGAAAGTACTTTGCCAAGTGCAGCTCAGCACCCAGCTTGCACAAATAACCCTCCCAGCAATGAGGGGTGTTCTGCTCAGGTTATTGGGCAGAATGATATCCACTCCGGTTCCTGGCTAGCTGTGCTACACCTCTCCCCTTCAGTGTCTGTGACAAGTGACACTAAGAGTCAAGTCATTGAAATGTCACAGAAATTTATTCCTCCTGCAGAGAGAGGAGTTTCCCTGCCCTGGCAGTTCACAATCTCTCCATCCCTGTGGCACTAGTTATACCATCCTCTAATCATGGCACAGGCAGCCAGCTAGGGAATCACTACATAGGGCAGGCTGTAGCTACCCTATAAATGAATTACCACTGTGAGAAAGGTGAAGTTAAAAGAAAAAGGGGGCTCACAGCAGTCCAGCTCATGAGAACAGCTGTCTTGTAAAATCTTCTGTTAATAAAACATTAAGTGCTGCGTAATCAGTTCTGTGTGAGCTCATGAATATTTTTCTCCAGCACTTGCAGCCTTTGCCCATTCTTACTCAATCACACAGGCCGAGAAATCGAAACCAACCTAGTCTCTTTTCATTATCAGCCATGAGGCAAGATAAAACCCAATAACCAGGGGGGGCTAAATACATAAAATTTAAAAGATTTGACTGTTGAACCCAGTGCTTCCTGACAAACACCCACACTGAATCTGCTCATGTTTGAGAGCCTTCTTCCTCTTTCTCTCTCCCCTCTGCCCCCAGGACAGCACAAACCAAACAGGAGTGACGTTAAACACACACACAAAACCAACCACAGCTGCTTGTAGTTTATAGTTTCTCTTCTCCAACAGCAAACATCTAAAACACTACAGAGATTAACTGAGTGCAGAGCAATTTTCCAGAAACCCAGAGCACTGTGTCTGACAGGAGCAGCTCATTTCTTCTACAGCTGATCCCTGGGCATGGCAGGGGATGGGCCGGTTGTTTCCTGGCAGTGGGAGGAGTGCAGCAGCCTCTTCCTGGACTACTGCCTGCGCTTGCTTTCCAGGATGGCCTTCCAGTCGTCGGCCCAGGAGCGCAGGCGCCTGCGCGGGGCCGGCAGCTGGACGTGCCGGTTGTGGCAGCAGGTGAACAGGATGTGCTCCCAGCTCGGCTTCGGCTCCGCGCCTGCGGGAAGGGGGGAAAGCTGCAATCAGCTGGGGGGTGGCTCCTCAGCCAGCAGCCAACCGTGGAAATGCTGTTCAAACCTTGGATGGTGTCCTTGTCATCAAAGAGCAGGTCAGCAGCCACCACGGTCTTGTCTCGGGTCAGAATAATCCGCTCAACAAACTCGGGTCCCAAGTGTTTCTCTACCCACTTATACTGCAGAGACAAGGAATAGGAGAAAATCCCACTGTGCTCTCAATTTGCACATCACTGCTGTCACACCAGATCTAATAGGGCAATTTCCTTCCCCTGTAAACCTTCATCTGTATCTAGGAATCCCCACATGGAGACTGGCTGTGACCCAGGATGCTGATTAAACCTGTTTGTGTGACAGCCTTCACTCAGCACTGCCCTGGCCGAGCCCAACCGTTGAGTCTGTGAGAAGCACTGGCTGCTTGCCCAGAGCACGTGGGTTGTGCCCATCTAAGTCATTCCAGTGATCAAAGTCCCCCCTTCCATTCTCGTACCACAGGCAAAAAGGATTTATTCCAACACTACAGCCTCCTCAACACAGCACTGACCTCTTTTGGGACATCTCATGCTCCAGATTTATACTGAAGTAGGTTTTGTTGGTTCTCCAGAGTAGAATCCCCTGGGGAAATCCCATTCCTGTGGGCCACGCTACAACAGCTCCTTTGCTGTCACCTGCTGACACAGCTGGTCCCAGCCCAGTTCCAAGAGCCCAGGGCTCACGTGCTCCACAGTAATTCTGGCACCATGTGGCACTTGGAGATTCCCTGTTACTGCTCTGTGTAAGGGAACCTATCCCTCAGCTAGGGACTGAGGGAAGCCTGGCAGCTGGAGCAGCTGCTGTTTTTAGAAAGGAGTAGCTTCAACTTGGGAGCTTGTAGTATGAAACAGCAAGGCCTTGCAAAAGCAGCATTAAACCAAATAAAAACAATTCTCTCCCACCTTTTCCACGATGCAGTGCTCATATTTCCGGAGAGGGCTCGTGCAAATGAAGACTTCAGTACTGAAAAGAAACAGCCTCTGTTAGCAGTCAGGGGAAAGTGTGTTAGATCCTGGAAAAGGGCTGCAGGGTGCAAAGTGTCCTTACTCCTGCATGTGGAACATCTCCTGCACAGCTTCCAGGGCTCCTGGAATTGGATCCAAGTCTAGGAAGAAGCCAGGTGACTCATAGACACTGGCTACCTTGGCCTGCAGGAAACAGAGGACAATGAGCAGTGACTGTGCTCTCCCACAGCACCCTCCAGTCACCCCCTGTGCAACAGCCTGGTGCTTCCCCCCAGGAGTGAATTATAAAATTTCTCACCTTTGGGCTCTGGGAAAGGTCCAGCTTGGGCACACAAGAAGGAGAAGTCACTTTCTGGTGGCTCATGAGGAGGCAGAGCTACCCCTGCCTGCCTGTGCTCCCACAACCAGCCCTAACCCACTGGAGTCTCTGGGGGGCTCAGGGAGGCAGAGCTCCTACCCCACCCCTTCCCAGCAGGTGTCTTTCAGCTGATCTGGTGAAAACCAAATTAACAAGTTGGAGGCTTCTCCTCCTCTGTCACATTTGGCTGAGATTAGCTGAGGGCTCAGGAATTCACTGGGGATGGGTGGGCAGACTCAGGCTCTGCCCATCAGCCTCCTTTTCCTTCAGAGCCAACAGGGTACAGACCATGCCAGCACAGCCACACCTGGGGGGAATCCCTTCAGCAAGAGGGAAGGATGAGAGCACTGGGAAAGCTCCACGTCTTTGCTGCTTTTTGATTCTCAACCACCACTTAAAATACTGTTGAAGGAGCAGGTGGCCTTGGCTCCAGCCCAGCTGGAGCTGCTCTCCTGAGGTCATGGGCTGCTGCAAAGTCTGCTCCAAAGAGTCTGAGACTTCAGCAGGAAGTTCAGAGCTGATCCCTGTGCTTGCCCAAGAGCTTTTGGCTCTGTGAGGTGATGTGTACAGCCCATGAGCCCCGTCTGGGCTGGGTTTGAGGTGCTGTGGGACACTGCTCCCCTCACTGGCTCAGCCCTGGGCTGGGCTCTGCAATTAACAGCTTTATCCCTTTTGTGTCTGCACTTGCTCTCAGTGTAAACTCACCTTCCATACAGGCAGGCTGGATGCCACATGAACCAGAGAGGAAATTAATGATAAACAAGTGGTGAAGGAGGTTAGCTCTAAAGGTAGAATAATTTTTAAGTGAGTGTAAATAGGAAAGAAACAATATTTCTGGAAGAGGAATGTTATCCCAGGCTAACATAGCCAAAAAATGGGACAAAAAGGTATTTAATACGATACAGTAGAGTGGCATCTTTTATCTCTGAAAGGAAGGGCAGTATTTCCAGGGCAATTTCCATGTAGGACTGTCCTTCCAGTCCTTTTTCTTAATTTACTGGTAAGACATTTTCACGCCTGTTATTATTAGGAAATGTACTGGTTTGAATCCAGCTCTGGTTAGTTAATTTTAAGAATTGCTCCCTGGTGACTATTCAGTGGCCTGTGTTTAATGAGTGTTTCACAGCAGGTCACAGCTAATGGGTTTTCCCCTTCCTTATCCCCCATCCCATCATGGCAAAGGACCTACAGCACCACTGAAAGCTGAGGCCCCTTCCAGGCTTAAGTTTCACCTTCAGACAGAAAGGTCAAGCTTCCATTATCCCTTTACTTTGAGACACACAAATCTTAACTTCCTTGGGATCACACAGTGAATTTCTGAGGTGTCAAAGCAGCATTTTCCCACAAGCATTAAAGTCATACGTTCCCATGCCACTGAACAGTTTGGAAAACTTAATTCTTGCTTAGTATTCTTCAAAGTCAGGCTGCAGCCTTTGCTTAGAAGAGTCCAGGTCTTTAGACTCCAGCTGAAGTCTGTCTCCCTGCTCTGTATCACCGGTGGAACACAAACAAAAACCCATTTCAATTAAGCAGCAGTGAGGAAGAGTCAGCATTACACCAGACTCCCAGATCCTGAAGCTCACTCAGTTATCACCACCTACAAATACTCATAAATCAACAGCCAGAAAGTTGGAAGCACTGCCTGATTTCACACGCAGATCAGAAGAAGTTAAGGAGCCTGTCTAAGTTCAGACTTGGCAATCAGATCTGCCTGGATCTCTGTTTCCATGCAAAGCCCCCCTGATCCCAGCAACAATTCCCTGGAGCTCTTCCCAAGGAGACTGAATTACAGACTTGGGGCTCGTGTCTGAAAGCTCTTTTATCCTACAGCAAGACACCAGAAACTGGCAAGTTTCCATCACATCACAATAAAGTCTGGCTTTGTTGGAGAAAGAAATTTGATTTGATGACTCTTGGAACCAAAAGGCACTTCCTCTCATAAAAAAGTGACTAGAAAAAGAAAGTAAAACCATTTTCTTTCCTCATATTCATACCATCAATGAATGTTTCCTTTTAACTTCCATTATTAAGATAACAATGTGGATACAAAACTGGAGGGACTACATCTGTCCCTATGCTTTCCCATTTACAGGACTTAAAAATAATTCTAGACATTTTTACCACTGGTGGGGATGTTGAATCCTTTCCTTGAAACTGCCTGGGGCCAGGAAACATGGGGATAAATCCCCATCAACAAAATGGCCACACACACAGGAGGTAGGCAAGTGCAGTGAAATAATCTTCAACAAAATAAAATGGATTAGAAGTCCTTCTAAATAAAATGGATTTCCAGTGGGAAATTAATTATCAACTTGCAATCAAAACAGAAACAAAAATGAAGTAATGGCTCAAGTTTCAAGGGGCAGCTGCTCAGCACCAACTAAGCATCAACGCCACTCAAGAAGAGGTGATGCATGAATCATAAATCATCACCACTGCACTTCCCAGGCCCTGTCACAAGAATATCCCACACCCTGGATGGCCATGGACAGGCACAGCCAACACCTGCCACAAAGAGCCTGGGGTCCAGCTGATCCCCTGGTGTCCAGCTCACACCCTGGTGTCCAGCTGATCCCCTGGTGTCCAGCTGATCCCCTGGTGTCCAGCTGATCCCCTGGTGTCCAGTTCATCCCCTGGTGTCCAGCTCACCCCCTTGTGTCTAGTTCATCCCCTGGTGTCCAGTTCATCCCCTGGTGCCCAGCTCACACCCTGGTGTCCAGCTCACCCCCTGATGTCCAGTTCATCCCCTGGTATCCAGCTCACACCCTGGTGTCCAGTTCATCCCCTGGTGTCCAGCTCACCCCCTGGTGCCCAGCTGACCCCCTCCTTTCAGCACTGACAAACTGCAGGCTCAGTTTCCCTGCACAGACACACGGCCCCACAAACTGCCCTGTCTGGGCTGCTGGTTCCTGCCAAAGCTTTCCCTGCAGCTGGAGCTAAGGAGAGACTTTCCACAGGGATTCTCCTGTCTCACAGACACTCTAGAGAGCCACAGCAGAAAAAAACAAGGACTCTGTTGTTAAACTAATGTATGGCATTTACATAAAACCCAAAGGAGCTTCATACCTTTAAAACTGTAACTTTATTATTCCGCCAAATACACCTAAACCAGCCCAAAGCTCCAGAGATTACCAAAGGAGACAGACACACAGCACAGCTCCATAAAGCTTATTTCCTTAGGAAGTCAGGCTAGAATAGCAAGATAAGAGCTTTCTGCCATTGCTGGTGTGCTGGGATCCAAACCAGTTATCTGGTTATTCCATTGCCACACCTAAGGTCTGGGAGGAACAGGATGAGCATGAACCAAATTAGGGAATGAGGATTCCAGAAATAGAACAAAGGACAATTTTCTGACAGATCAGATTGTAGACCTTCCAAAAAAGAAAAAAATAAAAAAGTCATGACCCCTTGAATTAGCTGTAACTTTTTTTTTTTGTCCACAGGATTTGTTTAAGGAATACTCATTTAAACAAAAAATCATGTTTGTTTACACACGTAATAGCCAAATTTATGTCTACTGACTATATTTACAGGTTTCTGCTTCCAAGAACTTTTGATCATCAATAGTCATAGATCAGAACTCTGGCAGTTTGGAGTCTGTGGAAAAGCTGACTGGATCCAGCACTCCTGCCCCTTACTCTGATGCAGAAGCCTTTACCTTGCTATGGAACAGGAGTGAAATTGTGAACTGTGAAAGCGAATTGTCATTTCTTAGCATTAAAAACTCCCAAGCCCAGTACAGGATCTTAAAATGAGCAGTGAACTTCTCAGGGAAAGTGTTCAGCACTGCCTGGATCAGCAGTTTCCTTACAGAGTCCTCGACTGCCCTGTGGTGACCAGAAGGAAGGGTGAAGTCTGGATTCACAGTATTTCTAATTTTGGGTTTCATGCAGCTTTAATTTGTGTACTGATAATCAGTGATTTCTTCCAGGATAGCCAGCCCTTTACAGAGGGATGTGTGTGGGGGAATTCTGCCATCAAACCATTCACTGAACCATCTTCTTCACCTACTCCTGTTCTTGCTCTTGCTTTGCAGCAGAACAAAAACTTAGTCAAAGCTCCCTGAGCACTCTGCACATGCTCCACAGCAGGATAAGAACTATATAGGTTCTATGTGAGTTTGTACAGAATGAAATGCTGTATCCCTATTCCCTCTGCATGCCCTGACAAGCTGAGCAGACGGCAGATAAGAAATCAGGACCAGCAGGAGAAAGCTGATGAAACACCCTTTGTCCATGCAAACTGCTGCCATTTGTAATGCTTGCTAATGGCTGAATGAGTAACAGAGAGGTCTGCAAGACATAACTACAAATACTGGATGTAAATCCAGACTTCACCCATCCTTCTGGTCACCACAGGACAGTCAGACTCTGCAAGGAAACGGAACAGATGCTCATCCAGGCTGTGCTGAACACTTTCCCTAGAAGTTTATTGCTCGTTTTAAGATAATTTACTGAGCCTGCGGGTTGTTTACTGCTAAGTAATTACAATTTCATCTCCTTCCTGTCCTGTAGAGAAGTACAGGCTCCTGCCACTGACCAATAGACAGGAGCACGAATCCAGTCAGCATTTTCACAGGCTCCAAACTGCCAGAGTTCTGATTGACGACTATTGATTATCAAAACTTCCTGGAACTAGGAACCTGTAAATATAGTGAGTAGGCATGAATTTGGTTATTATCTCACACAAATATGACTTATTATTTGAGTATTCCTTAAACGAATCCCATCTAGGTATACACGGACAAAAAAAAAAACAACCTGCGCGGGTAATTTAAGGGGCTTTAAAAAAACACCGGTCCCACGCTGAGCAGGGAGAGGTTTCCCAGAGGGGTGGGGAGGGTGCGTTCCCCGCCAGCCGCACTCACCGCCAGGTCCTCCCGCAGGCTGCGGTACTGCTCCCGCACCGAGAAGCCCCTGCGCTCCGCCAGCTCCACGCAAGGCTCCGCCGGGAAGCGGGCGCGGAATTCCCGCAGCACCGCGCCCTCGAAGTCGGCCAGGACCCCGTCCATGTCCAGCAGCACCCGCAGCGGCGCAGCCCCGCTGCCCATCCCGATCCCCGATCCCCGATCCCCGATCCCGGCTCGCCGCTCCCAGCGCACGCGGGCGCAGCGCCCCCGGCTCCGGCACACGCGAGCGCGCTCATGTATATGCATGAATGCATGAATATGCATGAGGGGGCGGGACGGAGCGCCCCGAGGGCAGCCCCGCGTGCAACAGGGCTGGGCTCCAGCAGGAATAGAGCAAAAGGCCACAAAAGCCGCCCCCGCCACCCTCGGGACTGCGAGTGGCCGGAATGTGGCTGCCAGGTCCCTGCCCCGAGGAGAAGGAAGCACAGTGCAGCCTCGGCAGCCATAAGGAGCATTAACAAGCTCCCCTGGGCATGGGGATTGCAAAGGAAACGTTAATTTATGGGTTATTCCCGATGTTCTCTGTGCAGTCGGTGCGGGGCATGGTGCACATCAGCCACAGGGAACCCCCCGGATGGAGGACAGGAGGAGCAGGTCAGAGCAAATCCAGTTGGGTAGGTTCAGCACCCCAGGGCAGGGCTTCTCCAGCAGTGATCTGGAAAGCCAGGGTGCTTTCAGGCACCGGTTCTTCCTGGAGAAGGGTGGGGAAGGCACCAGCAGACACAGCAGCTCCATACAGATCCTCTGCTGTGGCTTACTGGGCAGCAGAGCCCTCCCAGGACAACAGAGAACTTCATGGTTTGGTCTCAATTCCACCCTCTCCCTCTTTAAGGTCCCCTGTTTTTTTCTTTTTAATGAGGAAAATAAACTTTTCTTGGTTTTCTTGAGAAAAAGCAGTACTTTGGATAAACCATATTATATATATCAAGCCATATTCCACAGTTCTCTGATCTAGAAGACAAAAATGAAGAGATAAGTCAGATTCTCTCTTCAGGGGAAGCTGGCACATGGTGGTGACCTCCAGCCAGGTGTAAGAACTCTCCTCTGTTAGAGCAGGGAAGGTTGGCTCAGACAAGGACAGCTGAGAACAAAGCAAAACCAAACCCGTGAAATAAAACCCACACAGGAAACACTGCTTCAAAATTTCTATATTATTTACTTTTAAGCAACAATCCAGCTTTGTGATATTACAACACACACTTTAAAGGATGAGATTTTCACCTCATGGTCAAGCACCAGCATGATCATGCACAGCATTGAGTCAGTTGTAAAAAAAAATGCCCTGTAATTCTCATTTATATGATCCACTCCACTTTTACTGAATAAAGTCTGAATCAGCCCCTTGCCAGCACTAGGCCAGGTGGCTCTGGTCATCAGCCCTCTATTTGGCACAGACCCTGTGTCATAGTAGTCCAGTATCAGGATTCATTTTGTTTTAAAGGCAGCATGGTGTACATTAACCACTCAATGATTTATATGGCACAGCAGGGCTCAAGGCATTTACCACATGCAGTCAATGAAGCCTTTTAGATACCTAAATCCCACATGTGGAAGAAGGGACTGCTCTTGCTGATTGTTTGCTGGCCTGGTTAACCAGGATTCTAGACCCTTGTAAAGCTAAGGGGTTCTAAAAAAAAAAAATCTCGGTACAAAAACCCTCTAAGCACACTTAGAACCAAGCTACTCTCCTTTGAATTACATTACAATACTTCATAAAGCTTTCCCTCAAGTCTATCACTAGAAAACACTCATGTCACTTCCAGTAGATCTGGGGGAAACACAGGACAGAAGTGGAAAAAAACCCTTAATTTCAAAAAAAGATGGAGTACATAAAGTGCTTCTTTTTAATGAAAGAAATTTGAGATGTACAGTCAGGCTCAAGTTGTGCAGTTCACAAGCATGGGGGAAAGAAAACAGACACGAGTTCAAAACAGTCAGGAAGGGAAAGGTTTAACCGAGCACTAGGCTGGACTTGCCACCGGGTGGATTTCTCCTGGAGGGTGCAGGTGCTGGTGCTACTGGGCTAGGAACAGGTGCAGCAGGCAGGGACTTTTCTTCACTCTGACCTGGGGCAGCTTCTACATCAGCCTCAGTGTTTTCTAGAAGAAAAGAAGCTTTTAAAGTGTTTGATGTGGATGACGAGAGCCAGATGTTCAGCTGGCTCAGATGTAAGCTCAGCTCCTGTCAGTTCTGTCCAGGGGTACAGTCACACTCCAATGCTGTCACCCACTGGCAGGGCAGACTCAGCTCTCAGAAGTGTTTCTCAGATCAAATCTGAGGCCTTACAGCTCAGTCTCAGGCCTTCAGCAAGAGCCACATTCAGCCAGCTGCTATTAGGGGACACCAGCAATAAATTTTTTTAGTAACAAGCAGCTTAAGGCTTAAGTATTCTACATATAATCAGCCAGCATTGTGACTGTGGCATTGTCACTCAGGTCTGAGCAGGTGCTGGGAGTCACAGCAGCACCAGCAAGAGCTCAAACTGCATCCCCAATTTCCTAACTGGAGGGAAAAGGATCTGACACACTTCTGAGGCTTCACACAGGACACAGCAGGGAACAGCCATGCATGGGGAGGCTCTGATTGTACACTCCCTGGAGAGCACACGATAGTTTATTTTAAATCCTTCTGAGCAAACCACAAGTGAAGACAGGGGACAGAAGGAATTATTCACAGGAAGCACTTTAGATACTGGAGCAAACAACTAATCTATCTGCATTGTTGATAATTGAGTACAGCAAGTACATCAGCATCTCTCATCTTTACAGATTAGCATGACCAGTGCTGAGCCAAAGGCCCAAATCAGTACCAAGCAACCCCTGACAATGGGGGTGAAGATGAACCTCACCTGTTTTCAACACACCCCTCTGCTTCCTCTCATGATCACTAATTCTGGATTGGGAGAATTCAGAGAACTGCTGCATATTCAGCTTAAGCTTCATGATTTAGTAGATTTTGATCAAACTTCCTCCCCTAGCCTTCTCTTCAAACTGAACAGACACAACTGTTCTAATCTCCCCTCACAGAGCAGCCACTGCACCCCTTGATCTTCACCTTCCCTGTCACCTCCACTACAACCCCCTACTCTGCACGTGTCAAAGATTGTACACAATTCAAGATATGGGGGTATTACCATTCTTTATAGAAAAAAAAGTTATTTTCCATCCTCTCCCTGGTAACATTTTCAGTATTTTGCTGGCACCTCCAAACACCCCAAAGAATTTCAAGGGGAAGGACTCAAGTCAGATCCTGGGAGCACCACAGCACAGAGCTGAACACAAGGCTGCCATGGTTTAGTTTTTGGGGTTTCCCCCCCCCAGATTCATTACTTTACACTTGCTTACACAGGGATTATCCTGCCTTTATACCTGCCTGCCTCATTTAGCTGAGTCCTTCTGGCACTGAGATTTTGCCACCATCAGCACAATTTGACTACTTGAAAGAGGTAATATCACCAACAAAACTGGAGACTTCACTGTTCATTACCTTTTCCAGGTCACAGACAAAGGCACTGAATAAAACCAACTCTAGCATCACTTGCCACAGCTCATTTTCTCAACCTGAAAGGTAATTACTAAGCCCTATCCTTTGCCTCCTATTCTTCCTACCCCTAGCAGCAGCTTTCCTCACATCCTGTGTCAACTCAGTTTTTTTTTTTTCAATGCAAAATGTTATCAGAAAAGCACCAAAACCCAACTTGTGCCCACTGAATCCCCTCTATATCCATGCTTATAATAATCTGAAAGAGCTCCAGCATCTGAGCACAGTCCTCATGCAATCAGGAATAATCTCCACTAGAGATTCTCTGCTGTGCTGGGTTAATACCATATTTTAAGCCTGAAGCTCCTGTAGCTGCTGTGTCCCAGCAGTGTGTGCAGACTCAGCAAGTGCTGATGTCCCTGCCTGGGGACAGTCCCAGCACTCTGCAGGACCCAGCTCCACCTTCCTGTGGGTCAGGTACAGTCAGGCACTGCTGACATTCCATCGGGCACTGCCTAATTCTCCTTAGCTGCTCGCATTCACTCAGCTCACACTGCCCCTGAATCACAAAAGAAACAAGAATTACCAGCACAGGAGGCTTTGGGGGAAGTTTCTGCAGCTCCTTGTGTAGCTGATGTATGTTAACACTTCCCACATAATCAAGGTAAGTTTGCCAACCTGATGAGTGAAGTGGTAGAACCAACAGGATCAGATAAAATAGTAGAGATCTTCCCTCCTCAGGAAGGGTCAAATCCCTGAAACAGCTCCCTGCTGAGTGCACTGCAAGCCACTGGGAACTCTGATGCCCAGAAAGGAACTACAGTTCCCAAAGAGGAAACAAGAGCCCTGCTGCAAAAGAAATGTTTGGTGTTTTTTTTGGTTTTTTGTTTGTTTTTTTTTTCACTCTAGATAGGCTTGATTAATAAATACACACATCCCACCTGACACATATGTGGGGTTCTATAATCAGTTACATACAGAAAATAATTTCCACATTCAAAAGAATAAACATTTTTAAATGACAGAAACCTATTAAGAATCTGTGCTGTGAACTTGTCAGCAGACAGCTTTTGCTTGGAGGTGTGTTCCTTTCCTAACCCCAGAGACAGACACAAGTGTGCCAGGGGGATGTTCAGCAGCCTAGGTCTGCCATCCCACAGCAGGAAAATCCAGGGGAGGAGGGACAGCCAGATCAGACACTGGGCTCCATTGAGCTACACCACTCAAAGCAATCAAAGGTAGGAATTCATTTAACAATCCATCAGGATGTTCAGGTATCTGCCACAGACACCATTTCCAGGAGGCACTGATTTCTACTCCTTCTTAAGTACAGTCAGTGAAAGTTTAACATTCAAACCTTTGCCTGCCATTTTTATTTCATCTTGGCCACCTTCAAAAATTTAATTTTCAGTCATGGCCACAACATGAAACAATCCTAGTTACCTTCCATAACACTTGTTTTTTTAACCACCTCCCAGCAGAGATTCACCTGACCCTCGATAAGAACTTCCTTCACTGCCACTTGCCAGAAACAAACCAAAAGACAAATACAACACCTGGGAACATGTGAACTTTTAAAAACAAGTCAGGAATTCCACTTTGCACTCCAAATTCCAGCCAGCTGTCCTGATCTCAGGCAGCCCTATTGCTTCCTGGCATCTCAGCCCTTCTCACTCCCTGTGCTGTTTGTGGGATCTCCTCTGCCCTGTGGGGAGCTGGTTTAAACAAGCACCAGGAAAAGCAGCAGAGCCCTTAGAGCAGTTTTCTTCTATTAGCAAACCACATCCTCCTACTCAAGGCATAAACACTACATGCCTACAGTGCTAATTAAGATCAGACAGACATGGGAAAGAAACCCTAGAGCCTGTACAGTTGGATTAGAAGCAGCCTGCTAGAGAGGCAACACTTATTTTAGGCACAGATACCACTCAGAGGTAGTGGAAATGTTCTGGAAAAGCTCTCCCCCCTCCCAGCAAAAGTCTTTTCAGGACATGGAGGTGCTAATGGCTGCAGGGATGTCCCACCACTCTTAGGTGTTGAAAGTAGCACTTGGAAAGCAGCAGTCAACACATGCATTCCTTTCATCAGGAAGTCAGATATTCCTGAAGTGAATTTTGCCAAGGAGGCATTTCCAGCCTCAGAGCGAGAAAAAGCACTTGAAAAGGAAATGCCTGTTTACAGGAGATTTACAGAATGCAGATCAACTTCCTTGGCAAAAATCAGCATTTAAAAAGCAACAGGAAGTCAAGAGTTGGTTAATATGGTTGCAGAAGCAGTAGCTGGGTTTGCTTCTTCCTGTGAATGTGGAGTTTGCTGGATGAGAAGACAATGGGAAAGAAGGAAAGCTCTAAACTAAAATCAATTCTGTTGGCTGTCCTATTTAACTGCAAGCAACTCTAACAGCAGTGTGGCCTTTCAATCACTGAACTCTTTGCAGGAGATCCCACCTTACCTTCTAGTCCTCTGACAAATCCTGACACCAACAGCTGCTAGCAAAATAAACCAACAGGACAATTCTCCTTTTTACTCTGATGAGCAACAGCACTCCACCATTTCCCTCCATGCCCACACTCCACTGAAGCAGTTGGTCACTTTGCTGATTTGATGGGTTCCAGGGACAACCCCAGGCTGCCTCTCTCCCAATAAATGACATTTTATAGATCCTACATCCTCTTCTACTGCAAAATCACCTGCAACAGGCTTTTACTAGAGGAGTCCAGGGAAGTTACTCACCAAAAATGTCACCACCAACATCTCCTCCCTAGAAAAGAGAGAGGAACATGTTACATCTCACATTTCACAAAGCATTTTCCTATTCCATGGAGTGGATACTCCTCCATGGTGTGACCATGGTGACTGGGCACACTGCTCTATGTGGCATCACACTCTGAGCCACAGAACCCAGAGTGGCACAGTGGGCTCTGCACTCCTAATTCTGCAGATTGAAATCATGGGTTTGTAAGCACCACTTCTTACAGACTGACTTATAATTTAACCAGTTCTTTATTTGCCTAACATACTTCTGGAAGATGAAACAGGTATTGGAGTAATCCTGATGACACCTTGCACATTTGTTATTCCCACAGTGAAGGACAGAGGTGGGTAAGAACACTTTATTCTACAGAGCATCTCACATCAAGCAGCACTGACAGGATCCAGAATACTCCCATTGCCCAGCAGGAAGGGCAAAAAAATTACACTGACAGCAACAAGCAAGAGTGGAGCATCCTCTGCTTTCTACTGAGCAACTCTTTGCATTTATCTGTTGGGAAAGCCAAGAGCATTTGTTCTTTCCAGGGTATTTAACTTTATTTGTGAAACAAAGATCAGCTCTTTTTTTTCCCCATGAAGTTTCCTTCACTACATAAACAATTCAACATTCTTTACACACTGAATCTGTTCACAGGCTGCAGCTTGACACAAAGATAGGGAGTCTCCCAGCAGAAGCCAAGGCTCCTTAATAGCATCAGGTTTATGAACTTTCATAGATTTAACATTGCTAATTACACAGAGAAATTGTAGAAATTTGGATTTAAAAAAAGCACAGAAGCTGACAGAAATCTATCACCTTAAGTCTCAGGTTGTTTGCAGCTGAATTACTGCATAAAAGTAAAGTATTCCACATGGGAATAATCTGTTTGCAAAGCTGAGAACCACAGTATTTAAAACTATTTAGAAAGAATTAGATTAAACAGTTAAATTTTAAGCTGAAAATATACTACAGAAAATAAACTCACTTACATTTGCTAAATTGAAACAAGACATTTTTTGTAACAAAGAACAGTTTTGTGACTTAAAGCCACAACTAATAATGAAAATGGGTTGTGGTGCCTAATGCCACTTACCAAAATAAAACCCAAGACAAAAGGTGTCTGCTACAACGTTCAAGATAATTATTTTCCTATCCAGTTCTTTTCAGAAAACCTAAGGCTGGAGAGTTTTAAACAAGATTTATTTTTTCCACTTTGTTCATGCAAATACAGGCTATCCTACATTCCTAGGGATCTAATTTCAGAAGAATTACTGGTTTTTTAGCTGAATTTACTGTACTTCAAAAGAACCCAGTTATTCCCATTAAATGTAATTACACATCTAGCAAATTTTACTTAACACCATTAACACTATAAATCATGCTCCATATTGCTACTAGGTAAAGAGTTTATATAGAAAATAACACACCCAATGGTATTATTAAAACAAAACAAGCATTGCTACTACTGAGGTAAGAATTTGCTGGGATGTGAAACCAAGTTCTTTGTCAGACCTACACAGAGTCTGCTGCAGTAACTATTGTTTGTGAGATGTTTAAACCCCCAGTCACACACAGAGCTGAAATTGGATTTCACATCACTTCATTACTGTCTCAGCAATGAGAGGGGTTAAGAGCTCTACAAAGTAGTCCTGGTGAAAAATCCAGCCCTTCCTTTCTCAGCATACTGGAAAGTATCAGATGGAAAGGGGAATCTTCATGAAAAAACACATTTGAGAGAAAGGATTCAAATCCTAGAATGCTTCCACCTGAGTGAACATCTGTGATAAATCAATCCCACACAGAGTTTGAACTGCCCATTATCAGGCTCTTTGTAGTTAAGTACTGACCTTGGGATCTACGAAGTCTCCACAGTTTGCCTCAGTTGAGTTTGTTCTTTGGGGTCCAGAGGACTCACAGCTGTCTCTGGTTTCACCTGGCTTAGCCCCTACAAGCAGAGACTGAGTCTAATCAGGTTGCAAGATAAACTTATTGTGAAAGCAGATCATAAATAGTCACAGGTTTGGGTACTTTAGGAGAAGTTTTTCTCTGAAGTTAGAGCTTTACCATTCTAAACAGTCCTGGTCCTTTAGATAATACCTCACAAACTATTATCCTACAGCAGCACCCCATGCAGTGAGGGTGTCATTTAAACAGATGGAGTTTGGGGTCCCAAGGCCACCCATACTGGCAGTGCTCTGAAGAAAGGGAAGCTTAAACCCAGCTGTGAGAACACGAGGCTAAACTTCCTCTGAGTAATCAAGATCAATCAGTTCTACTCCAAAGAGTAAGACACAAGTCCATTTGTGTGACTTAACTTGGAGAAACTGCATCCAAAATATAATTCTCTGCTTGCAACATGCCCCACACTTGCATAAAATAAACCCTTCTGGAAGAAATTAATGAGAACTAAACAATTCTCTGCAAGCAGACATCATTTATAACCCCAAAGTACCAAGGAGGAAGGGAACTGGTTTCCACACCTACACCAGCAACACCAAGCTGAGCCACAAAAAGAATCAATGCCCATGAGCAGACGTGGAAACAAAGCACTACAGCCTTACCTGATGCTTTAGCCCAGGAAGGTGGGTTCTCCTCAGGAGTTCCAAAGATGCTGGATGCCATTTTGTTCCTTCTCACGGGCTGTTCTGTGGGCTCATCGAAGCCCAGGGAGAAGTTGGAGCCGCCGCCGGGAGGACGCAGCACTCTGTGGAGAGAGGCAGCTTCACACCCTGGGCCAGCCCCCAGCTGCACTCCCAGCACATCACTTCAACTACCCAGGTAAGCTCCTGCCACAATTCCATCCTGCCACTGCATCTCCACTGCTCTTCAGTGGCGCTTACAAAAATAAAATGCTCTCATGCTCTGCTTGTGCCCATGTTCCATCCAGTATCACACCAAGGGCTGCTCCCACTGGTCTGAGCCAAATGAAAAATAAAAATAACTATGTGGGCATGTCAAATTCCAGCTTGTTAAAGAGCACCCTGGGAAGGTTCATTTTTAATCTTCAAACTGACTGAAGCTTGAACCAAAGGACTGGTTGCACCACTGATGGCTGGGTGCTGCAGCCTTTATTTAGATTTGTTTCCTCAGGAAAAAACCTTCAAGTCTGCAGCATGCTGCTGGTCTAGAAGTAAAAATTGAAATTAAACAGCTTGGAGTTGACTATTATTAGGAGAGACACGTGTACAAAGCTCCAGATATGCAACCTAAATCTAACAATCTGCTCTTAAACACAAAAGAAGCCTGCTCAGTACTTCAAGAGCTTGACTGCAGTCTGCTTTCCAACCTGCAGAACCCAACCAAAATGAACAGCTGCAGCAAAATAAATCTTGAAACGTAAACTCCTCCTGATCTTATTTTCATAAGCACGAGATCTTGGGCTAGCTGGAGAAGCCAGACAAAAGCCAGGAGAACAAAATTGTGTGTGAGAACTTTCAAGACTCCCAGAGAGATGTGAGGACACCAACAGAACCTGGGGCTTCCAGGGCTTTCAAGACCTCCAGTGCACCAAAGTGAACACCAGGACAAGCTAGGGATGGTGCACACTTCTTCTTAACAAATAATTTAATAAATCAAAGTTAAAACAGGAAATAGTACCCAGCTTGTTAATGCTCCAAACCTGGGAATTCAACACAAAGAGTGTGTCCAACTGTACAACTCACATCTTGGGAGAATTTGTGCCTGTTACATTCCACCTGCAGCACAAAAATGCTTCTCCAGCCTACAGAGCTCTAACACCCCAACGGCAAGGGAAATTCCTAAAGGTATGTGACATGGATATTTACTGTTACATGACCAAAAAAATACTTTTCAGAACAAAATTCTTTTTCTAAGCATTACTAATGCTCAGCTGATAATGGGAAGATCCCAGCAGACTGGAGAGCACGTTTTATTGTGACTTGTTTTGCCTCTTTTCTGAATCAAGATGTCATGTAATCACTTCTTTATCTTTTTTTTTCCTCTGAGGAAATGTATAGAAGGTTTATTTTCATAGCTATAGTTGTTGCAGTTACTAATCTGAAGAACAGTCTGTTCAAAGCATGGCTTATTCCCAAACCTCAGATCCCCTCTTTTCACCACAGCAGTGAAACCACTGCTGTCTTAAGGGCACAACAGTTTCCACTGACAGACTTAATGACATTAACAGAATAGGCAACTGAAGGGGGAAAAATATCCACCACTCAGACTGTTAAAAATGAATAATCCCTTTTACCAACCTCAGGTAAAGGCTGACAGATTTCACTAGAAGCCTCTGACAGCCTCGAAATGCTGTAACCTGCTTTATGAAAGCCATGTTTAACACTTCAAGCAATGAAATGCTGTTAAAATTCCACCTGATACCCAGTGATGCCCACCAAAAATCCACCCACAGCTCCAGGAATCTGGTCAAAGGTTTGGAAACAAGCTTTGTAAAGATTTTTCCTTTTTTTTTTTTTTTTTTCCCAAGCATCCTGGAAAGCCAAAGGCGACCAGGAAGCATCCGCTTTGTCAGGCCAAAACGTTACTGAAAAAAGCCACGACAGGGTGGAAAACGACACGATCCTCTCCAGCTGCGACTCCCGAGACACCGGGTGCCCAACCTAGCGCGTTCATCTCCTCCAGACCAACCTGCCAAGTTCTCTTTGTTTCCAGACAGGCTCCGCTTCACCCCCGCCCCTTCTCGCCCGGGATCGCCGCCGGGAGCGGGGCCGCGGCCCCAGGGAACGGGCGAGCCCGGCCCCGAGCACCGGCAGCTCGCGGGCCGAACGGGCCCCCCCGGGCAGAGGGGGCCGGGCAGCGCAGACAATGGAGCTCGCCCGGCCCCACCCAGCCCGCGGCGGCTTCGCGGGGCCGGGGGGCGCAGGGGCCGNGCGGGGGCGATGAGGGGGAGACAGGCGGGCGGAGGGGCGCGGCGCCCCCCGCCCCCGCGCCGTGGCTGCGCGGCAAGGCGGGGAGTCGCCTCCCTTCTTTGTTCGGCGGCGGAGCCGCACCGAGCGGCCCGGGCGGGTCTCGGCAGCTCCCGCACCGCCCTCCCCCGGGCACGGCGCGGCCCCGGGATGCCCCCACAGCCCACTCGGGTGGGCGCGGCCGCCTCCGGCCAACCCGGCCGGGAAAGGCCGGGAGGAACCGCATACCCACAGCCCCGGCCCGGCCGGAGTCCCCGCCCCAGCACCGCGCCCTAGCACCGCTCCGGAGCCGCTCCGGACATGCCTTCCCCGGGACCCCCAGAACCTCCGCCCTCCGGGTCCCAGCGGCCCTCGAGCCCCCCGCAGACCTGGAGCTGTTCCTGCCATTGGGGTCCATGCCCGAGAACGTGGCCGTGGTGGTCATGGCGGAGGGGCCGGACCAAGGGAAGGACTCTGTACAGTGACGGTTCCGGGGACAGCGCTACTCCACCAACCACCCCTGCCGCTACCGGTGACAACTGCGGCCGCCGCCCGCACCGCCGCACCTTTTATACACACCGCAAGCCTTGCCCACCTTCGGCCTTCTCATTGGGCGGTTCAAACGCAGTCACGAGCTCTTATTGGACAGCGCCCTGCCATTCTCCCATTTGCCCCGCCTCTCTGTCCAGTCCGAGGCGCCTTGCCTCACCGCTAAGAGGCCATTGGTGAAGTACTACGTCTGTTCTGCGGTGATTGGCTCTGGGCCGTGGCACCTGTTGTTGGTGATTGGCGGAAGAGCTGTCGCTCAGCGCCGGCGAGCTGTGATTGGCTCAGCCGCACCCGAAGCCAGACAAAAGTCCCCGCGGCGCTGCCCCCCTCAGACGGGCCCCGGGAGGGGCCGGGCCGTGAGGGATAGTGCTGTCCCATCGCTGCTTCCGAAACCCCCGCGTGGCTCCTGTCCCCACAGGCACCGCCCAGGACACACCACCGAAGCGGCCATCGCGCCGCCAAACCCACCCCTGGCACCCCCTTGGCCGCGCAAGGCCTGGCTCCCTCACACACATTGCCGTGCCCAGCCCGTGCAAGCCCTGCAGGTGCCTCAGAAGCGTCAATGGAGCAGCTCCAAGGTACAGGGATGAGCCGCACCGAGGCCATCGCGGTGCGGGAGGTGTTGGCACAAGGCTGGTGTGGCTTTGGAGGTTGGATCCGACGAGGGGTGAGACACAGCCAAGGGCCTGCAGGGCCACAGGCCTGGTGGGGAATGCCAACTCCTCAAAAATCATGGTGGAATAAAATAATTCACAATGTTGGTGTATTATTTTCGATTATTGCATGAACATTGAGCACGGCTAGTGTAGCTGGAGTACAAGGCCCAGTAATGCTGCTCACCTGGCTGTCCAAAGCACAAGGCTGCACATTTTGGGTTGTGCATCTCCCTCCAGCACCAGCACAAAATGCAGAGGACAGACTTTAAATCACCACGTTGGCTGCTGACCCATCTGTCACATCCACCTTTGATTTGGTGACTGGGGGCTCCCTGTAACTTCCACAGACACAGATGCTTCCCTGATGACAATTTTTACTCCAAACCCTATGCATCAGCAATATTATTTCAATGAGCATTTGCATAAAGGAGGGAGAAAGGGGAAAGAAAATCCATCTTTTCCAACTACCCCTCCCAGTTTCCACTAGTAACAGCCTTTAATACCCCCAAAACACTTTCTAGAGAAAAGTTGGGGTTTTTTTGTCTGGAGAACACAAGGATTGTGTTACATCCCTCTATACATAACATGAGTTGTCCAGCATCTGAATTAAACACCAGACTTAATATTAACACAGATCATGAAAGATAAAAACTGTTAAATGTACACAATCAGGACCAATGTTTTATTTTTTCTAATCTAGGATCCATTAAAAATCCTGGTTTGTTTTTTTTTTTTTTTAAGCTCCATTCACTATTTAGATCCCCAGGGAATTCTCTGTTGCATCACATTTTTTTAGAGGTAGATTAAAGGGAAATTTTAAGTAACATGACATAGTTGTTTTAATTCTATTATCCCTTAGGCTTGGGCATTAAGAAGTCAAATGATACCTACCTGCACACAGGTAAACATCTGCTCTCTCGGGAACTTGCAGAAGTATTTTGTCATCTAAATGCTTCTTATTCAAACCCACAGGATTTTACTCTTTAATTTGTACCCCTGAGACACACACAGAGCCACTTTTTAAAGTCAAGATGAAGAAAAACCCGTTCCGTATGACAAAGCCAGTTTTCACATGGAGCTTTAGAATTCTAAACCCCAAGTGTTTCCAAGGGGCCTCACTGATCTCTCACAGGCCTGGCTGCAGGGTGGCCCTTAAATAAAAGCTGCTTTTCTGATTACTCATCCATTACAAGATGGAGGGGTTTATGAAGATGGCTACAGAAACTGAACTTACAATCCATCTCAGGATGATGACATTTGACCAGAACAATTCCCAGCAGCTGTCTGGAAGACTCAGACACCAAACAATTCCACCTGTTGTTGAAATTCCACCAGCAAGGAATGCACAATACATTGTGCATTCTGGAAGTCTGAACAAGACTCGAGGAAATGCAAGGGCTAGGCAAAGAGAGATACCATTGGTCTGAGAAAAGCCTCAGCTTGGTCATCCTCCTGTGACCAAGGGTTTCTTCATGCCAGTCTCTGCTACTTACGGCTGCTCACAGAGAGCATCCCTTCTTTATTCCAAGCACAAGGCACCAAAAAAGAGGCTTTGACTCAGTTTTCTCTTGCCCCATCTCATTCACAGCTGAAGTGCCAGCTAATAAACAATCCTTGCCACAGCTGGATTTGCTCCTGTCAGATTTTTGCATCTGGAGTGATGCATGGAGGTTCAGTGGAATGTGGATCCTACAGATCCAATGGGTCGTCCCACAGAGCTGATGCTGTTGTTTGCAAGAGTTGCGAAAGTTGCTCTGGTATCTCAGGAAAAGTTCCCAACAGCCTATCAACTGTTTGGGAAGGGGAATTGCACCACAGTGCCCAGACTTCTCCCAAAGCTCTGAACAACACAAAAAACAGAGTGGCCAACTCATGCTATTGTTCTTGTCTGGGCATCCAACACCACCAAGCCTGGTTGTGGACTCCAAAGTGTTCCTCCTGACTGGGAAAAGGCAGGGATCGCTGGAAGGGGAAGTCACTGTCCCAGCCTTGCTTTCTTTCTATTTTTTTTAAACAGTGACGTTTTCTTATTCAAGTGATCCTTCAAGAGCCCTTGCAGGGCATCAGATGTGCTTTGATGGGATCCATGTACTAGGTGCTGAAAGGGGGAGATCTAAGCCACCAAAACCAGCACAGAATTCACCACAAGGGGTATATTTTGCATCCATGTTTCCCTGAAGAATACTCCTTTCCAAAGAAGAAATTCTATTTGCTAGTTGGGCTTCCAGCACCTTAGCCTTTCCCCAGTACTCCAAAGTCATCCTCATATGGGGATTGTGTAAACCTACAGCTCTTCCCACCGCAGCTCCTGACTCACACACGTCTCTTGTCCTTCTCCTGCACCTGCTGCCCTTTCCTTCTGGGATCTCTGCTGACACCCAGCCAGTCCTTTCACAGCACCACCCACCCCACCTCACCCCTCCCAGTAAACAGAAATCCTTCCAGGATAAGAGAAAACTCTTCCCTTAAAGGGACTTCAACTCTTCCATGAACACCAGGTGGGGCTTCCAACACCTCCATGTTACAGTAAAATCACCATCCCATGCTGCTAAGGAAGAAATTAGGAAACTCCTGTAATTAAGCATCTTGGAGGTCAATCAAAAACTGAGAACAGGGATCAAAATTCCATCTTCCATTTATCCTCACATTCCTACATCCTAATCACCCAGGATAAGTGCTGTACCACCAATTCCTTCTGCCACTAAGTGCTAAAAAAGCAAGCTAAACTAAAGGATTGATTATTCCCTATCAGAACACATTGTCTGGAAACTCATTCCAGAAATGAGCAAACCTCAATAAACCAGAGAATTAAATGCATTAATTATGCAGGTAATATAATTAATAATAATCCAAGTTATTTAAATGCTTTTAGATTAATACTCCACAAGAGTCCATCACAGCAGCTGACACACATGTATTGAGAAGAGGCCACTACCTAAAATTCTAAGAAAAATACTTGGATTTATTGTTCATATAATGACCAAGGAGGCATCTTTTCATCTATAGCTTTGAAAACAAATTGCTGTTCCTTAGAAATTCAGTTACTTCCAGCTGACTGAAGCCTAGGAAGTCTCTTCTCTTTGAGCCAGTCACATTATGCCTTTTCATTAATGTTGCAGTAAGAGACACAATAGAACCAGGATCCACCGGGCAAATGACAGCACTTACATTACACTGACTCGGAAGTAATGAAGTGAAGGTACCAGAAAGGAAAATTCCTGCTGGAAAACCAACTTGCTTTGACCTAAACCCTTGCAGAGATGCTGTCTCTGTTCTGATATTGCAGTTATCTTGAAGCAGCAATTATCTTAGTGTTACTTCAGGGATATTTCTTTTGTTAAAAACACCTCTATATGCCAGTTCAAGAATCTCTCTCATGTTACCACTTGGAGTGTTTCCTTACAGTCCCATCAGCTTGCAAGATTCCATGTCAGAGCAGCCTTGCACTCCTCACCCCCTTTTGAATCAGCACCTTGGGCCAATTACCACTGACCCCCACAGGAGCCCCCTGGAGTGGCTGTGATACCCGCTGTGCAGATAAAGGCATTGATTTTCAGGTGTCAACCATCCAAACCAGCTGTGATTTCAATCTGTCATTATCTCCCCTGCACATGAATAAAAACACCTTACTTAAGGTACCTGATAGAATTTTGGCTACTTATTTTTAAATAACTGGTCATGTCCATAACTCATTTGAGAGACTAAAACCCCAGCACAGGCTGAAGGCAGGGTCCAGCCATCCACCAGAACTCACCAGGGGACTGTATCCAATTGTGACTTACTCCATCTTTTTTCATTTAAAAACTATTGGAGAAATACTAACTAAATTGCACGACAATCACTTTAGAAAACATTACTTGAAAATTGTGAGTAATAATGTAATTCTCCCAGGCTCTTGAAAGATCCCAGCTGTTTAATAAAACATGAAGAACTTAGCTCCCAACTAGCCTGACAAGACCTCTTTGCCCAGTTTTCCTTTATCTTCTGACACGTGGACTTCCAGAAGTCCATGTGGCTACTAGTGTAAACCTAGGAACTGCCACAAACCAAGCCAAGCAGCAAAGTGAACTCCAAATAAGTTGATTCAAATTGTCCACATCCCTGTACTCCATACCATTTCCAAATCATCACTCCCAGCAGCAGCTTCCCTAAAAGAGGTAGTGACAGTAAAACCACTGAGGAGTCCAGCAATCAGTAATCCACAGGTAAATCTGTAACACCAGAGGAGCAGTACTGACAAAAACAAGTTCTGACATAAAGAGAGTATTTGCAAGACCACGCAGGAAGAGTGCTAATTTTCTTTTTTTTTAAAAGGACTGTATTTCTGCATTACTGATACATAATGTGTTATATATCAGAACCAGAATCAGTAACCAGCCCACGTTTGTTTGCTACACTAAAGGAAATTCAATATTTGAGGCTCTTGAGGAACTAAGTCACTGAAGTTGATGTTTTTGTGATTAGATTAAAAAAAAAACAAGAAACTATCTCAGAAAAGACTATTTAACACTTTTTGGCTGGAGTCACCACCTAACATAACACTATTCAGCACTGTTAGAGGAATCATTTCAGGAATATGAGCAATCCCAGGTAACAGCAAAAAGATGAAAAATGGAGAAATGTAGGTGAATGCTGCACATAAGTTCATGACAGATGAAGTAACACTCGACTAATTCAGGAAATGAAGACATTGTTTTTAAAAGCTCTTCAGTACTTGTCACTTGACTTCTGTTGCCTCAGGAAATAAAAAGTACAAGGCAAGATACAACAGGGAGCTTTGAGCTTCATGATCTTAAGTTAAGCTGAAAAAAACCTGTATTTAAGGAGACCTCACCCTTTCTCCAGAAACTAAAGCAAGTCCAAACACCTTTTTTGGCCAAACAAGATAAAAACAGCTTTCTCCTGGGAAAAGTCTTGGCATGACATCAAGTTGAAAGAATTTTATACACTGATATCAGAAGTTCAGCCAGCTTAAAAGCCAGAGATTCTAAAGCCAAAGAGCAATGTGTAACCTAGAAAGATGTTGAAATACATCCCCCCACCACCCTCTTCTTTTATCCAAAGTAGATTTTTCTAGGTCTTTGAGAGTTTGGATATGTAAACATTTGTTCACAAAAAGGAATTTCAATCCTGCAAAACACCACAGAAGTCTACAAGATACATCCCAGAATGAGAAGTAATCTGCTTGGCAGTAGCATTTCCTTGAATTAAAACAAAGGCACACAGTAGATTACATTCTTCAGCTACAGTCAAAAGCAACTGCAAAAAGAGATGTTAATTTTCCCTGTATCTCCATTAGATGGAACTAATGTAGCATCAAATGTGTTATTCCTGACAGAAGACAAATAGATCACAACTCATCAGCTAAATACACACGCCCATCATTCTCCCACAAAACTTTCAGCTCAAGCAGGCACAGGCACCATAAGCACTCCTTGAATTAACTGTTACAAGAACTACCACCAAAGAGTGGCCTCTGTTAAGAAATTTATACCTAAAAAGCATTAACTTACTGCAAACACTATAAAATATTGGAACATTCCTAGGACATCAGAGAATGCTGTGGGGCTGTGGGTTTGACAGGTATATAATCTTCCATTAACGTCCATGGATTTCACTCCAACCTCTAAACTTCCCCCAAAAAGTTCCCCAAGAACTCAAGCACTGTGGAAAAGACTTGTGAAAACACCATCATCACTGTATCTCCCTTCAGTACTTCCAGCCTCTTTCCCTCTTCCAAGCAAAGCAGCAGAGTAGGGTGAAGCAGAGCTTGGAATCTCCACCACCATAGCTAAATACACCCAAAAACGGAACTCAATTTTTTATTTTTGCTTTACATTTCCAAGCAGCTCCCATTTGAATACCATGGTAAACTGAACGGTTAATGAAATTATTTGCTCTCTTTAACGTGATGTTTACATCAATAAGCATTCAAATACAGAGTCTTAAATAAACTACTGCAACAACAATATTGATGCTTCTATTAAAGACTGACAAGAAGAGCTCAACCCAAAGGCATTAGTAACTAGTTCAGTATTTTGCAGTTTGCCTAATCAAACAGTTTTGGCTTAGCAGAACATTCACAAAAAATAAAAAGAAATCAAAATAAGAGAAAACTGACTTCTCTTTCCAGTTCAACTGCTGTCTGACAGACCTCAAGGAAGCCTTTCCTTTTTTCAATAGTCTTCTGCCTAGACAGGGGGGATTATGCTTGCTTACCACAGAGAAAGCGGAGATTCGAGAAGCTTAAAGTGCTGCAGAGAAGGAAATATAGGTGCTGAGTAGTATTACTCCACAGAAAAAGAAAGAAAACTGGTTATTTTAAACAAGAAGTTTATTTAAACAACAAGACGTTTTACTTGAAGGGAAAACTATCTAGGACTTTTTTTTTCTTTTTTTTTTTAAAGAGTAATTTACCCCTACTTAGACAGAGATTGCTCTACATGTAACAGCTACGTACAAAAAAGTTATAAAATTGCCCTTGGTTTTACAATGATAAAAGAAAAACATTGAAATTATCCAATCAAACAAGGTATGCAAGGTTTTTGTTTTTGAACAGTGAGAGCAAAATAACTTACTGGAATATAAAGATAACTCGGCTTATTCTGTGATTCTGTAAAAGTAGAAGGAGCATGCCACTAACGGAGAGAGGGGCATTTTCACAGAACCAGTTTGTTTTCCCACCCCATCTCCATTAAATGTTGATCAAAACATACCATTGGCCATTTAGTTAAAAAAAAAATATGCATTATGTCTGTGCACATCACCAGTTACTTTATGTACAATAAAAGGAATAAGAAAAAAAATCAGAGAGAAGAGAGAAAACTATACTGCAGTAGTCAGGATGTGGCTGAACCAAGTCTCATTTTTCTAATTGTGAAGTGTCGCCTGTGGGAGCACAGTTCTGGAGAGGAAAGTAGCAGGTTCTTTTTTGTGTGTTTGTTTTAGTAAACTCCTCCTGTTTGCTGCTGGAACACATCAATTGTATCTTCATCCTCCATTTCCAACTACAGCAGAAAAAAAAAAGAAAAAAGGGCTTTCAACTCTTCTCACATCTCTACAACAGCCTGGGCTGTTCTTATGGTTCCTGACTTTATGTTTACTTTTTATGCAACTTAACCAGAGAAACCCCACTCCCCTCCACCACCACCCTTTCATACATTTAACAAAATTCAGTAACTCAAAAGCAAAGAAACTGCACAGAAAAAAAAAAAAAACACCAATTGATAATTGTTGACCTAGAATGAATTCTAGTAATAACTTCAGTGTACACTGTGTGACTCCTAAGAAACAGATTTATAATATTTGATTTCTGCTGCCCGCTTTGCCATTGCACCTCTGTTCTCCTATTTACTCCCTCAGTTTACCTTAAAACATGGCCACAATTCCAGTTGGCTACTGCTGCTCAAATGGTTACAGCACTGGGGAAGACTGGAATTACGCTCTCTGCCCAACCAGGCAGTAAAACCAAGGATCAGCAAGCACAAAAGAATTAAAACCACTTTGCATGTAACCACGTAACAAATGCCAGTGAAGACCAGCAATACTCCATTAATATAATTCTCTTTTTTCACCCTAAGTTTTACAGTTGATATTCCTGGGATGTTAATGGCACCTACTGACAAAATCTGTACCAAAACTGAAGGAGCTGCTGTCACTAATACAAATTATATTTCTAAACAGACTCAATTGCTGCTTAGGAAATCAAACTGGTCTATGCCATTTACCACAGCTGTAAACAGACTGGGCTAAGCTTCAGCAAAACACGGATAGAAAGTAAAACCATCCTGTTGCCTCAATTATCTGTATTGCAAATTAAAAAGTTGCATAGATTGGGGCCACAAGAGGCACAATCCTTGATGCAACAACTTGGAAAATTCAGAACTGAAAACTAAAGTCCGTTATTTCATTACAAGCGGTTCTGAACAGCAGATAAAACTATCACTTGGTCAGGCTGATTAAACACAGCTCGGTGGAGCAGGACAGAAAAATGCACCAGGGCCACAGGGAACCATTCTGTTCTTGGAATGGCCTTCATTCAAACACTTACAACCTAAACTTCACCATATTCATTAATGCTGAAACAGCCTCAGATTACAAACAACAAAAATTACTTCTGTATTACAAATACAAGCTTGCAAACAAGATCTCTCTGATAACATCCTGGCAAGCTTTTATATAAAAAATAAAGCCATTGCTTCCAGAAAAACTTAATTCTTAACTTACCATCCTTATCTCAGAGCCATGAATCAATAAAGTCAAAGTTTTACAGGACTCACCATCTGTACATTCTAGTTAATTTTTCTGTTTTATTATTACAGCGATACAGATTTATTATTCAAAATACCAAAAGTCCTTGATTCCATTTCTAATTATCCTAAACTAGTTACACCAAAATAACGGTAAAAAAGATCCAGTTCTATCAATAATATACACATTTACGTAAGTATTTGACAGGAAACAGAAGCATCAACTCCTGCAGCAAATTTCAAATAGTTCTTTAGCCTTGCTTGTGCTGTTTACCTGTGCAGGTGTGTCTGTTTCATTAATTGGCTGCCCATCGAACCGGAATCTGATTTGCCTCATTGACAACCCCTGGACAAAGAGAAATAACACAAAGGGAAATAAACCTGGTGTAAAAGTACTCAACAGTTTACTCTTGACCTTGTCACTGAATTGCAGCACCATCATTAAAATCCACCAGAGATTCTGTCCTTCCCTCATGTCCTTTTAGGCATTTCACTCCAAATCCCTTCAATCTGTTTTGTATTAAACATTGCATTGTGTCCAATAACTCATGAGAAGCAACAGTGCCCCCACTGACTAAGTTAAAATAAAGCCATTTCTGCTACACCCCAAAGGCCAGCAGGTTTATTGTGTTTTTGAGTAATTCACTTAAAAACTAGGTGCAACACTCTAGGTAATAAATGTCCAACACTCAACACTTGTTTTTGATCTTCTCCAAAAACAAAGGCATCCTAAAATATTTCTTCCAGAAATGCAACAACAAAATTAGTCTGCAGCAGCAAAGAGTAAAAAATGGGAACTTTTTGACCTCCAATTCCTACTATAAAGAAATCAATGTATCAAGTTTTTCCATGCGCAGATGGAAAAAATAAAGGAATTTTCTACTTCCAGAAATTAGCCAGTATTTTGGATAAGCATTTCTACCACATAACACTCATTCTCCTGACCTCTTCCATCCCTAGAAGAGTATCTCTCATTCTCACCTGAGCCAACAGACTGAAAAATGTAACTTGAGAGTAAAAACCAACCTCTCCTACTGATAACATCAGTTGCAAAATCACCAGTGAGTTTTCCAAGGTATTTTACAGCACTCCACATTCTGCAAAGGCAGGTCAGTGACATTTGGGGATACAAACTTCCTTTCCAGTTTTATCCATTCTCTACAGAGTATCTAAATATCCAAGAGCCCAATCTGGTTTTGAAGCCAATCCAATGGATTGCAGGCTCGTGCTTTGGCATCTCTGAGTTAGAAGACAAGCCTTCATTCAGCCTGGCAAGAGCGGATGTCACACACAACAGAAAACAATGTAGTAATTATTTCTGAGGAGTGGATTTGTCAGGAAAAATATTTTAATAAATGTGAGTAAACTTTTTTTATTAACTTTATGGTTCACAGCAAAATGCCATCTCGAGCATGGTCAAGACACTGCAGTGTTCACTCAGAACATCATCTGGTCTAAGGAAGCGTGGAGCTCAATCTCATGGCAGCAACACATTTCTGCACAGGAACATTTGGTTTGAGCCCTTTTCTCTGACATTGTGTTTCTTAAAACATGTATTTCCTATTCCCAGAGTGTTGGTTTTTTCCAGGTTCATGACAATTTTATGACCTAAATAAATGTTAGCTGAAACCATACTGAAAAACTGTCCTTTGGTGAGCTTAGTGTCCACAAAACATGAAGTATGGTCCATGGATGACTTTTTCACCACTTAATCACAAATAGTCTTGATCTTCTCAACAGATCACTCAAGTTTAGTTACTTCCATTTTAGATCTATTACACACAACACAGGATTATCATCCTTTATAGCTGCTAAGTTCTCTATCACCTCTCCAAAATTAAGGATTTAAGTTGGGGTGTAACTAGTTAGGTAAATAAATACATGAATAAAATCTAACTTTTAAAGACACGCAGAACAAATGGTTCTAAGCAAAATTTCAGAAGTAAGCACCTAAAGACAAATCCACATCCACAAAAATATTCTTTGGATACTTTACTAGCTTAAAACTGAGATCAGAAAAAATGTCTCCCATTCTCAAGATTTACTGATGTGTTTCCTCCAATTGATACCTGTGGGGTTTTTTGCTGGCTTTGGTTTTGTTTTTCTTAAAGCAGAATAAACATTTTGGCAATCTAAGACAATTTGGAATATTACTTTTGCTTGTTTCAAAGTAACTAAGAATGAACGATACTTTAACAATTTTATACGCCAGGACTTTATAGACAAATAACCAATCCTCGAATTCCCTGAAAGACAGATATAACTGCACTCTATGACTGGAAAAAGCAACACAGCGATTTGTAAAATATAACAAGAGTTTGTATGACTAAGGTAGGAAAAATAAACTCACAGCTTCCAACATTCACTAATTTCTCCACAGAACACTCATACAAGAACACATTTACATGTTCAGCAAGAGCTAATTTTTCCTGTCTTTACTCTTATTCTGTTGTGGCACAGGGCAAACCAAAGAGGTTTTACCACTCTCTATGTGAATCACAGGGTTTTTTTTCCTGGTGATGAAACAGCTGCACCAATATCTTATACTGACTTTACTGTATGCAATAGTATTCTTGAATATTTATGTTTAAAAAAATTAAAAATCCACAAATTCTGAACACTTTTGTAGAGCTAGAACTTTTTGAAGGCAGACAGTCACTAAGAAATATAGTGGAAAACAGAGACAAAATTTTCCTAATCAGGAGCTTCAGAAGGAAGAGTTCCATAGCTCTACTCAAACAGGTGTTCTTAAAACTTGCAATAGCTGCCTGCAGCCTCACAGACTGGCTGCAGCTGCCACCACATCAGCAAAGACATGGGGTGTGCGTGTCTCTCAGAAGATTCATTTGTCAACCAGGACACAAGAGAAAAAACAAAACTCATCATTAAATGTACAAGCTCCTTCTCAAGCTATCTTCTCATCTCAGTACAATTAAGCTAATAAATCAGAAGCCAATGAGCACTCCAAGAAGTTACTCAGAGCTATAAAAATCCCTGATTATCACTTAACTCCCTCTCCCCTAAGTTCATCCCAAACCCACCCTTTCCACACCAGTATTTCTGAGCAACAGAGCAGCAGTTACCTCCCAGAAGCCTCTACCTATAAATGCAGATTTCCTAGATGACAACAGACCTTTATTTCTCCCATTTCCTGTCACAGCCACCTCAGTCCACTCTGTAACAGACCCCAAGGATGATACACCTCCCACAGCACAATTAGTTTCTGTTCCATCTCTATGATTTTGCGTATTTACTAAAGTTTTAAGACTTTAACTGCCTTCCTGCTATCCCTGTGGAGAGCAGCTCTCCCCCAGACACTGTTCTCCTGAGATCATACCTGTCGTTCACAATAGGCTTTCATTAGTTTACTAAGTGGTGTGTGCCTCTTAATCTTAAACTGCACCACAGACCCATCTTGCCCTGCCACCTTCAGATTAATGTGGTCATTGTTTTCAGTCTTCACTCCTTCCTGTGGAAGAAATAGAAGAAAAAAAAATAACCAACACTTTTTAAAAAAGGTATGAAACAAGAAGTTAACATTTTACCAAAGTGCAACAGGTTATTAAAAAGGAGGAAATAAAGATATTAAAGCTGTTTACTGACTTGAAACCTTGAATTAGGGAATAAAGGTCAGCACTTTTCAGTTGAAAATTTAAAGGAAAAAAGCTACATACAAAAAAAAAAAAATCTGATCTTAGCTGTCATTCTGCAGACTGGAAATTTAGCAAAGAAGAATTACCAGGCCAGGCATTCAAAACAAATAAAAAAAAATAATAAAAAAAAAAAAGTTATTTCTATCAAAAGCACAACAATATGCAACACCAGTGCTCCTACTGAATGGAATTAAGTTACTTGTGTTATAACTATGATCTTTTCTAACTGTGACCCCAACCAGCAGCAAGGCTTTTTCTCATTGCATCTCGAACTTTTTCCTACCGTTTGACGTCCTTATTAAAAAAACTTTCCAGATACTTTAAAGGGCTATGTTTCAAACGGTGATAAAACCTGAAACGGCCCAGGCCTTCTCCTTCAGAAAATGTTTAAAAAAACTCCACATCAAGCAGCCCGACTCTCTTGGAGCGGAAAACTGCGGAGGATCAACTTCCAGCTCGGTCCCTCGTGTTCTGGCCGGGCCTCAGGGCAGAGGGACAGGGATCGGGGCTGTCCCGCTCCAGGGCTGTCCGGCACCCCCAATTCCAGCTTTGTTTTCCCTCTTTTCTGGGAGCCGGGTCCCGCCATGTGTCAGCTCGCGCGCGGCCCGGCACCCTCCGTCACTTTGAACTCGGTTTGAAAAATAGTGTGGGGGAGGAAAAAAAAAAAGAAGGAAGGGCGAGGAGAAAAAAAAAAAAAAAGGCAAAATAAAAAAAAGCCAACCCCCTCGGCGGCGGCCTCTGTTAATTCCGGCCGTGCGGAGCGAAGCCCCCGCGGCCCCCCCAGGCCCGAGCGGGGCCAGAGGCGGCACAAAGGGGCCAGAGCCGTGCGGGCACCGTGAGGGCAGCGGCTGCCGAGGCAGCCGGCGGGGATGCTGCGGCCGCGGAGGAGGAGGAGGAGGAAGGCAGCAACAACCGCCTCCAGACCTGCCTCTCTCCCCGCGG
>VWZV01006130.1:271887-307414 GCA_013397155.1 Irena cyanogastra
GGCGGCGGGAGGGGAGGGGCGCGCGCGCGGCCGCGGCCGCGCTCTCCGCGCGCTGCGTGCGCGCGCCCCTGCCCCGCCCCGCGCGGCGGGCATTGTCCTTCGCAAAATGGCCGCCGGGCCGCCCTCAGTGTCCCGCACCGCGCCTCGCAGCGTGCCCCGCACCGCGCCCTTCCCGAACAGAGCTTCCCCTAGCCATGCCCAGCATCCTTGGCCCGCTCAAATCTTAAATCTCCTCAAATCTTCTCAAAGCCTCTGGGCCGCCTGCTACAGCCCCCTCCGTGTCCCCTCAGTGCCTCACACGGGGTTCTTTGCACGCACACCTTCCCGATCGAACGGGCAGCCCAGGGAGGTGCTGGACTCCCTGTCCCTGGAGGTGTTTAGGGGAAGAGCGGACGTGGCCCTCAGTGCCATGGTGTGGTTGCAAGGTGGTGTTGGGACACAGGTTGGACTTGCTGATCTCGGAGGCCTTTTCTGTCCTCACTGATGCAGTGGTTCTGTGATCTCCCTCGTCTCTGCCTCATCAAATCTCTCCCTCCTGCTTGTGCCCCTCACTGTTATGGAGGACGCTGATGGTGTGGCAGGCCCCCAAAACCCTGGGCAGTCCCTGTGAGGGGGGAGTTATCCTGGGAGAGATGCTGTGGCTGTGAGGGAACTGAGCACCTGCAGCACCCCAACAATTACACTACATAAATCAGAGCCACCAGTGTGGGGATTTCTTAAAGTTCATTCCAATGGAAGAAGAAGGAAATTCTCAATTACTCCAGAGATTTCATAGGTTCACACAAAATGGTTCCAGTGCCTTTTATCATCAGCGTCACACTTGCCATTTGTCAAATGCTTCTCTACATCACAAAAATGATCCCTGCCGATCCCCCAGAGATGGATTTTCCATGTGGGCGTCACTCCACACTGGCTCTGCTCCATGTGAGAACACTCTGAGTCGTGACACCAAGGTGGCCATGTAGTCACACACCCCCTGCAACTGGCAGCACAAAACTTTCTGCAGCGTTTCAGAGATGTTCCTTGTCCAGAATAAACTGCTCACACAGTGAAATATTGACTGAAGAGAAACTTCATGTACAGGCAGAGTTGCAGACTTGCTTTTCACTGTCAGTTCTGGTCCCTCTGCTCTGCCTTTGTCATGTTACTTCACATTCCAGCTCCCTCCTTCTGAGCACAGATTGGTTTTTTCCTACAATTTTCTGGAAATTACAGAAGACTAACACCCACTGGGGAGAGGAAGCTGAAGCCAAATCTTTATCTGAGTCCCCAGTTGAGAAAATGGCACAGCCATGAGGCAGGAAGATGTCCCAGGCAGCCACCTGAGCTTCCACAAAATGTGAGCAGTGAAGTCTTTTACTATCCCTTGTAGGCCAAAATTTAGCCTGAAATTTCATAGAACCTTTTAGTTTTAGTATTTGACTCGTCCTGAAGAGTCTTAGTGAGTAAATTCTTAAAAAAAAAATTCCAGGCAAGGAAGTGTTTAGTTCGACCCAAGAAGGCAACAGATGCTGTTTCAAATTGTGATAGCGATTTAAACAGATCCTCCTTTGAGCTCTGCTTTCCACTCCTACCTGTGTCAATTTACTTGATTTATCATCAAAAGATAATCAGTTGATCCTGCCTGTTTTCTCTGTGTTTAATTACTCATGGTATTATTTTTTCTATTTGTTTAAGACAGTGGGAGGTGAGAAGCACCCTGGCTGGGGAAGACCATGTACTTCTACCCAAATCCCCCTTCATGTGTGCTGCCTCAGGTTCCTATGATCTCCCTTTTCCTTTCATTTGAGCTCTGAAAAGCAATGGGCAACTTGGTTTGGACCTTCTCAAGTCGATCATCACCACTAAGAAGCAGAACTACTAGTGGGAGCAAAGAAACAAGGCACCTTAATCCCCACCCTTCTATCTCATCCATGGCTTTTTAAAGCAAAACTCCAAACCCATGGAGTAATTCACAGAACAAAAGATGAGTTGTGATTCCTAATGGACTTCAAGTTCTATTTTTAGAGATGATGCAACATCACAGAGAAGTGTGAGGAAGGGCATCATGGGGCTTGATGGTCCTGTTGTATTTTATTCTTTTCACTTCTTCCCCCTCCCTCCTTGAAGATCCCTGTGCTGCAGGCCCAGGAGGAGGATTTTTTGGGGAGGTGGGATGAAACTGGCCAAGGCCTGAACGTGGAGTGAAAGAACTGAAGGCAGGAATGGTGTCAAGTGAGACACACGTTAAGGCAGCATCACAAATAGAACAAATGTGCTAAAAAAGACAGGAAAATACTCTAGAATTTATGAGAACATATGGGAGTTAGATGTGCTCAGAAAGGCTGAAAACGGCTTCAGCTGCACCAGCACCAGGCTCACCACCAATCAAACAGACCCAAATCACAGAGCAGGTTTATACAAACCTCATCTCTGTGGGGCTTTTCTTTTTACATAGCAACAGAGGAAACTCTGAGAAACTGAAGCTGACAATAATCAGGGCTAAAACCCGCAAAGGAACTGGCCAGACAGCAGCACTGGGAGCGAGCAGCAGGAGGAGAAGCCACACTGGGAACTACAAAGGCCCCACTCCTGCAGCAGAGGGGAGCAAAGCAAAGCTTTTTGTCCCTCTGGGCTCCTCCTCTTCAATGCACCAAGCTGAAGGGAAGTGAATGGGGAAGCGTCACAGTGAGAATTCCTGAGAAATTCCATCTCTGGGAGAAAAAAAATTCCACGTTTTGTTTCATTCTTGTACTGCAGTTTTATAAGGAAGAAATCTAGATTTTGCAGAGCTCTTGGCTTTAATTCTCCACCCTCTGATGAAGAGGGCAGGGAACACAGGCATTCCATATATACGCTCTTCACGCTGGGATTTTAAAACATTAAGTTTTTTGACACCAAAGCAGCTACAGGCAGAAGGTGTGTGCTCCTGCACATGAGCAAGCATTAACCTACAAAACCAACTCCAGCCCCTTTAAAGCTGGGCGTTATTTTGCACTGAGTCCAACACAAGAACCCAAAGCAAACAGTTATTTGGAGGTGTAAATGAGTGCGTCGGGGTTAATGGCTCAGACCCTACAGGTCTGAGTGCTTTACTCTGGCTTTGCTCTTCATTTATTCTGGCTTAGCCCGGGGAATAGAAAATACCTTTTGCCTACAGCCCTGCCTGTGCTGTGCCTTCCCTATTCGTGATGCTGATCATGCCCTCTGTTCTCCAAATAGCTTCCAAACCTCCTGTTTCACAAAGTAGTAACTCCTATCCTCATTAGACCTTTTTTTTTTTCTTTTTCTCCTGACTGCAAGCCACACAATTTCTCTTTGCTTTCCTTGCTGGACCCACAGCCTGTACTCCAAAGCCTTTCTGAGCAATGTGAAGTTCCACACTGAAAAATGGAAATTCCCAATTCTGCTCAATTATATGGACTGGAGAGGCATAGAAGCCTCCTTGAGAGGTGAACAGGGAGGTTTCTCTTCTAGATATGAGCAGAGCTCTAGCCAGTGTTCAAGAGAACTAAAAAATGTAAAAATTTCATATTAAAACTCACCTTTCCCAAGATGATTTCCACAGGAATCATCCATTTAAGAACAACAGATGCTGCGGATATGAAAAGCCACTGACACTTTTAGGGAGTGAGCAGAGTGGACGCTGTGTGCCAAGAGACAGCAGGAGAAGATCAAAGAGTTCCAGCTTTCAGTGCCTCTTTTCACAGATGGACTTGGGAGCAGCAGAGGATGCTGTCCCACTCCTAGATCCACCTCCCACATGGTGGATCTCTACACAGTATTACATGGATATTCTAAATATATTCTGCCACTCACAAGAAACTGCTGCAGTTATAAAAGCAGCACCTTAGCCTTGAGGAACAGTGGCAGGAGGCCTTGTACTCCTGGGTTTTCAGACATCCAGTTTTGATTTGCATCTAGAGCCTTTTAGTGATGTGTGGAATGGTATTCTGGATCTAGGAATGCCCACTAATATCCTCAGAAGTCTGCAGCACAGAGCAGCATCATTCTGTAAGACAATAGGTGAATTTGACTTTGTACAGCAGAGATTCAAATATGGGCACATCCTCAAATAACAAAACACAGACCCTTACCCGTGATAAATGGTGGGTGAGGGGTTTAAAACTGATGAGTCTTCAGTTTCTCAAGCAGCTTTTTGAATGTTTAAGTTGTTCTACCTTCAAAAATTCATTCCTTCTGACCTGAACAGACAGCACTTTCTTTTCTCAGTATGGCTGGTTACATGACCTGGTCTTCCCAGAGATAACTGCTGGCTTTATTTTTATTGGAAATGGTGGATGCAGCAGCTGATAAGTAAAAAAGGGCAATTTAGCCATGGAGCGTTGCAGCATTTGTCATAAGAGGACAGCAATGATTTATGTTATCTTGAACAGTTAATTTTTAGTGAGCATCATGGGAAGGCACCAGCCTAAGAGGGACTGGTTCCAGCTGTGAGACCAACAAACCTGCACTGCTAATACTTGTCTTAAAAAGTGTATTGCTGAAGAATTTGCTTATTGGCTAGTAAAAAGCAAGGATGACACAGAAGTGGGGAGGAGAGCAGAAAGGAAGGAGAGGAGCAGGGTGCCGTTAGTGTTTTATCACACCAGGTTATTGAGTTGAGTGCCATGGTAGGTGAGCTCCCAGTGTAAACAGAAAGGCGATGAGCCTCCAACCAGCCTCAGAAGGCACCTCCACCCAGTGTCCACGGGATATCGACCTCCTCCTGGACCCTGAGTGAGTGTTGAGTGAGTGAGGCACAGTGGCAGTTCTTGGTTCGATCCTGCTTCATTACAAGTCCTCCTCCAACCTGCAGGCAACTCAGTGAAGTCAGAGCACATAATTTGATTTGTCAGCTTTATCAATGCCCAAGAGCTCTAGAGAGCGTCACCTGCAACACCCCAGAGGCTTCTCTACCTGCACGTGTTTGACGTGCATAAAGAAATAAGAGACACTGGTTGTTACACAGCAATCAGTCAATGAAGTGAGCATGAAAACAACACTGTGCTAGTGACTGCGCACTTGGACAGAGATCAGACAGGGTGTGGGGTCTCCCTCACTGGAGATATTCCAGAACTGTCTAGACACAATCCAGTGCCATGTGCTCTGAGACGAGCCTGCTGGAGCAGGGAGTTTGGACCTGAGTTTGTGGTCCTTCCAACTTGACCTATTCGGTGAATCTGTGAACGCTGACGGACCAACTACATCACCGCACTATACACGTGGGGCCAGTAATGCTCCCACCCAGCACTGAATCTGTCCTGACAAGAAAATGAGGCAGATTGTGATGGGGTGGCATCCATCCCATCCCGTCCCATCCCGTCCATCCCCCACGGCCCGCTAGGAGCAGCCCCCGCCCGTCCCGGCCCTCAGGGGCGGCGGCTCGGGCGGGGGCGGAGCGGGGGCCGTCCCGCCCCGGCGGGGCCTGGGGGACGGGCGNCGGCGGGCGGGAGCGGGAGCAACGCGGCCGCCGCCATGGACGAGCTGGACACGGAGCCGCCGCTCGTGGTGCGGGATGGGTGGGCAGGGCAAGGCCGGGGGCTGCGGGGCCGTGGGCGGTACGGGGCTGCGGGGCCGGGGCGCCGCTGACGGACACCGTCCCCCCACAGGTGGTGCCGGGCGCGGACCCGTCGGCCCGGCAGCTCTGCTTCGCCTGGGGCCCCGCGGAGGTGCTGGTGTGCGAGACCCTCTTCGGCCGCGCGGGTGGGTTCCGCTCCCGGTGCCTGTTCCGCTCTCCATGCCCATCCCGATTCTGGGGTGAGGGCACGGTGGGCGCTGCTGCCCGGGCGCTGACGGGCTCTGTTACAGGTACCGGGGATGGAGCATCGGGCTCGTCCCGCGTCTTCGTGGTCCGCAGGGATCAGGACATTTACATCCAGACCCTGCGGAAACTCTTCAACGAGTCGCACGGGATTTTCATGGGGCTGCAGAGGAGCGAGGAGGAGCTGGCGGGGAAGTCGCGGAAGGCGCAGTGAGTGGATGGGGAGGGTGGGAGGCAGTCGCTGCCCCTTCTCCGGCCGGGGGCCAGCGCCAAGGGCTGATAAACGCCTCCGGCGAGGCAAGCGCCGTTGGCAAGGCTGCATTTACCAGCTCTGGAATCAGCAGCGGGGCAGATAGAATGACCGTTCTGGGGGGATTTTACAAATCAAGGCTCGGATCCTTCCAATAACCGCTGGTTGAGTGTGGCACAGTCTCACTGATTCCAGCTGGATCCACCGAGGTACTGGGAGTTGCTGCTGCAGAGAAACTTGAAAGACTTTAGGCGCATAACGTTAAAACTCCAACAGCTCCCTCCAACCAAAGTCTTTTTGTGTTGGCAGATTGGTTCAAGTGAGTAAAAACTACCGGTCAGTGATAAGAGCCTGCATGGAGGACATGCACCAGGCAGCTGGTAAGTTTGTTTGTTCTCTTACTGCAGGAAAAGGAAACACCAGTTGCAATTATTACACCTACTTAAAAAAGTAGGATTGTAATGGTAACTTACTGCAACTATTGTACAATAGCATGTGTAGGTTTCAGTAAATACCAAGACTCTACTTCCATGCTGGAGATTTCCAAGTTGGTTTGTAAATCTGGTCAGGGACTGGTTTTTCCCACCGTATTGTAACTGATTTTCTGGGGACTTGCAGCCTTTTCATATCCCATGTGGCAGATACATGGAAATTTATCAAAGCTCAGAAGGGACTGTCAATGGTAAACATGTTGCTCTTTGACTTTCCTTGTTTTTTCCCTCAGTTTCGACCCGGGACCCTGCCCTGCAAGGCCAGTACAGCACTCAGGTAATCTGCAGTCCTGTCATCTTGAATGTGGATTACTAGCTGGTGAATTCACCAGGCCACCACTGTGGCATGAGGTACTTCAGATTTAACTCTGCCTTATACGTGAGATGCAGTTCATGAGCAAGAATAAAGGGAAATAAATAGTTAATTCCTGTACTTCTAAAACTATAAAGATGCCCAACACGTCAATTCACTGCCATGTTGTAAACATATTTGCTGTTGTAGATGTGACAAGAAAGGTTTCAGACTTGCTGTGTGGTGTTTCACCTCTCAGTCTCTCAGATTCTAATCAGCTGCATCTGAGCCTCATAGCAACCTCTGGGTGTTCATGGTGAGCTGGTTAAAAAACCCAACTGGAATAATGAGTAGCTCTGAAACTTGGCTGTGCTTTCCTTCAGGTTTCCATTCTCTCTGCAATGGAGCTGATCTGGAACTTGTGTGAGATTCTGTTTGTTGAAGCAGCTACAGGTGAGCTGTGAATTATCCTGGTGTAAAGACTGATGGGTTTCTTCTTTGCATATTTATTTGTTTAAAATGTATATCATATTCACTGTGTAATAGTTTAACATTTTAGAGATATGCAGAGTGTCAATAAGCCTTTTAATACCCCTTCTACCTTAGTTAATTGCCTTCTTTATATTGAATTTTGTCAAGCTATTAAATTTGCCTTCTACTTTTCTTCCTCATTCTGATTTAAATTGTTTCTTTGTCAGAAGGTTATGAAGAGGAGGGATATCAAAAGTTGTTGCCAATTTATTTTATTTAAGCTTAAACATGTCTTTAAGCAACAAATATGTTGATGCCTGTTGACATTTACACAGCTCTGGTACAACTTTTTAACTTTAAGTTGCCATTTTTTAAGTCAGTCTGTTTGCATTGGCATTTTAAAGTAGGAAATAATTTTTAAAGGAAATCATACTATGCAAATGAATGTGCTACTTACACAGTCCCAGAATTCATGAGAGATTCACAAATTATAGATTACTTAATCCAAATTAATCACCTAGTGCCAAATTTCTTCCTCATATTCAGTTAGTAATAATGAAACAATGCTAAAATAAACAGAAATATTCTGTTTGTCTCTTGGCATTTCAAGATTTATTATCTGGATCACTCACTTTCTATTTCTTCACGTTTGGGTTTTCTACTGGACCGTGTTGCCACAGGAAAACCTGTGAGAGGCTGGGTGCTCCCAAGGCCTCTTTGCTTAAGGAACTCTGTAATTTGGGGGTGACAGGTAGAAATCCAGTCAGTAAATCTCATCTAGTGAGGTCAAACTGTTATGAAATATGTGAGAGCAGTTTGGGAACAAACACATGGGAACTGACGGAGGGAAATCTGTCTGCACAGCTGGGCCCCTCCTGCTGCGCCTCCTGGACTGGGTGCGGCTCCACGTGTGTGACGTGGACAGCATGGTCCGGGAAGTCCTGAGCAGTGAGAGTCCATCCAAACACAAGCTCTTCTGGAATGTGGTGAGTATCACCACCTGGAAGATTCTTAAACAAAAGGAATTCATGTCTGTACTTTCCTTTCTCTGCCCTGCTGGAGTTTGACACCTCACTGCTGTCTGCCTGTGTAGGCTTTAGGATGAAGCCATTCTCATTCCCATCCTCATCCTTCATCACCCATAGAGGTCAAGCCTTACACTGTTACTTGAATTAGCAGTGCCTACAGTTTAAACATTTTAACTCCACTTCCCTTGCCTGAATCACAGGTTAAAATGCCCCTCTGATCCCTTTCTTGGGTGTTCCATAATCTTGCCCAGTGTGGAGCTCATTGACAAGGGGTTTTTGCAGGTGGATGTCTTTGTGCTCCAAGGCCGGATGGACGAAGCACGGCACCTGCTCTCCAAGGAAGCCAGTGCCAATCCCGCATCCATGAACATGTACAAAATCTTGGATGACTTGATGAAGAAGATGCCTGTGCCCAGTGTATGTACAACGTGTGTTTTTTCATGCAGATTGTTGGGAAAAGCCACCTGGTTGTGTCCCCTGTAGCAGTTTGTTCTCCTTTAGAACATCTCTGTCTTACTCCTTTACAGTAACGATATTTGTGTTCTTGAATTGCCCAAAGACTCAGCAAATCAGATAAAAGTCTGTTAGGTGATAAATCAACACAGAAAGATGACAGGCAGCCTCATGTTTAGCTTTTTATCAGGAGTGACTGAGTCTGGCCCAAGAGCCTGGTGTGATTTGACTTGCTGTTTCCTTTATTCCCTGTGTTCCTTTATTCCCTCTGTTCAGCTTGGCAACACCCAGACACTGACAGAGCTGGAGCTGAAGTGGCAGCACTGGCACGAGGAATGTCAGCGGTATCTACAGGATGGAACTTTTGCTTCCAATCCCCACATGGAGTCCATCTGCAAGGTGTGTTTTTGCTGGGAACAAAGGAAACTTTGGACTAAACTGTTGAATCCATCCTTGTGGATTTCAGGAGTCCAGTGTAACCATAAGTAACTTTAATACCTCTCATGTCCTCTGTTGATGGTTTGCCAGCCTGGGTAGATGGGTTTCTCTCCCTGTCCAAGGTCCTAAGGCTGTTTTGGAAACTGAGCTGTGAGAAAGATCTTTGTTATGTAATTTTGAATAAATCCTCACCTTTGCAGAACAGGAGTAATGCCTCTGGAGAACTGGAATGCAGATGTGTCCATCACTGAGTGTGCAGCATTCCTCCTGTGTTTTTGTCCCATTAGATCCTGCTGGGAGATGAGGATGCCATTTTGGAGAAGAAGGAGCTCATGACCACTTGGTATCACTTCCTCGTCACCCGGCTCCTGTATTCTCACCCAACGGTGAAGCCGATGGAGCTGCGTTTCTATGCGCAGGTAGGAAATACAATTATTCTAATGTTCTCCACTGTTTCAAGCACACAAGGGGTACTACACTGAAAGAAAAATGTAGGGAGAAGTCTTTCAGCAGCTACATGCCTGTAAGATGTTTTCTGGAGTTTGTAAAAGGACTGGGAGAGTGATAAAGTTGACAAATAATTGTTGAAGACCCACTTTTCAGTGTCAAAATGTTGCCAGTCTTGTTCCTGCAAATTGTTTTCCCAGTTCCTTTATGCTAAAATGAGGAAAATTCCATTTTGTTAATGTGTTCAACCTCTGTGACCTGTTATTTCCCATAAAATAACTGTTACATCCAAACGAATGTCTTGCTTCTGCAATTATCATGTCTTGTCATCTCATTCCACAGTCTAGTATGGACCTGTTCCTGGGTGGAGAGAGCAGCCCTGAGCCTCTAGACATGATTTTAATGGCAGCCTTTGAATTTGAGATGCATCAAGTAATCAAGGAATGCAGGTTGAGTTTTAAGGTTTTTGATTCTCTAGTTCTACAGTATTGCTTCTCTGTATTTGGGGTGGGGTGTATGGGTACAGAGCTATGATCATCCTTGCAAAGGATTTAGCAAAAATGCCTGAAGATGGTAGCAATTAAAAGTATTCCATTAAGTCTGGGACATTGCAGCCAGACCTTGGACTGTAACAGAGCTGTGTATTGGTAAGAAATGCCTGTGGAAAACCTGACACAGTCCCTGGCAGTGTTAGGCTTAGTTTTTTCTTTTGCTTCAAACACAGCATTGTCCTAAGCAACTGGTGGTTTGTGGCTCATCTGACTGACCTGTTGGATCACTGCAAACTCTTGCAGTCTCACAATCTCTAGTAAGTATTTATTTGTATTATTTGAATAAAGCTGATTAAGATAGCCCGGGGGTGGAGGGGAACCAACAAAAGAAAACATGCTGCAGAAATTGACAGTACTTATGAAATAAAGTCATCAGATTTTTCCAGTGAGATGCAAATAATAATATCTGGATATTTGCTCTCTTTCCCTTCAGTTTTGGTTCAAATATGCGTGAATTCCTTCTGCTGGAGTATGCCTCAGGACTCTTCTCCCATCACAGGTATCAACTTTTGTTTTATTACTTATAGGACAGACTTAGACTGAGGCAGCCAAAACAAATAACTGCATGTTCATGAAGTAAAAGGGCAAAATTTAGAGCAGCCACTGTTAGAATTTCAGCAGAGGTGTCCCTCAGGGTTTGTATGAGATTGGCACATTTCCCTTCCTGAATGGAGACAAAAGCTGTCTGTTAGAACCTTTCACACTTATGACTTGGGCACAGCCACTCCTGCCACTGTGCAGAGTGCCTTGCACTGAAGCTCTGAGTGGCACATATTCCAAAGTTGTGGCATTCCAAGGTTATGTTGCAGGGAACTGGCGTGAGGTAGAAAGAAAAAGCCATCTCAGGACTGAATGCAAAGTTAATCAGAGCTAACAGTTATTAATGCAGGCTCAGATTCTCCTGGGGGCATTACTGTTGTGCTCACTGAAGATTTCTAGTGTTGGAATGGTGGTGATTTCTCTCCTCTCTCAGCCTGTGGCAGCTGGGGGTGGATTACTTCGACCACTGCCCGGAGTACGGACGGGTGTACCTGGAGTTGCACATCGAGCGCATCCCGCTCAGCACGGAGCAGAAGGCCCTCAAGGTGCTGAGGATCTGTGAGCAGAGGCAGATGCATGAACAAGGTGGTGCATTTTCAGTCTCACTGTTTTGCAGTGGTCCAGCTGAACCTACTGACACTAATTCTTCCCCCCAGTGCGCAGCATCTGTAAGATCATGGCCATGAAGGCTCTGCGGAACAACCGCCTGGGCTCCGCCCTGTCCTGGAGCATCCGAGCCAAGGACGCGGCATTTGCCACCCTCATCTCGGACCGGTGAGGCTGAGCCAGCAGCTCCCAGGCTGGGGGGACAGGGGGAAGGTGGCTGCTGTGTCAAGGGCCAGGAAAGCTCCCACTGCTGCAGGTGGGGCCAGGCACATTCTTCTGGACCAGAAAACAACACCCTCAGGTGCTCTTCCCTGCAGTATCCCCAGCTGTGCCTTCTCTATGTTTTTTTCCTTCCTGACATCTAGAGACAAAACAGATTGGCTTTATCTGAGAGTCCAACCCCCTTAGACCTTACTTAGATAAACATTTCTTTTAACAGCTTCTGTCTTCTGCCCTTCACTTGCTGTGACAGAGCTGTTTGATGGGCTGGACAGTGACCTAGGGGGTTGATTTGGATGGAGGGTAGTCCCTACCTGTGCTTTATTCAGCAGATTATTTACAATCAAGTTCACCTCACAACCTCCAAACAAGCCAGCAGGAATCACTTAAGCCACCATTTCTACTAAAAATCTCACTGTTTCTACTAAAAATTTGCATCAATAAGTGGTTTTATCATGTCCCTGGCTTTGTATGAGCCTCTCAAAATTCCTGACCTTTTCTGGAGTGGGAGGGTTGTTATCAAAATGAGGACAATACTGACACTTGGCTCAGGCCTCAGTAAAAGCTCTGGCAACTCTTTATGCTTTGTAATCTCTGACAATCCATGTCGTGTGGGTTTTGCTGATTGGAGATAGGCAGAGACCAGTCCCTGCATAGTTAGAGTATAATTTTGAAATTGCACTCTGGGTAGGTGGCCAGACAAAACTCTGTCTTCAACACTGGCAAAAGGAGGGGTAAGAGATTGCTAATCTGAAGTTTGGGAGGTTTTTTCTTTGTTATTTGAGGGAATGGGAATCATTACATTTCCTTCAACAGAAGGATGGGAAAAAAATCACAGGAATCAGCTCTGCAGAAAGCTGCATAATGGAGGCTGTGACAAAACAGATTAAAAGATTTTAGCATTGTTTTTTTTTCCTGCTGCTTATCAACTTTTTTACACTGCAGAACAGAACTTTTATTATGATCTGAGAGTGTTACTTATGCATCCACCAGCCTCAGCTTCCTGCCTGCCTTCCTTCACTTACTCCTTTTAAAAAACAGATCTCAACTACCACAGAATGCAGAAGAATCAATCAAGTGTCTGTTAAATGTACATTACACCAGTTCCTTGGCCACTTCCAGGAAATGTTTGACAACTTCTGAAACCCTTGGGGGGGTTGATTAAGATGGAACTGAGCTGTACAGTCAAGTTTTCTGGGAAGGGATTAGGAGGTACAGAATGGTTGTGGATGATGTCCTCCCCTCTAAGCTTTCCTTGTGTTCCACTTCCTCCCCAGATTCCTTAAGGACTATTGTGAAAGGGGGTGTTTCTCTGACCTGGACCTCATTGACAATCTGGGCCCATCCATGCTGCTCAGTGACCGGCTCACGTTCCTTGGTGAGAGCTGCCTACAGTGTCCACACTGGTCTGTTATGGAGAACTCCATGGAATTACATGGATTTATGCTTTCTTCCATCTTGATATCTCCTGGTTTAGTGATGAGGGGAAAGCAAATGGTGAATCTGGTTTGGGATGCAGCTTGTACCCAGGGTGACCTTTACCACTGCCTTCATACCAGGTTCCTGCTCTGCTCTGAGCAGGACAGGCCCAAGTCCTGACACTCCAAACTTCTCTTTCCTTTTTTTCCCAGACTGTATCACTACCTTGAGAGGCTCTGAAATACTAACAAATGCTACCTTAGGGGGTTCAGTAGAGGAGTAATCCACTGGTTTAAGTTATGTTGACCTTGGTATAATTTTAATAAGTTCTCCAAAGTCTCCAGTGTGTGGGTTCAGTGTGCCAGTCACGCTCACTGGAACAAGAGCCCTCCCCGCCCTCTCACTGAGCACTTGTGCCAAGAGACACTGAGGTCCTCCAGCTCATTTCCTTCAGGTACCACACCATCCTTCTCCTTCCTGGCACAAGGCAGGCTGTGGTAACCTGCCCCTCTGCCTGCAGCAGCTCTGTGGCCTTTGATTCATGGACCAAAACAGCAAATTGATTTCTCTGATGCTGGGAGTAGAAATCTCAATTTCAGGGCCCAGAATCCAATAGGAATTTGGAACAGCTGTCAGCATTGGACTGACTCCCCTCTACCTGATGCCACCCTTACAGGGAGGGTGAGCATGAGTTTTATCTGTTGCCACTTGGTCCAGCTTGTAAAACTGGAACTGATTTTCCTTCATTAAAGCTTATCCTAAGCGAGGTCTAGAAGTTAAACATGACTTATTAAATTGGTAATCCCACAGCTCTGCATGCCCAGCATCATCTGGTAACTGTCAGCCCCGGAGAAGCCTTTTCCCTTTCTGCTCTTTCTAAATAACCCTGAAAAGCCTGAAAATATTTCTGCCTGTTTTTCCCTTGGGGTTTTTAGAACCTTTGGTGTACCTTTGTTGGACAACTTCACCATGTCTCTGCCTTGAGCTCAAGCATTAGTCAAGGTGAATCTGAATGGGGATCATTAACTTCCAGTATTGTGACAGTTTAGTGGATACAGAATGAGTCCCACTTCCATCCTCAGCCACTTCTCTCATGCTGGATATTGATCTCACTAATTCTTAGCAAATGCAGAACTTTCCCTATTAACAGAGATTGCAGGTTCCATTTAAACAACCAAGGAAGAAGGTGCAGCCTTTCAGACCTCCTGATACTGTGACCCCAAAAAGGATATTGTCTCTGCTTTCTAAGCCACTGGGGCACTGCTCCCCTGCAGACACTCAGCATGAGGCAGCAGCAGCCACTGACCAGTCTGATGCAAACCCTGAAGCTCACCCAGAACAGCAGCAGGGTTTGGCTGCCCTTTCAGGGAGGCTCTGTTGGCACTTCATGCACCAGATTCTCAATCCTCCAGACCGGGCTGCTTTGGGCTCGTTTTGGCTGGGGGTGGTTCTGCCACGGGCTTTGTGGGAGCAGAGGGATCTCCCAAGGCCCAGCAGCCCCTGATGCCTTGTTTTCCCCACCATGTGGCAGGGAAGTACCGGGAGTTCCACCGGCTGTACGGGGAGAAGCGGTTCCCGGAGGCGGCGCGGCTGCTGCTGACGCTGATGACGGCTCACATCGCTCCCTGCTCCTTCTGGATGACGCTGCTTACTGACGCCCTCCCGCTGCTGGAGCAGAAGGAGGTGAGGTCCTGCTCACACCGACATAGCCCCCCAGGGGGCCTCTTTTTTCCTGACAAAGGAGCTCAAAGTGGTGACCCTCCCTTCCTGCTCCTGCCAGGACCTGTCCATGGCGGTTCCAAGTGTTCCAGCAGTGGGAACACAAAGGGACCTAGGAAGGGATAAGTTGACTCTTACTTCGGTTCCCTGCTGTTAGAACGGCAGTGGAATTCATTTGCACTGGTAATTTTAGCACACACTGCATTCAGCTCCTTTGGGTACTTGGCTTGAAGGTTTTCCAGTGCTTCCTTCTTCTAAGCACAGTTTTTCCTTTAAGATCCATCAAGAAAAGGACAATTCAGCAATTACAGACCCACAGCAACCACTCTGACTTCACAGCTGACCCCAGCTGGTGTAGGAGGTGGCACTAGAGACCTCCCAAAGTCATACCCAGCCTGAATTATGCTTGGAACCTGTGATTTCAGGGGTCAGAATGGATATGTGGGAGTGTAAAAGCATTCTTTTTCTTTCAACTGCATTATCTTCTCAGCCTTTGTGATGTCTATAAATTTGATCTTTTTCAGTAAATACTTTGATTTCCACAGGTCATATTTTCAGCGGAGCAGACTTATGAGTTGATGCGATGCCTGGAAGACCTGACAGCAGGGAATCCAGACAAGCAGAAATTCCAGGTAGCCCCAGTTCTGAGGACAATTGGATAATGAATTGAGGAGGGACATGGGAAAGGTCAGGGAGGGAAACTCTGCATTTATATTCCTAGTGGGGTCATAAGAGAGGGACAGCCCAAGTCCCACAGACTGGCACAGTGGGTTCAGGGCAGTCAAATGAAGCATCAAGAAGAGACTGAAGTTTTCACAAAGCCAGTGCAGGAGTGTTCCTACTCCTCATGTTCTGATGGTTTGCACTGGACCATAATGCTTTTCCAAGATAAATAATTGCACGTTACATAGGCAATGAAGAGCTGATGATGTTGCCATTTAGCAGCTCTGGCTCTGAGCATTCAGGCACAGAACAGGGAACTATTTGCTGCACATGCAAAGCCCTGTAGCATCCAGGGAATGAAAAGGCTTGTCAGTGCTCTCTTGGGTTGAGCTATTAAGTAGGAAATGTAGCTTTTGCTCTTCTCTTGAGGTCCCTGTAACAGGTAAATACCTCTCAGTTACCTGCATATTCACTTTCCAAACCCTGAGACAGACCCTGTCACCAGCTCATTGCTGTATGCAGTCCCCTAATCCAGGCTCTGCTCCCCTGCAGGATGATGACGTTGAGACAACCAAAGTGGAAATGCTGAGACTTGCCCTTGCACGGAACCTCGCACGAGTCATCGTCAAAGAAGGCACCATGGAAGGGTCTTGAAGACTGCAGGGTGTTCTTCTTCCTCTGGGGCTTGCTGTACATAAACTGACTTTTTCTAAGAATAAATGTTTTGTTTTGCAGATGGCTTGGTCATTTGTTCTTGTCTTCCAAAAACAACTTAATGTAGGCTTTTTATTTTACCTTTTATGAAGGACCTGCATCAAAATACTTTGGCTGCTTGTTCCAGCTTGGTCTGGCAGCCCTCCCCTGGTGAAGTGAGCCTCACTACAGCTTTTCCTTGGATTTTATGTTTACTTTGCCTTTAACACCCAAAACTGAAAATGAAGGCCACCTCTTAAACCATTAGGGTTTTAGAAACTGGACCCTCTCTATTTTTGCTTAGGAAGGTCTTGAGTCGATAGTTTGAGGCTTTTTCCAGAAGCAGCACTGCACTTCAGAAGCCTTCATGAGAAAGGGCCAGCACAGAGCCACGTAGGGAAAATTATTTATTCAACATGCAGCAGCACAAATGCATTGAAGAAGTATGTACAGGTAGGAGTGCTGGGGACGAAGCAGGAACCTCACCCTATAGACAAGGAACATTCATAGTTTAAGTTCCAAAGCAGCAGGACTGTGGTGCGCGTCCATGTCTCGGTGGCTGCTGCTCTTCACGGAAAGCACCTGTGCTCTCCTGCCTTCCTCCAAGTCACAGTGAGATCCACACGCAGGGAAGCAGTGACCCTGCTCCTCAGGACACACCACCCAGGCACCGCCTCCACGCCTACTGTCTAAAGTGCTGGCAAGATCATGTCGGAGGCAGAAAGCATTCTCTCCTTGTCCATTAATTTAAAACAGCTTTCTTTAGGATCCAAACAACCCATCCCTCTCCCCTGTGTTCTACATCAGGAAGCTGACAAGGCTGAGATCTCCACAGGCTTCTGACCAAGACAAGCTTGGATTCCACCTTCAGGGGCTCCTGCAGCTGCCTGGTGCCTCTGATGAGGTCCTCAGGCCTGTGAATCCCCTGTTTTTCATTTCTAGGGATTTTTACCCTGCAGCACAGTAAAGAAAATTCAACTATGAATAACTGTGAGCTGTGTTTGCAGCAATGGTTTTACAGCCACCATTCATTCCAGCATCATGTTCTCCTCTGGAGTTTTCCTACGTGAGGCAGGAGCCTCTGTACTGCTTTTCTCTGTGCTGCTCCCACTCCACGTTTGAGAACTGTTGCCTGACAGCCCTGCTGGAAATGCAGAGCTGAGTGTCCAAGGACTGAGCAAGCACCTCTCTGTGCTTGTGTCAATGGGTGTTAAAAACCCCCATTAATTTACAACAGTCTGTCTCAGAGCTCACTGAGGCACTGCTTGAGACTGGAAACTGAGAAGAAAGAAGGGGCTGCTGGAACCAAGTTTTAGTGATTTAAACCTTATTTCTAAGAGATTGTAGCTAAGGGATCAGTTCTTCTGTTAGCACTGATGTCCAGCAAAACTGTTTTCCCCTTTGTGGGGACAATTGCACTTTGCCACTTAATACAGGGAACAAAGAAAATGGGGCATTAACCCAGCACGCCCCATGCAGCCCAGGGGAGCCTCTTCCTTTCTCTGCCTGCTTGTTCTGTTTTAATACCCTACAGCTCTATTATTTACATCTTGTAGGTCATTGTACTCAGCTCAATAAAACACAGTATTTGTCTATACCAGTAACACTGCCTGCATGAGGGGACATGAGAGGCATCTCTCCTTATCCCTGGATTCAGTCACTCACCCTGACTAGTGATTGTAAAGAGTTCTGTGCTCCAGGTGCTGTCCTCCTCCAACACTGACCAATACCCTCCAGCCCTCTTTCCACCTCACTATGCATTTCCTCTTTTACCCACACTATGGAATGCAATGAAGGCAAGAAAAAAAAAAACCAAAACCAGTGCAACCATTTGCAGACAAAACTCAGCCCCAGCTACCCAAATGGATGCCCCAGGGTGGCAGCCAGCAGCATAAAATAAATATAACAAGTAAAGATACAGCAGTAGAGCACACACGGAGCGAGGGGCTGCTTGCACAGGCCCTTGGGAATGAAGCAGCAGAGGGGGAAGGGAGCTAAGTGCTATTTCAGTGTAAAAAAGGAAGCATTCCCTCTTGGAGCAGCATTATTGCTCAGCATGCTCACGGGCCCATGTGGCACAAGGAGGTCACAGTCCCAGGGAAGGCTCTGTCAGGGCTCTGCGCTGAGCTTGTGGCATCATCACCCCACAGCCTGTCGGAATCTCTGGACAGCAGTGTAGGAAAAGCCAGCTAAATCCCTTTCTGCCGACAGGTCTTCCCTCAAAATACAATAACTTCAAGTTTAATAGAGTGGAAGATAGAACCAGATTCACCCAGAGGTCAAAGTAAAAGCAGCCAGCACTGTCTGTCACTGGCTGCCTCTCAGTCCATGCTTGGCATAAGTGTTCCAGGGCCCCTTCAAATGTGGGGCACAACATTCTGGACTAAAGCTACAAGCAGAGTGGTCAGGACATGTAAACAAAGCTGAACATCACCAGTGGATAGCATGTGTGTCCCTCCCCACGGCATATCCGTTCCAGTCCTGTGGGATCCTGTCCTGGTCCTGTCAGAGTCTCTGGCAGTGTCCTAAGGTCATAGATTCCCCCACTGCTCTACCGGGGGAAACTGATCCACTTCGCCCACTTCTGTGCTGGGCTGATCTCCCAGGGTGAAGGTCAGTCTGTACCTCAGCCTCACCTTCTCCTGCAGGAAAGACAAAACCCAAAAGCAATGTGAGAACAGTCCCAGCTCAACAGCCCTGAACAAAACACTTCACTGTTACAGCTCTACAGAGAGCACAAGACCTCTGTTGTACAGAGCAGGGGCAGGAGGGCTCAGGTTAAGTTCATTGAGTTCAGATATTTACAAACCTGAGTTATTCACCTTACACTTTTTATACCAACAAACTTTTACTGCTTAACACAGAGCAGAATGAGAAAAGCATAAATGACCTGTGAGCATAGACTGCACAGACGTGGCCAGTTGCTCAGCCACTTTCCAGAGAGGCTAAAGACTGCTGCTGGAAAAGTTCCAAAAATTAAATTCCTCATCATGTAGAGAAAGATAAAACACTTCCTGCTTTGAAAAATGCCTTGCAATACAGTTAGCACAAGATGGAAGCAGCCCTTCAATGACAGCACCTTCATGTACCCACAAAGTTTTTTAAACATCCACTAAACCTGTCTGACATTCATCCTTTCATCTCAGAGATTTCAGCTGATACTTGAAGGGTACTTTTGTTGTAATTCTCAAGTATAAACATCTAAATCTGTCAAACAATTAGAAAGTCCTTCAGCTTTGTGCTTTCAGAGCTGGCTGATTGAATGAGTGACTACAGCAAGGAAAAATAGCTTCTCAGATGCTCCTAGCATCATCAGCAGAAAGGGAAGTGTCAAGCCCGTTGTGTCCCTGGTCACAGGTACTTCCTCAGAGAATGATGGAACAGACATGATCTGACATTTGTCTGCTGTACTGCTACAGCACCAGTTAATTTAGCATTGATGTAATTATCAGCAAAGCCAGACACATTCAGTGCACAAGAGAGTTAAACTCCTGATGCAGCTTTGCTACCCTTTAAAGCTGAGCCTGACATGATCCTTGCCCTTTTGCTTGAAGAAGTATTCTGCCCTTTCTCATACCTCTCTCCCTGCTGAAGACTGTTGGGAAGAACCTCCTCTAGCCCTGAACTGAAACAGCAACATTCCATGGTAACCACTTCTGTAGGGCACATTAGAATCACAGATAATTAAGGTTGGAAAAGACCTCTAAGATCATCAAGTCCAAACTTTTAGGAACAAACAGCTGTAGCTGCTCAAATGTTTGGCCCCACTCCTCCACAGAGTTCAGCTGATGTCAAACGTGTCTGAAGAGGGCAGGATAAATCCCACTGTCCCTCTCACCTTTGCAGGATTCGCCAGAAGCATGACCTGGGTGATGGCAGCTGGTGGCTGGATGGGATTGAACGGAGACAGCTCAGTGCCAGAGGGTGGCTGTAGCTTCACTTTCATGGACTGCAAATGAAAATAGAGAGCAAAACCTCAGGGGTGATCTCCTGCCATGGCGACAATGAAGGATGCATGCACAGGCTGGAGGGACAACAGCACACATCCAAATGGAAGAGAATCAACCCACAAGTGAGAATGAGGGAACAAGAGCCAGCCCAGCTTGCAAAACACAATAGGAACAGGTAGATCTTGACTCATCCTGTTCAGTGTTTTCTGCCTCTGACAAGAATCTGTGTTCTGGAAAGAGCATAGCCTATGGAAAAGTCAGACTAGGTTGTCCCAAGTCCCTGAGTCCACGGCCAGGCCTCCCTGGATGCAGTCTGTGTCCCACGTGTCCCTACCTTGGGCACGGCCGCCTGCAACACGATATTCCTCACAGGCAGCGGCGCCGTGTTCAGCATGGACACCACCACGACCAGCACATCCGAGCGTCCCGGCGGGCACTCCCTGGCAAAGTGCAGCAGGATCCGGAACCCGTTCTTGTCGTAGGCTGTCACGGGCAGGGCACTGCCTGCCACAGGGAGAGAAGGGTGAGGATCCAGGTTCATGCTGCAACAGATGGTCTGAGGCAGCATCAGGTGATCAGGATGTTTGGCTGGAGCTGCTCATCCCTTCTCTCTATTTCATGAGCTTTGACAAGAAGATTTGCCTTTAAAAATATCCAGAGCAAAGTGAAAAACTTCAAATACTTACTGGGTTTAATGGATTCCAAGGGAACATGGACATTGGCCAAAGAAATTTCAGGTGCTTTCATGGGACTGCCTTGCTGCTGGAATGATACTGGCTGGAAGAGAGGACTTCCTGATCCAGCAGTGCAGCTGCTTGGGAAGGGAGCTGGAGGGGCTCCAGAGGCAGTGGCTGGCAGCCCTGCAGGTGCTGCTAATGGGGCAGGGGTGACAGTGGTTGGCAAAGTAACCCCAGGGAACACTGAAGGTGTTGCCATGCCTTGGGTGGCATTTCTGCAAGAGAGACAGAAAAGCTGTGGTGAATGGAGCTGGAAGTGAAGCAGGAATTTCACCAATACCCAGAGGTAACTGTGGGGCTGACTTTCAGTGGGACTTAGAGAAATTCAGCAGCAAGCCCTGGCTTTCCCAAGGCAAAGCCGTTTTCCTTTCCAAGGATGGCTGTGTGAAGAATTTCATGTTCTCAGGAAAGGACTGATAGAGGTTTTGTAAGCATCTCGTATTCTCAAAATAACAGGTGCTGTTTTCACTGTAGTTTTACTTTATATTTGTGTGTGTTCTCAAAACATGCTCTCTCTACCTCATGGAATAGTGGTAGAGAGGCGTTATGCCATTTAGCCAATCACACAGCTGTTAGTGAAAGACCCTATAAAAAGGTATGGATTTTACAATAAAATTTCCTTCTGATTCTTTGGAATTCAGAGTCTTCTCTCCTCATTCTACGCCTTACAGCTACACATAACGGGTCATCACAAGGACAAAGCAGCAGCCTGGAGTCAGGCTGGAGTCTGTGACTCTCTGTACGGTCTCACGTAAAGAGAACTACAAGGACAGGGATGGTGGTTGGGTCGGGGTCAGTTCTTTAAGTCAGGAAGGAAATGAGGCCTCTTGTACCTTAACAGCTAGTTCCCCTTCACACCACACTTTTGGATCAGGCAACAGTACAGCTGTGTGCTCCGCCCGCCCTTCCCTCCCAGAGGTGGGAAACTCGTATTAGTTTGTAAACTGAAACCTCTGAGAAGAAAAATCCCAATCCCACATTTCTACCAAACCACAGTGTTGAAAGTCACCCTCAGAACCTGGCACTACAGTGAGCTTGGCTTTCTAACTGCAGAGCCAAAGCAAAGTCAGGACTTTGGTTACCCTTTGGCTTCTTCAAGGAGTTGTCCCAATGCATCCATCTTTTGTGACATATTGCTCCCCACAGACGAGCTGAAGTACCCAGGAGCAGCTGGAATAGTCTTAGGAGGCCCTGCAGGGGCAGCTGGTACAGCAGGAAATACAAATGGTGCTGAGTTTGGTGCTGGGATGCTGGGAGCAGTCTGGGAGGCTGGGAAAGCAGAAGGCAGTGTGGCTGATGTCCCACACGTGGTCTGTGATGTATGATGGAGAAGAGGGTTCCCTGCAGGGTGGCAAGCAGTCACCATCTTCAGATTAAAGAAATCCAAGTCCAACTGCTCATTCTGAAAGAGAGGACAGGCAGATGCTCCAACTCATTGCTGTCCTTGACACAGAGATGGCACTGCTCTGTTACAGAGGGACAGAGGTTTACCACAAAAACAGGTGCCGGGCGACAAGCAGCAAAGTCTGTAGCCTAAGTCAGGGCTACATCTGATCTGTAATGTAAGCAAAGCAAGGACTAACATCATGGGGACAGATGGGACACTGAGAAAGCCAGGTTCAGAGACACCTACTCTGTGTTTAAACACACCTATCCCAGATTCTAGGCTAAGCCAGACTGCCCCTTTGCCTGTGTGTGTGATCATATGCTTCTCCAAGGTGACAGTGTGTCCTGAGACTTCTCACAATGTCAATCTCTCCCTCCCTCCCGTTCCCTGAGACTCCTCCTTTGTACCTCAAATACGCTCCACTGGTTGTTTTCCGAGGTCTCCTTCCCTGCTGCAGGGGCTAGGTCATTCAGGCCTGAAGGGAAAAACAACCGGAGGAGAAAACGAATTCATTGTCATTCCTTGGCTGCTGTTTTAGTACCATCAAAACTTGATTCAGCTCTTCCAGAGCCCAAGAACCTGATGAAATACTGAGATGGACTGCAAGTCTGTGATGAGGAAGAGACTGACAGCACCAGCAGCCAACAGTCATGCCCTGCACACAGCTCTTCTAACCCATCCTGATTAGCACTGCCTTCTGCTGTTCACATCTGGGCTCCACAGACAGGCAACCTGCAGGCTCCTATGCACAGCCCCTTTTGAGGCACCTTCTCCATAGCACAACCCCACAATCAGGGATTCATCTGTCCCAAACTGCAGCCTGTACACACAGAACGCCCCAGCAGCCCCAGAGATCAGATTTCAATTGCACCAAACAGTTACTTTCTTGCAGCCAGCTCTGGGAAGAGATTTTAATATTGACTCACTGACCAGGGCTTACATTCAGAATGATGCAAGGGAGTGTTCCCAGGAATCCAGGAACATGGAGAACGCAGAAGCAGCCTTTCTTAGGATGGATTGAGCAGCCCTTTTGCAGGCCCCTCAGCATCTTACCCAAGCACAGGAGCTCCTCATCCAGCAAGGACAGGGAGTTGGTTGTGCTGCCCTGCTGAGCGGACGCTGTTTCCACCTGGCCGGAGGAGCTGCTGCGCAGCGGCGCGAACGACTGGGGAGGAGGAGGGAGGATGGGGATTTCAGCTGGGCCAGGGGCTGTGCTGGGGGCTGGCGTCAGGCTGCTGGGTGGCATCGGAGGTGGTGGGCTGCTGGTGACATCCAGTCCAGCAAGGTCAATGAGGGTGTTGAGATTATTGGTGGAGTTACTCCCTGCAGCAGACAGGAAAAGAGCACGGCTAGGAAAGAAGGCAAAAGGCTCAGAGCAAACCCTTCAGTGTGTGGAAGAAATTAGGAGAGATGGTTTAGATCCTCATCTGAGCATGGCTTATGGCTCTTTGTAACAGAGAAAGGATATTTGCTCTCTGGGCTATGTAAATCAACACAGATACTTAAAGAATGAATATCTTCTGCAGCCACTGCTCTTTCCCCAGTGCTTCACAATTCATGATCTCTTCAAAAATCTTTTGAACTCAGATGAGGCCTTGGGAGATCCTATAGCATTATAATAAACAGAAGTTACCAGAGAGCTGGAAAGCTGAAGGAAATTCATACCACCTCAATCTTTATATTTAGAACAGTCTTGTCCCAATAAGATGCTGACAGGCAGCAGCAATAAAGTTGGAATTTTGCGTCCCAAATGGTAATTTTGTCACACTCATGTCCAGAGATTTCAATGCTGAAGCTGAATTGTGAAGTGGGCAACTGGCCTGAATTCACAAATGGAATTACTTGCAAAAACAGGAAAAGGACCCCTGGTCCGGCTCCTACTCTTCAGCTCTTGTGTTTTGATAAAATTATCTTCTTCTTACACATTACCATTAAGAAACAGGACCAATGCAGGAAGGAAAATGTATGAGAACTTCCAGCCACACAAACTGCTCACATGCAGGTTTGCTACTGATGTCATCAAAGGTTTCGATAATATGGACTGAGCAATGGAGAATGCAAAGCTGCAACACTGCTGCTCCTGTCCAGAATTGTTTATCTGCTGCCCAGGAGCCCTCTTGCTCCCCTCTGATTCACAAACTGTTGGCCACGAGAACCATCAAAAGCTACTTTAACAAAACAGGAAATATTGTTCATAAGACTTAGAATCGCAGGATTCGAAAATTAAACAATTTGCTTCCCAGGAACTCACCTTCCACTACAGACATCCCAGGGAGATCCACTTCACCATTGATCACTTGCCCCTCTATTATTTTTTTATAGGAATTTATCACACGCGATAAATTGTCACTGGCCTGCAGAATATCCCCTACAAGAGAGAGAAAAATGACCTCCAAGGCTTTAGTCACTTTGTTCCCCACTAATGCTGAGAGTGCTCAGTTGCCAGCTAAACAATCAGCAAGAAAAAACATGAATATTTGGCTATGAGCTCCGTCACTCTGCCTGTGCCACATTTCTATAAGCAATACCGTGACCTTTTCTAGCTCCACACACACTGCAGTAACAAGAAAAAAAATGAGCCCAAGGTTGTTCCTCACAGCAACTCCCTTCCCCTCCCAAAGCAGCAGCTGTCCCCCATTACTGCTCCCATCCTCCTGAACCAACTTTACTATCCAGTCCTTGCCTGAACTGAAATGATAAGCACAAAGAGGGAAGGATTGTCCTTTTTTAAAGCAACAAGAACCCACAGTGAGGAAATTACTTTATAGCTGAACCCTTACAAAGGCAAGGACCACAAAAGCAATTAAAAAAGGACAAGTGTAGCTTAGTTTACCCAAACTGCTGTCATTATCCTCTGTCTCACTGGCCAGCTTGAACAGTGTCCGTCTTTTGGTTTCACACCTTTCGTAGAGCTCCTGAAAGACAGATTAGGACAAAGGGTTTCACCAGCCAGGAGCCACTGCCAGCAGCACCAGTCAGCACAGAACAGACCAGTCTCAGCATGCTGACTGTGCCAGTGTGGCTGCACAGCCAGGATGGCCCAGTGTGCCCAGCTCACAATGCTGAGCAGCATTACATGAGCCTGGGCTAACACAACCTGCATTCCCAACACATTTCTCAGTCCTCTCTCACATCAGCATTTATGGCCAAGTTCTAGTCCAAAAGAGATGTTCCTTCTTTGTGTAGCAGTCCCTAAAAAAGCCTGAGGAAGAGCAGAATCATGCTTCAGCAATTAGGCTTCAATTGTGCTGCAACCACTACTGAGTCTGCAACCATACAGCAGAAAGGTGGCAATAACAAAATGGTTCACACAAACAAACAAGTTTCTTAGAAGTCCTACCACTGTTTAAAGACCTTGTTCTCAAAAATAAGTAGGTTTAATTTTTTTAATAAGATAATGTGCAATTCTTAAAGGCTCTGGGCCTACCAAGTCATCCCTGGTGGTTATTTAGATTTTCACTTTGCTGATGTTCTCCTAACCCTGTAACACAAGCTAAAACTCTTCCTCTGAAGGGGAGGCACTATTTTCTGCCCTATTCAGCCTTTAGTTTATTCATTCACAGTGCTGCAATGGACAGTTATGACCTGCAATCCATGTGTCCTTATACGATCCAGAATTACAAACTGCAGCTTCTAGGTTCTGCCTTTGGAGAACAGCTGCATCTCACTTCAAGCATACACGAAATGGAGCTACTCCCCAACCAGTCTTTTGGTGAAAGGCACTAAAAAAACATAGATATTTTCTTGTCTGCTGTTTGCAGCAACTGCTCCTGCTTCTCCCCACTGCTCTCTGTTTTACTGCAGTGTTTGTAATTCTCTGCGGAACTCAATTCTGTAAGAAAGGACTGACTCCTGGATTGCTGGGAAGAAGGAGCAGCTCACACCCACCTTCATGAGCTCCCTGTCAGCCTCTGATGAGTCCTCTTTGCTGTAATGAACCAGCATTTCATTCAGCAGCTTCACATTGTTGTTGACCTCCTCCAGCGTGTGCATGCGCTTGGTCACCTTCTGGATCCGAGCCTCATCCTTCAGGGTGGAAAGCACAGACAGAAAGGGTGAGTTTCCTTCTAAAAGCTCACAGTAACACAACCACAGATATTATCTGCAAACGTGTCAAGTAATGGCTATTTAAGGTTAAGCCAGAAAAAAGCAAACAAAACCCTTCTTTGTTCATGTGAAGCTTTCTTTATTTTATTGTCTTTTCACCACCATTCTGAAATTACAGGCAACCTCATATTTCCAAAAAGTCTCATTAGATAGACTTCAATGTATAATTACACTACTAAAAAAGTTCCCAGAAGTTCCTTTCTGACCTTTTCAGAAGATTTTTTTTTTGTTCACTTGATGCAATTTAACAAAAGAGATGTGTTTGAAGCAAAACATTTACTAAGAACAACAAGCACACTCTGGTAGAAAATGTCCACCCATCTCTGACTGGAGATTCCAACTGAAGACGTAGGAGAATCTGCCCTGGGGACAAGAGGAGCTTGAATGAAATATCTTGGTAACCTTTACAACCACTACAGTCCAGAAGGTATCCTTTTATTTGCCAGAATTCCAGTGAGTCATTTCCTGGACTCCAGAGTTTGGAATGACTGCATGGGTGGATGCAGCACAGCCCTACAAACAGGAAGGTGTTTCCATGAACTTGTTTGTGAGAAGACCCAGTCCAGAGACTCAGTCCTCAGCAATCCAGGTTGCTGCCACCAAACCTTGATATGAAATCCCACCTTGAAGATGGAAATGTGGTCATTTACAACAAGAGACAAGATTCCTGCCCCATCCTCCACCAGAGACACCAACTGTAGACATTCCTGTGACACAAACATCTCCTAGGTACAAGCTAGAGATCCACTCCTAAGCTCTGCACCATTTGAAAACAAATTGCTTAAAACCTGGAAAGCAGACTGCTGACCTGAACCGATCCTACAGGAATTTCTTACCTCTTTTACCATGGATTTTATAAGTTTGTTGGCCTCTTGTAAATCATCTGGGTTTTTGCTTTTCAGCAGCTTGGCTAGAAGCTGAAAAATAAGAATATGAAGGAAAAAAATAAAGACCTTTGAGCAAAGGGAAAAGAATCTATATGAACAATTCAGGGGAAAAGAGATACAGCTCAGTATTACAAAGCTCACATAGCTTCCATAGTTACAGGGACTTCAGCAGGAAGTGCCTCCCATTTAGAGTTTATTATCTATGTGAGTTGCTGCATTCCTACTTTTACACAGGACGTATTCTGTGACATCTCAGCAACTTCTGGCAATAGATAGTTATTCCTCTCATACATTATTTTTCCTCCTGTGTGTGAAACACTCTCTGCTTTCCAGTACTTCAGCAGAATGGCACTTTAACAGGAGTAACCCCAAAATGGTAACACAGACAAGGTCTTAACTGGAACTTTGGGTTAAGCAGGTGGACAAAGCAGGGAACCCTGCAAAAGTACAGACCATCTCCCCCCAGAATAAAAGCCACATTATTATACTTTGCTTTTTTATTCTAAATGTGCACTGAGTAATCACTTTTCATTAGTGATTTTGACACAAGCCTTCACTGTACCTTGGATTTCTCCTCATCATCAAACACTGGGTTCTTGGGACGAGGCGGTGGGGAAGGAATCAGTGTTCTGTCTGCAGGAATCGCGGGATCAAACGTGACAATCCCTGAAAGCAGAAAGGGAACCTCTGTGGGTCAGCACACACACTCACACCAGGCAGGGCACACACACAACAACACCACCACCACCACCACCACCACAACAACAACACACATCCAGCCCCTGACACTGCCACGCTGTTCCAGTGAACAATACATCCAAATCTCTAAGCTGACTTTTACCTGGATGCTCTCCCAACCCCACGACATGAGTTAAACTCTCCTTCTTAAGAGGAGGAACCATTTTCAGCCCCATTCAGCCTTTAGTTTATCCATCCACAGTGCTGCAAGGGACAGTTACGACTTGCAATCTGTAAGTCCTAAAAGGACAGGATGGTTTCCAGAGCTTTCATGGAATCTTTTTTTTCTTGTGAAGCTACTGAGTTTTTTTTCATTGTGCCTACACAAGAAATGTGTGTCGGCTGAACTAAAGGAACAGCTGCAAAGCCATTTAGTTAAAAGAACACAAAAAGCTACTTGGAAGCCCTTACTTAACGTTAAATTAGACTTGTTCAAATCATCTAATAACTACTTCCACAAAATAAAAGAACTTAGAAAAGGCCCTTCAAACCAATACAAAAGTATTTGCAAGGTATTTCACTAATTTAGTTAACAGAGCCAACCCAACCCTGCCCAAGGCATTTACACATAATGAAAAGCTTTTCAGAGAATTTCTCCCTTGTATTATCTCCCCTCAGAGCTTGCCTTGACCCCATTTAATTAGAAGCTGTATATTTTGTGACGCTCTTGCTCAAAGCCCAGGCTGGAGAGAATGCATGAGTGAGCAACTGACTCCTTACCTTGTCTCTTCAGCATGTAGTAAGCATCCTTGATTTTGGATTCCTCTGGCAATGCCACAGTCCAGCTATACAGCAATTCAATCACTTTGGACTTCACCTTCTCTGAGACTCGGTCCCCCAGGTACTAAGTGTGGGAAAAAATATCCAAATTCTTCATGTTCTTAATTTCTTTTTAAAAATAAAGCTCTGTGGAAGCTCAGTCAAATACATTCAAAGGTGTATGATCCAAGTTCAAAGATGGTCTAGGGTACATCTCATTAGAAGGAAAAGTTGTTCCTCTAATAGATTTGAAATAACAGTGAAGAAAAGCTTTGTGATCACCTTCAGCAAAAGAAAAAGCAGCTATTCTGCTGGCTCCAGGATTTTGCTATTTTAAAAATTACAGCAATACAAAGAACCACCCCCTCTTCTGTCTTATGGGAAAGAATCTGGGAATGCATTGCTGCATCAATCATGCCATAGGGAAGATTTGCAGCACATTAAACTCCTCATAAATGTTGAGGGACTTTGCATGGCACTCTTTACACAGCAAATCAGCAGAATGAGGACTAGAACTCCATGGTGTGTTGTCAAACCTCTTGTTTTAACCTCTGCATCACATTTCTCTTCCACTATCACTGCAGTTTTGGTTTTTAAAACAACTCAGCCCAAGTTTTAGAGGCCCTTTAGAGTTACCTGAAGGATCAGAACAGCCCAGAGACTGCATAGTGATGGCAAATTAGTACAACTTCCTGAGAAACTTAGTAAGGCATTTAAAAAACCCCAAACAACAAGAGCTTAGCTAACAAATGCTCTTGAATATAGACTAGTAAGTGCAATGAGCCAAACAGAACACTGCAAATATTTTGGATGCTGTCTGTAGCTTACAGAGGTCAAACAAAAAGCAGCTACAGCTGTAATGCTCAGGGACTAACCTTTGGAGACACAACTTTTATTAACTCGTTTAAAAAGCGAAACTTCCCAACTTCATTATGAAATCTTCTCCCACAATTCTTCATACAAGCTTCCAGCACCTGCATTCAAGGAACAGAAACAGGCTGAAAGCAAAGGGGAAAACCCTACAATAACAGTGTGTGTTCTCCTTAGAGGGGAGGTTAAAGGGCTCCTGAGACAAGTATTCCTGCTCCATGCAGACATCTATCTCGCATCTTTAGGGATGACACATCAAAGCAGGCTGGTGTCCCACCCTCATCCAGGTGTATCTGGGTCTGTGTTATCTCAATACTTGACCTCAGCAATAAACACAAATCTTGCCAGAAGATAAGAAAGGAAAGCAGCTCAAACTAACCCAGAGTTGTTTCTGGACACTTTAGGGATGGAACTGTGCTGCCTCCCACCTCCCACTCCCTCCTGGGGATCAGGGCACTCAGCCCCCAGCTGACCCCATGGACACAGCCCTCTACTCCACCCAGGTGATGCAATAGGATACAAGCCTGGATTTAAGAGCAGGGGTAAGGACTACCTACTGTCAAGGCTTGGACTGCCTCCCATTCCTGTGGTGACTGGATTTTATGAGCCAGGAGTCTCACAGCTATCTGTGGCCTGGAAGAGAGCAGGTAAACACCATGGAGGCTTTTCACACTTTCACAAATTCTAAAGTAAAGTAAAGATTTTAAAGATGTGAAGCTCCATCAGCATTATCAGTGATAACCCCATTTTACCGACTGGTAAATGGAATAATTTTGGCCAGATGAGAACCCTGGAGATGCTGAACCTGAAATTAGAAGCAGATTCAGAATTCCCAGTTTCCCAGTGCTCAGTCTGGATTAGCCACGCTGCCTTTCACAAGAGAGGCAGCATCTTCTCTCTGTTGTAGCCAGCACTTCCTTGCAATATCAGTATATATAAAAGAAAACGTAAATGTTTGATAATAGAATCTCACACTTCATACTGTGAATGTTGATTTCTTAAGTCTAGAGCAGTTTGAGACACCCACCCTTCAAGTTCCTTGTTGATCTGGTCACAGAATCCGATGATGTATTCCCAGTCTTCTTGCCTGTTGGATGGGTTGGTGGCTTTATCTTTGGCAAGGGAAAGAGAACATATCAATCAAGAGAAGAAACAGTATAAAAGGTCACACTTTCCTAGAGCAAAACATCTGATATCCACTGCCAGTTCTAAAAAAAGGAGAAAGAAGTTCACATGTAGTATGTCTGTTCAGGGAAAAGGGTGTGTCCAAGTTGAGACATCCAAACATCAGTAAGAACCACTGCTTCCCAAAGGAAACAGGTGGCCAAATCTCAAGTGTTTAGAGCCAGCCTATTCCCATATCCTAAATGAGAGCACAGAATATTTCAGCTCACAGTTTCCTCTGCCTGAAATGCTCTTTCTATTTGGCTGTAAGAATAAACTCTTTAAAGGTTAAACCCTCACACCTTCTACATAGGAAATTATTTTTGTATTCTCTGGGAATTTTGCAGAAGCAAGAGCTGGAACATCAGATGTTTAATATCAGTCATTTAGCATTAGCACTTGCTTTTGGACTGCCAGCTGATTTGATTGATGCCTTAGCATTTCTCCTGGGATTTATGAACTGAAATTTATTATTATACATAGAGTTCTTCTTGCAAGTAATAAACACTGCAGCCTGTACCTGATCAGGAACTCAAATCCTACATGCTGAAGCTAAGAGATCAACACTTTACTGACAGGGCTATTTCAGGCTCCTGAAGGATCCTCCCTTAAGCAGCAGGACCTCACTGACTGTATTGATTGCAGAGTAGTGAGGATATCAGCACCTCTTTGGTTATGAATGCATCTTCTCTATATACTTTATTTAACCTCGATGCAGCAATGAATTTATAGGAGATCAGATTCCTGCTTTAACCTAATTTTCCAGCCAAGATGACCAGACATAATGGTTTTTCTTTCTTGTAAGGGAAGAAAGAATGCACTGCACCTGTCCCTATATATCTAAGAGCTGGCATTTAAAAAACCTTCCTAAAAATTTTAATATAATGGAAATTAAATATTGCTTAGTCAGATAGTATAGAGCAGGGGATGAAGGGCAGGAAAAAACCCAACACATACCCCTGTACTTTCATCTCAGAGGGAAGCATAACAAAGCAAACACATGCTGCATTACTAAGTGTCATTTTTTATCACCACTAAAATATATCCTTTTACCTTTCCAGAGACAGCTAAACAGCTGTCAGGCATCTTATCCAAACCCTCTCTTTCCCAGTGCACCTCAGCCCTCCTACTGTGCCCATCCTGCAAGGTTTGCTCAGGTTTTCCTCCTCACTGAACAGTACTTGTAAAGCAAGTAAATCGTTCCACGGATTGCACAGTAAAATATTCCACTGGTGAATCTCTGTGCCCACTGCTGACCTTCATGGGACCCTCGATAAGCACAAGACAGCAGTGAGGGAGGAATAACTACAAGATAACATCCTGTAGAACTCATTGAGCTACCAAGCTGGTCTTAAACTCAAGAGATTCAAGGGAAGCTCAGTTTAAAAGACAACTTCTGCAGAGCCTAAGAACTGTTCCAAATATGTGGCACCTAAACCTTATTACCACATTTCCAACTGATGAACACCCTGGAAGCATCATGAAACCATGGACTTACAACAATCTAAAGCCTCTTTAGGCAAGCCAAACAGCACTGTGGTAGTTTGGTGCTCCAAAGCACCTCTTGTGCTCAGCAGGCCCAGAAGAAAAACATTCAGTTCCTGGCTGGCATTAAGGGAATTTACTTAATAAATGCAGGAGGAGCACAAACAGATAAGGACACACAACCAACTGGACTCTATTGGCTGCACATCGTGAAATGAGGAAAATGGTTGTGGTACAAACAGGAAAATGCAACCAACTTTTCCATGTTCAAAGTGTTAATTTTAAAGCTGTTCCAAATATCTCCAAAAACTTTTTGCAACGACATTGGATTATTTCATGCTGTCAGACTCATCTAAGTTTTTTCTGCAAAGGCTCTCACACAAAGACAGTGAAGTCTCAGAAGGAGAGAGTGACTGCCAAAGGGAAGTGCTGTTCCACATGAAGAAATTTCCTATTTCCAACATCCATAAAACCTCCATATGAAACTCTGGTTCATAAAAGTTAATGAGCGTGATCACAAGTTCTGCCCTGGCTCTGGAGATTGATGTGTTTGCATGACACAACACAACAGGGTGAATGGATAGCTGTCCCCAGTCTCAGCACAGCCACATGAACTCAGCATCCCAGCAGAGTGGAATCACCTCACTTCACCTTTCCAGCCCTACAGTAAGCTGTGTCGCATCTATCAAGTTGTGACTTACAACCCCTCTATTTTTATGCAGAATTCTTAAAATGTGAGCAAGGAGCTGGTCTGTGCTGCTTTATAAATATGCTTCAACCCTTATGTGAAAGGATTCACTCCAGGATGAAGAGTTGGTGCTCTGGAATATCAAGTCCTTGGCTTTTCTGTTGAAACTGCCAACCAAGGCCCATTCGGTACCAGTTATTTGCTTCTAGAGACACTTGTCCACCTGGTCCCCTCCTGAAAATCCCATTTCACACTGGCAACCACGTGAATCTAAACTAGCAATCTGGGGACTGAAATCTTGGCACTACCCTAGTCCTGCCCCCACTTCTGCCTCAGTTTTCAGCTTTTTAAAATGTGCTCAGGACAACAAAAGCTGCTTCACACCCACCCCAAAAAAGAGCCGCTCAGCCAATCAGGTGCTCTACCAGATTGAAATGCTAATGAGGCAACATTCAGATTAATAATTAGATATGAAACAAAGGTGTTTGTTTTCTCTAGAGAGAAACCATGCTGGAAAGCAGAGAACCACAGACCATTAACTGGCTGGTAATGGATGCTCCCGTTTTCCTGGGTTCACTTCTGACTGAAATGAGACAAAAGCCACCCCAACAAAGAGTTTCCCCAGGTCAGACTTAGCCTATGATTCCCAGCCCAGGCATGTCCAGTCTAACAGTTGGACTCTGCAGTCCTGGGCAGAAAAGAATGCTGAGACAGACAAACCAAGGAAAAAAGAAATTAAGGCAATTATAATATTTTATCCATTTGCATCTGTTCCACAGTGGAACACTGCCTTAGCCTGACATGAGCGGGATACAAAAAGCTTCCTTTTGGATGCAGCAGAAAAAGCAGCATTGGAGTCAAAGGCTGCAGTTGTATTTGTACAACTGACATTATGTCCTAACCTTCTTCTGTTTCAGCTCAGAGCAGATGCAGAGCCTTCCTGCCAGGAGGGGACAGGAAGGATCACCTTCTCTCATCCCAGCTGCCTGGAATGAGGCAGGACATGCAGATGCCAGATCATCCCAGGCTGAGGTGCAGATCTTGCTGCAGCAGCAGGACACGAGGATGATGTTACTTCATGGGTCTGTGACTCCACCTGATGCCAAAGGCAGGGCAGCAGGAAGCTGCACACCACCACAGGAAAAAAAACCTCAACATTTTCAGAAAGAATTTCTCCATCTTCCAGTGGCTGGGAAGTTGGCTGTGGCACTGAGCCATTTCCTTACGAAGGGTACAGCATGGCACACCCTCAAGGTTGGCATTAGCCACGGCTTTGTCATGATTACAGAAAAAAACCCCTCGGGAGGGCAGGTGAAAGCCGGGAGCTGCACCAGCTCTGCCTGCCCGGCCTCACGACTCCACCGGTAATTCCGGGATGGGAGGGGCGATACAGCCACACCAGCAGCGATCACCGTAGCAGTGACCTGGCATAAAAGCATCCTCCTAAATCTGACAGCAGCACTCAAGCCTCGAAAAAAGTGTCCCCCTCTGCAATCAGGCTCGCTGCAATGCTTCTCACAGTGAGTAAGGCTTTTGCAACTCTTCCCTTTAGCCCCTTGGCCAAGGACACATCACCTCTCCTTTAACTTCCTCAATTAAAAAATATCCCCACAAAACAAGCAGTCAGGAAGCATTCCAGGCTATACAACCCAAAATATCCTTCCTACTAGAGACATTTTCACACACAAACTGAACTGGGTGAGTCAGCTCTCCTCAGAGAAAGATTGCAAGGAAGGGATGTGGGTGTTCCTTCTTGTGTCTCACTGGCTACAACAAAAGATACTGACAAATTGTGGGAGTTCAGAGGAGGAGCAAAAACGGGAAGGGGACAGAAGGGATTGAGCTAAAATGAGAATAGAGGAAAACATCTTTCAACCAGTAACTCATATAACAGATCATGACAGCATGTACATGTTTGAATTTTATATAAAAATACCAAGAAAGAAGCAGAATGATCTAGTCTTGTTTATGGAAGGATAGCTCTAAGGGTAACAGGTTTTGCACTCTGAGGTATTTGGGGTGATGACTATCTTTTGCTGTTTGCCCAGTGCCTGACTACTTGGAGCTTCACTTACTGCCATAATCAAACAAATAACTATTAAAAAAAAAAGAGAAGAAAATCTAGGCAACAGGCTATGATGTGCAGCATCACCCAGGGACAGCAGCAGGAGCTCCTGCTGTGTGGAATATACGAAAAACAATTACAGTTGTTTCATTCAACAATTACAGACTGATTAATCCAGGAATCACATCCCTGTGTTCTGTACAGCCAGAGCCCAAATGACACGTGCAGCATGGACAGACACACAGGCAGAGGACACTGATCAGGGGCTGGGCATCAACAAACAATGGGGGTTTGTCCCCTCTAACCGTTAAGGTACCTTATCCTGACAAAGGGTTTTGATATATTTCAGCCTGTACAGAATGGATGTCCACAACTACCCTGAAACTGCAGCCAGGCATAAAGCAGGATTTGTCTGCTTGAAAATCACAGTTGTGTAACACATAAACACAATTCATCTGGGAAACCCCACAATTCTGAACCTCACGAACAGCACTCAGGCTGTACACTTGGCGGGCCACAACCCAGGCAAGGGAAGAGACGGGAGGGACAGACACGAACCGTGACCCTTTCTAGACAAGAAAAAGCAGCAGCCTCACAGGTGCTGAGTAAGGCGAGCCGCAGACCTGTCCGCTGCCCACATCTCCCACGGGGAGCTGGTGCCAGCCTC